>OY829546.1:51511174-51836664 GCA_963691705.1 Viola odorata | reverse complement strand
TCAAGAACTGTTCCATGGCTTGGTCCAGTTGCATGCTCTATCCACTGTTCATTTATGCAAGTGTTTCAAAATCCGTTGAGATGATAAAAAGAAATGCTCCAAACTAAAAGAAGGGTACATGCTAAAACTTAAGTCATGAGTTACTTAATTATTTAAGGGAAATAACAAGAATAAATTACAAATGTGAGGATTGATGAACATAAGCTTCTAATATGTTTTACTATCTTTCTAAACTATGACTAAACATTGGCAAATCTTTCAATGGAAAAGGAACCTCTACAGAGATTATGAGAATTAAATGAAACAAAACGATAATTTGAAAAAATTTCAACAGTGGAAGCATGCAATCATGCAATCATGCAACCTACAAGGACAACACCTTATGATTTTAATAAATTTATATACTCTTTGTCAAACTAGTCTTTTAATATTTAATAAGGAAATTAGTTGGTTATATTACTATAAAGAACAGGCAATGAAATACCTTATCTGACTTTAGCAAGCTGCAGCTGTCTATCACAAATTTATATGCATCCCAATGCTGTTCCGCAAGCTTGCTTAAGGTATTAAGCTGTGTTTCAAGAGCGGAATTTGCCTCTGACAACTTTCTCCATGTCTCTTCAGACTTTTGGGGGTCAGAGTTCTGCCACTTTTTCACGGCACCTATCATTGATGGTGTGGATGATCCTCCAGTTCCAGGTTCCCCTAGCAACTTCACAGAGTAACATAACCATCATCAAGGTTTTTTCATAAAAAGGATAAGATACTTAAAATGTAGAATTGCTGTTTGAAAAGAGCAAGGAAACTCAAAGCTAAAAAAAACCATTCTGCATGCTGACTGGGACACCAAATAGATAGTTCTTCAATTGACTCGTTTGGTTTCCTAATATGAGCTTTCAGCATTAATATATTGCACAATCTTCAAAACTATAGCTATGTTCAACAAGAAAGGATCAATCTCTTAGCACAGTCCACATAAGTAGCACCCATTGGGGGAATTAAATAGAAAATGCAGAATAAAAAGGCATAAATTCAGCACATATGCATAAAGAAGTAAAACCAAGGGGCACATTTCTTGAAAGTGGGTAATTGTGAGAGGCCAGCTCTTGCCGGCACAGATTTATTAGCACCACCAGATCTATAAAACAGTGTGCCAACCACATGTTTGCAAACAAAGATTAATCTCAGTTATGGACATATAATGAGCATCATATTGAATATTGAAGGATGCTTACAAGGCTCAGTAATGGTGGCAAGGAAAACTTAGTCCTCTCATGGTCCCACTTCCCTTTCAGGATGTCAGCAATGACTTCGGGCAAGGGCACACCCGCCCCTGCATCCTACAAAAGTTGCCAAGGAAGTGAGCTACAGAGAAATTCTATTGAAAGTTTTCACGGACATTTCTGTAAATTTTACACATTATAGACTTGAAAGTTTCAGAGGATGGAGTCCCAGACATGAAGCAACATAATTACCCAGAAAAAGAGAGACAGAGAGAGAGACCTGAGCAGAGGAAAGCACGTTTGGTGAAAAGCGCACATATCGTTGACTGCCATAAACTGCAGAACTGACATCGAAACCACTCCCAACTTTCCCTTGTGCAACGCAGTGAGCAGTCTGAGCTATAATATGCACCACATCAAGATCTCCAGATTCCTTATCTCTAGACAAGGATGAAAGATCAACTACTCCAAGGTAATGAAGTAGCGCAGACACCACAGCAGTGGTCATTGCTGCAGATGAACCCAAGCCAGTTTTTGCAACTTCAGGTTTGCAATTTTCTCCACTTTCCTCCTCTGCATTAAAGGTGATTGATGTGAAAGGAGGAAGTGCAGCCAATGCTTCAGGTGTCAGGGGGAGTCCACGTGCTTCAATCTGCCAAAGGGGTTAATTGTGTTAGTATTCTCCAAATAAGAAACATAGGAAGCCATCTGTGAAACAAGATCCAAAGCAGTATTAGTAGTTCATACTTAACAGAACATGCTTTAATGTTTCACATAATCAACCTTTGTACTTCTAACAACAACTTGTTGGTTGTTATCAATAATGATAATACATTTAGCCTGGGTAATTATAGTAAAGGAATTCTGAAATTCCAAGTTTAGTTGAGTTGACATAGGGTGCTTCATTCCAATTCCAAAACTATAATCAAGAAACAAGAATAAACATCAGAGTAGCAAGGTATCGTGGTAGAGAGGCAACCCTTCCCATGCAGATAGAAAGGGACAACTGAATGAGTAGTAATGTAAATAATAGTGTCCAACAACACAAGGCAGCATATTTGATAAAGGAAAGATGGGAACATACCCAATTTCGGTATGAATAGAAGTCATTGCACCCCAAAATAGTGATATCAATACCTGCATGGCTAACCCAAGCATCAGATATTTGAAGTTCTAGTGGCACATCAATACAAAAAAGACAAATAAAACAAAAGCATCAAACTTTACCTTGCAAAAGTAGCTTGATTAAACCATCCTTCCTATCTTTTCCAAATGTTGCATGCGCAGCAGCTACAGCATATTGCACTACATGTTCCACAAAAGGGTTTCTCGACTCACTGCACTTTTTACCCAAAACCAGAAACTACCACCCATAAGTCTATTGTCCACAATGATTTGCATTTCACCTCATCTGGATAGGCATAGATTTCTCTATTATCCCTAAAAGTTGATTAATGCTACATAAAAACCTAGACGGTACAAAAAACACTAAAGTAGCTCTCAGTTATCAATAAAAGACAAACACACTGTAAAGTAGAGAAAACTTGCCTCGAAGAGACACACTGAAGAGTTAAACTACTGAGGGCCAACTTGTACATGCTTTCTCTGGAGAGTTGTGGAGATGTTAATTTAACATCTGTCCAGGACTGCAATGCGGCGCACCATGTCAAATAACTTCAAGTGTGATACTCACAACGTTATGTGAAAGAAAAATCAAAACACAGAGTCACAGACACATTGCATCCACACATATTCATGTTATCCAGCTATTAGCAAAGCAATATAGAGCACGCATTAATTAGCAGAAACCATAACAACATAATCGGTATTAAACCAGAATGAAAGTAATCAGGTGAATGATACACACCCAGGACCAGCTATCGGGCTTGAGTTCATCATAAAGAGGTTTTACAATGGCATAGAAACGAGCACTTGTGCTAAGCACAACTCCTGCATTGGGTCTCTCCAATATGAGATAACCTCCAGTCATCAATACCTTCCCTGGAGCAGAAGCAACTCTGTAGAGATGAATGGATGAAAGCCCAGATAAAGAAACAACTTAAAAGACACAAAAAACAAATCATGATCAAACAACAAGGACCGTCCTTTTCGGGTCCTGACAATGATAAAATAGGATTAGTCTCTGGACGAGGCAGAAAGGTTACTCAAAGAAACCGAAATATCAATATTCTCCGCAGAGGACACCAGCAGCTGAAACGGATATATAATAACCCCTTCATTTGGCGTCAATTTAATAGCGTTGCATATCCTTAAGATGAAGGTCTAATTTTAGCATTGGACAACGCGTGGTATATTTAAGCTCATTCAGGCATTTTATGAAACACCTTTAAGGCAAACCCTTTAAATGGTCCTATAAGTCTGCATCTCATATTCCATATCTTTTCCCTATTTCACTTCTTACAAACTCAACTTAAAAACTGTGTCCACATATCTGTCAACTAAACATCAATATGCCATTCTCAAAATCCATCTAAGTTATCAAAGCTTGTTATCACTTAATTGGATTCGAGCTCAAATGTTCGAAATAAGCTACCTAGTTTAAGCTGGAGAGACAAAAAAATTCAAACTTAACAGTAAGAAACCCAAATCAGGGATTGGAAAATTCATTAGAATATTAGCTTGGGTGCATTGAACTTACACAGCCATGGTCTTCTCTTTGCGTTGCAAAATCTGAGCTTTGATCAGCTAAAGGTCAAAGTGGTGAAAAATGTCATCATCAGTTCAAAAGAAGACGCAAGTGAGCGCCAAAAGAAATGCAAATTCAAAAAGGAACTGATTCGTTACCGTGAAGAAGTGGAAGGAGAGGAGATGCAGAGACGGAATTCCGGCGAAAACGACGATCAGCGCAAATGAAGCGATGAAATGTGGGATCTTTTGGATTTAACGTTAATCTACCCACCGCTTCCTTTGTTTGACTGAAACTAAACAGTGTATTGTTTTCTCCAAAGGTAAAAGAAGGTATTGACTTCCACCACGCAGCGTCAGGGGCGGATCCTTGAAGAGACTAGAGGGGGCTGCGGCCCCCGCAAACTTTTCCAAAAAAAATTAATATATACATTGTTATTTTTAGTTCGAACCGATGATACGAACAATTTGACCTAAAAACAAATAAAAATTCGAACTGAAATTGCTAAAGTGTGGAATAAAATAAAACAAAATAATTAGTACACAATAAGCGATGAAAAATTTACTTTATAGTTCGATAAAAAATCGCTCGTAAGTGATAAAAGTTCAAACGTAAACAATAAAACCCAACCCAAAGTCTAGCCCAAATTTTAAACCCAACCCACACCCAAATCCTTTCAATTAAATTCAAAATCCTCATTTTTCGAATCATCACTACCAATAAACCCGTGCCAAAGCCAATTCAATCTCTGCCGAAATCCAATCCCTCCATTTAATTCAATTTCTACGCCAAATCATCACATATCAATTACCCTCTTAATCTCTCATTCAATTCCAATGCTAAAATAGATAACAATTGTAAAAAATATGTATATTGTATGATTCTAATGTATAATTAATTTTTTTTCTATATTGTCTTCTTATTTATCTTTTTGTTAAGTTTATCTAAATATTTGTTATTTAGTGACGGATACAGATACTCTTAAGCATTTTTTCAATTTTTTGTTCAGCTCGTTTGCCTTTCCTATAAAATACTCCCAAAAAAAAATTTTTAATCCGTCACTAATCTCGCCCCCCAAACATCGAGCCCAGGATCCGCCACTGACCACGCACACAAAATTTTGTTGGCAACTTTGACAAAAATAAATAACCAAATAAATCTATGTAGATCAAGTCCAAAATCAATATTCAATGGGCGAATTATTAGACTAAAACTAGCGAAAAATAAGAATCTGGTTTAAGAAAAATTAGAAATTAATCAAAAAAATAAAGTGATGCGTAACTTTAATATATACTCCCTCTAGTCTCAAAAGAATGTCTTCCTTGCATCCCAATATTCAGTAGGGAACGCATATCGAGGAGGCCGGATGAGGCACTATTTGATCCCAAAAAAATCCAAATTTTTTTGTGAACGTACTTCCCAGAAAAAATTAGGGGCAAAATTGTCTCAAATAGTGAGTCTACCGACCGTTTTAAGATACGTGCCAAAACAGTAAAAGCAAAAGTTAAAACGACATTGTTTTGAGACCGGAGGGAGTACAACTAAATAGCCATTGTATAATAAAACCAAATAAATGATCCAACCAATAAATCATAGAGATGTTTATTGGACAAATCGAACCGGGTCTAAAATCTCAAAATTTACATAAGCTTGTTAATTTAATAAAAACAGAACAATTTTTAAAATCATTTTTAATTTTTATAAAACTAATCATATTATATATAAATATATATTGAGAGTCGAGTCTAAATGAATTTGGACATGTAATAAACTTAAAATTTTAAAATCTAGACCGGACCCTCTAACTTTAACGGGTTGGGTATGGACAGACTAGGCATACAATCCAGACCTAAACCTTTTAGTACAACACAAGTGGACCTCATAATCGACCTATCTCTTAAATAGGTCTATCAATATCAACAAAGCATGAAAGTTACGGTTCAAAATGTCAAATTGAATTCAAACCAATATTTTTTTTATAACAATAGAATGATTACATTAATGAAAATTCTTGAATAAAAAAAAACCGTAAAACTCAAACATACACCGCTTAGGGAAAATGTGATTAATATAGTCGACAAACGATGAATTAAGTATAAAAGAGAAATTTTAAATTTTAAAGTTCAGCTTTGATTTTCTAATCTTAAGAGGTCGAGTATGGAGGATTGAGTTTAGAATATAAAAACTCAAACTTAAATTTTTTAGTGTAGGCTCATGTGAATTCAATAATTAACCCGTCTATTAAGCAGGTCTACTAACAAAGTATGAAGTCAACGCTCAAAATATCAAATTAAATTCAAACCAATACATTTTTTTATAATAATATTACGATTGCATTAATGAAAATTCTCGAATAAAAAAAAACTGTAAAACAATGCATCAAATATAACAACTCATAACAAAAGTTTCTTATACAAAAATTTTGTTCCACCATTTAGGAAAGATACGTCTCAAAGGCGCAAACAATGAATTGAATAAAAAAGAGAGACCCGTGAAATGAAATTGTTAGATTAATAAGATTAAAAATAAAATTAATATCTGTCCTTGATTAAAAGGAAAGGAAGAAACAGCAGTGCAACTGTGCAATGACGTATCGTGATGTTTCTTTTCTTTTTTTCGATGATACGACATATCATGCACGATTGAGCCAAAACAAATGTTTCAATTTATGTTATGGAAAGCAAAGTCCTACTTCTCCTTGTTTTGGTGGGACAACTCTTTTTCACAGAATTTGTTGCATCTCATCTTACGTCAAGATTTGGATTACAATTGACTAAGTCAACAATTCTGAACCACTTTAAAACAAACACTAAAAAAGTCAAGTAAAATATACAGTAATATTTCGTAAAAAAATGACAATTATTATAATCAGAGAGAGTATTTATTAATTTGTCTTACATGCCATATGTTAAATTTTTTGTTCCAGCACTTCTCAAGTTCAATTTCTCTCCATTTCCTCAAGTATTATGCTAGATGAGTGACACTTCAATGTAGATGTGTAGTGAAATTTAATTCTGTCACGATTTTCTCCACCTGCATTTTGTGCTTGCCTACAAATAATCATGTAATAATATACTAAGCTGTTCTTGCTTTTGAGATGATCATAATTCACTTTTTTTATAGGTTTTTTTATAAGTGTAAGTAGAATTCGGATTTAAATTTGAATTTATTTAATATTTTTATCATTAATAAAATAATTATTGATTTATATTCAATTTTTTTTGTACCAATTATAATAAACATTACCACCCCATGTTCAAACAAAACAGAACATCCCATCCTTTAAACAGGGATGGATCCAGGAATGATTTTCAGGGGGGGCGCGGGTTCGGGGGCAGCGCCCCCGAAATTTTTTTTGGGGGTATTTTAAAGGGAAACCAAACGAGCTGAACGAAAAATTGAACAAATGCTTAAGAGTATTTGTATCCGTCACTAAATAACAAATATTTAGATAATTTGATAAAATTGAGTCAATTGAAGCAATTTCTCCTTATTGAAAGCAACAAAGGAGTCTCTTGGATTTAAGCATGCCACACAAAGGAGTAATTCGTTATTCCTCTCATCAAATCGATTATTAAGCTCATGAAGTTGCATATCAATGACTTGATAAAATAAATCAACTTGATAATGATGTAGATTGGAAATTTGCTCACCTTTCCGCCTTGGTCTACCAACATTTGGACCAACATTTGATGGTGCTTGAGTAGATGGTTTAATCAAATATTTGTCCATATCTACAAAAACAAATATTAAGGCTAAAATATTTGATCCCGACCAACAACCACAAAATAAAAAACGGAGTCGACTAAAATATTTTAAAATCAATCGCCGATTCACCAATTCGTACGAAATATTCGATTGATGGACGACCAAAATTTAATTTTAAAAATACGAAACTTTAGCTAATTAATTTAAAATGCAAGATTGGAGCAAACCGTTAATCGATTTGTGAAATTGAGGATATGTAATTAATCTAGAGATGTAGCACTAATTATTTAACAACAGATTGGGTATCAATTTACTCAATAAGGCAATTAATTTGGGGTGGGTTAGATTAGAGATTTGGGCTGGGCTGTATACTAAAAAAAATTTCCCATTAGCCCAGGGTGGGCATCAGCCCAGGGTGGCCCCCCCTGGATCCGTCCTTGCCTTTAAATACATGGTTGAGAACTTGAAATGAATATGAGAGATTTACAAATGGGAGGGACTGATGATGGGTATGCGCCCTTGTTTGAGGTAAAACAATCCAAGGGCAGGGTCCTATACAGGGTTTTTGCAGGGACCATCTTTGTGGCCATATCCTTGGTATGGGCTTATAGGGTTAGCCACATACCTCAAAAAGGAGAAGGTGGAAGATGGGTTTGGCTTGGATTGCTTGCATCTGAGCTATGGTTCGGTTTCTATTGGGTCCTCACTCAATCTCTCCGATGGAACCAAGTCTACCGAACCACCTTCAAGGACAGGCTCTCCAAAAGGTACCTAAACTTTTTCCTATCTTTTTTGGGTATCCTTTTCATTTGTAAAAATTGTTGATAGTGCCTTTTTTTCTTGTCTGGTACAAATTAATTAATAGGTACGAGAAAGAGTTGCCCGCGCTGGATATTTTTGTATGCACGGCGGATCCGACAATCGAGCCACCAATAATGGTGGTCAACACGGTTTTGTCGGTGATGGCTTATGATTACCCGCCGGAGAAGCTGGCCGTGTATCTTTCTGATGATGGTGGATCGGACCTTACTTTATATGCTCTTTTGGAAGCTGCCAATTTTGCGAAACATTGGGTCCAATATTGCAAAAAAGTCAATGTGGAACCAAGGTCACCTGCTGCTTATTTTCTCAAAGTTTCTAATCATAATTCCGGTCAAGATACAGAGTTGGTAGCGGTCAAGGTAATATTATAATAATTCCTTGGTGCTCAATTATTTGATACTCCCTCCATCCACCATTAACTATCATTTTGTTACTAAATATTACTGTAGATCTTATTTGATTTTTTAATGTTTGTTTTACTTTTTGCTACTATTTCACAAAAATATTTAACGAAAGACAGAGGGAGTACTATTTTTAGAACAATTATAAGTGCTAATTTGCATCATTAGAAGTGTAGATGGAATACTTATATTTTTAGTCTAAATTTCAAATCCAATAGTCTAAAATTAGAGCAAATTATATTATAAAAATTATTTGGGTCTGATAATGATCGAACAGTAACCACGGATAATATGCTTAAAGAATGAAAAGTAATAATATAATGGTGGTGGGGTTAGAGACAATGAGTTTGTTGGGAAAGAGACAAGATAATTAAGAGGTCATAAGATTTTGGGTCATCATGACTCGAATAGGTTAAAAAAAACAAACTGAGAAGAAAAAAAGAAAAAAACACAGAGTCACTTGTTTAGAGATTTGATAATGATCGAATACGAATGAGATTATTTTTCTATACGAAAGTGGAGTGAACAAAAACTTGAAAAAAAAATGTAGACTGGACCACTGTTAATAAAGTTCTTGCGGCCAAACGTACATTCATGCTTCTTGGACTTAACCAATTTACAATTTGCAGAAATTATATGAAGAAATGAAGGATAGAATTGAAACTGCAACAAAACTAGGCAGAATTCCTGAAGAAGATCGGTTGAACCACAAAGGATTTTCTCAGTGGGAATCCTACTCTTCCAAACATGACCATGGCACCATTCTTCAGGTACAAACACACCCTCTATCTTTTTCCCCGATACATTTAGTATTTGTACTCAATTTTTTGTGCTAATTTACTACTTGTATATTAGCTTATGTTAATGCGTCATTTAAGTCTTTTTGCATACGTGTCAATTGAATCTTTTGACATGCGGACACGCATACTGAAAGTATCAAATTAAGATAAATTAGCGATTACGTGTAGTAAATTAAGAGAATGTTAGTAAATTAAATAAAAAATTGTGTACATAGACGACCCAAAAAATAATTATGCCATTGACGGTTTATTTGATTTCTAGCTATTAGTTTCACCTACACACTCAACCCATTTGACATTCAATTCTCCATGTTTCTTAACCATTCTCTTGTTGACAGATTTTGATAGATGGTAAAGACCCATACTCAACAGATATTGATGGGTCTCCACTGCCTACTCTAGTGTACTTAGCTAGAGAAAAAAGTCCCCAACATTTCCACAATTTCAAAGCTGGTGCTATGAATTCCTTGGTAATCAAGTTCTTTGCATTGATCATACACTTACGAAATCCAATTTCTTTTTCATCTGGTTTTGATTTGCTTCTGTTCATGATCAAATTTGCAGATAAGGGTGTCGTCAAAAATCAGTAATGGCGCGATAATTCTCAACCTAGACTGCGATATGTACTCCAACAATTCGCTCTCAATCCGGGATGCTCTCTGCTTCTTCATGGATGAAAAGAAGAGTCATGACATTGCATTTGTGCAGTTTCCTCAGTCTTTCGAAAATTTGACTAAGAATGATCTATACAGCAGCTCTCTGCGAGTAATTTCCAATGTAAGTATGTTTCAATTTGTTTGTTTAAGGACTTGAACACGAGACTTAATCCTTCTTGCGTAGCAGGAAATACTTGTGAGCTACAAGCTCATTGGTAACTTTTTGTGTTAATTAGTTTTATTGATTCTTGCTCTTTTGGTGATGGTGCAGGTGGAATTCCATGGCATTGATGGTTATGGAGGTCCTATGTATATCGGGAGCGGTTGCTTCCACAGGAGAGATATTTTGGGTGGAATGGAATTCAAGAAAGACAGCAAAGTTGAATGGAATAGAAACAATGATCAGAAGAGGCAACAAACTGTACAGGAATTAGAAATCGAAGCAAAGTTTCTTGCAAATTGTGCTTATGAGAAGAACACTCAATGGGGAAATGAGGTTTGTTATCTGTTACATCACTTTTCAATTCTTGGACTTGAAAGCAAAGAAGAAGAACAGATCAAACTAATAGTGTAACTGATATGAATGTTTTGATTGATTGCAGATGGGATTGAAATACGGGTGCCCGGTTGAAGATGTGATAACAGGATTATCAATCCAATGTAAAGGATGGAAATCTGCATATTGCAATCCGAAAGATAGAGCAGCATTTTTAGGTCTTGCACCAACCACTTTGCCTCAGACACTTCTGCAGCATAAAAGATGGTCTGAAGGTGATTTCCAGATTCTGCTATCTAAATACAGCCCAGCTTGGTATGCACATGGAAGGATTAGCTTTCGTCATCAACTTGCTTATTGCTGCTACTGTCTTTGGGCTCCAAATTGCTTATCAGTCTTGTACTACTCCATCATCCCTTCACTCTATCTGCTAAAAGGCACATCCTTGTTCCCACAGGTAATGCAATCCTTCTTCCTTTACACTATTCATATCATTTTGTTAAAGAACTCGGGTTCATTCGAGTGCTAATGACAAATTATTAGAACTCGAGTTCGATTTTCACCTCCACGTGACTAACTGAGGTTTATTCTGCTAATTTAGGTTTCAAGTCCATGGTTTTTACCATTTGCATATCTGATATTTTCCAAGTACAGTTTTAGCTTGGTTGAATTTCTCTTGGCTGGTGGGACTGCTCTTGGTTGGTGGAATGAGCAAAGGATATGGCTATACAAAAGAACAAGTTCCTACCTATTCGCCTTCATTGACACAATCCTGAAATCATTAGGATTTGGTGAGTCAGGATTTGTGATCACAGCTAAAGTATCTGATGATGATGTGTTGCAGAGGTATGAGAAGGAGATTATGGAGTTTGGATCATCTTCTCCAATGTTCAACATCTTAGCTACACTAGCAATCCTCAACTTGTTCTGTTTTGTCAGTGTGGTGGTCAAGGAAATGATCATGACCGGTAGGGTTTTTAGGGTTTATGAAAAATTGGGTTTGCAAATTGTTTTGTGTGGGGTTTTAGTTCTCATCAACTTGCCCTTATATCAAGGTCTTTTCTTTAGGAATGACAAGGGCAAAATGCCAAGCTCTGTAGCTGTCAAATCTTTTGTATTTGCTCTTCTTATCTGTACTGGTTTTATCTTCTTGTACAGATAGTTTTTGACATTTCTTTCTCCGTCTCGGAATAAGAGATTAATCTCGTCAAAATATTTTATCTTATATTTATGTTATAAAATATCCATTAGTAAGTTATAATACTTAATTGATTTTCTGAAATAGAAATTTAAGGGCATTGGACGTCTGTTTATTGAGTATAATGAACTATTGACAATTTTATTAGTTTTGAAACTATATTGACAATTTATTAAAAATAATATGTAAAATAAACTAAAATATTGAAGAAAAAGAAAATGGTAAGCTCTTGTGTTATTAAAGCCCAGATCAGCTCTATGCTCCATGAACCGCTAATTGGGCTCAATCTAATTTCAGAGGCCCATACATGGCCTTAAAAGATCACGACCGTCAAATTCGGATTCAAAAGATTCCTGTGGACATCGCCGCGCTGAATTAAAACCCGCATTCAGGCAAAACACGAAAAAATACCTCAAAATCCTCAAAACTGAAAGTCCAACGACGCCAGCCAAACTCTATTTGGTTTTTGGTTTTCTTTGACAAGTTATTATCGAGTTTTCTCAATCAGCGTATCAGATCCTCCAAATCCAACTTCAAAGGTGATCCTCCTCTTCTGCTCCACTTTATTGTTATGCGTTTAATTTCTTCTCGATTCGATAAATGAAGCGAAAAAATCCATCTTTTTTCATTGTTTTAGATTCTTTTTAGATAAAACAGCAAATCCTTTTCATTTTTTAGGGAAAATTGAAGGTTGGTACTTTTGAAGTAATCTAACATTATCATGCGAGCTGAGCACAATGATGGGTTTTTGGTAAATTAGGGATTTTTTTGGTGTCCTAGTCAATAGCGTGTAAAACTTGTCCATTCTTCGGGTATTCAAATTTTGGTTCTCTGTGGTAGCGATGATGAACCCATTACATTTTATGTTTTGGTATCTCATTAGGGTGTTGTCTTTAGAAATTTAAAAAAAAATGTTGTTTTGGTGATCTACAGATGGAGATTGGATTGAAAGGACTTCTCGTTGTTGTATTGCTGGCGTTTCTATCAGCTCCACAGCCGGTGTTTGCCATTAGATTTGTCGTCGATAGAGAAGAGTGTTTCTCTCATGATGTTAAATATGAAGGTGATACAGTTCATGTGTCCTTTGTTGTCGTGAAGGTTGACTCATCTTGGCGTTATAGCGATGAAGGTGTTGATCTTGTGGTAGGGTTCAATTTCTCCTGTGAAAGCTAGTTAATCTTACTGCTGCTGTTGTGCTTTTTTCAAATTTTCCAATGAATTATGATAAGCAGAATTAGGGAATACGTGAGCATTCATTTTTCAGACGTGTGATGCTCCTTCAATTTCTCA
Organism: Viola odorata; assembly: GCA_963691705.1. NCBI lineage: Eukaryota > Viridiplantae > Streptophyta > Magnoliopsida > Malpighiales > Violaceae > Viola > Viola odorata. The sequence continues at coordinate 51,823,423 of OY829546.1, read as the reverse complement.
AGAATTGGGCATAGTAGATGCCATTATCACCACCCTTTTTAGTCGAATGGTTAGGTCCTGCATTACAACTAGCCTTTATAAATCTCTTATGATAATGTGAAGATAGTTTGCATCTTTTACAAACCCCTTTCTTGCAAAAAAATGTCCCGTTTTTCTTGCAGAGAACCCATTAAAAGATGTAAAAATGAAGTTTATACCTGAACTACAGTTTTTCACTTTCCCTTGTAATCTGAAAATTAAATTGGGGATTATAACGTTTTGCTTAATATCTTTACAACATTTAGGAGGTAAATAAGGATGCACTTTTAACATTCTCAGTTAGCAGATCTAGATCTTTGTCTTTTTAAATCTTCTCGGGGCTCATAAGGATGCACAGATGTCATGGCATCTGAAGAATTTTGTATGATATAAAATTTCATAGTTGTCTTCTTAAGAGGTGGTGCCTAAAGTAGAAGCTAGGAGCATTTGAACCAGTTATGTTGTTATATACGTGGTAAACCCAAGGTTAAGCCATTTCACTTTTAGATTTAGTGTGTTTGTGGTCTTATTCTGCTTTGTCCATTGGAGCAACAAGCACCCAAGTTTCTTTCTAAGCACTCGTTTTAGTTTGTCAGTGTAAGACATTCTTCTGTTGTTCCAAAATTACTGAACCATAGTCTGTGTTTATCTGTTGAGATCATAATAGTTGTCAGACAATACTTGGGAGAAAAATTCACCATTTTCATGCACTTTGAAACATAATGCCTGATGAGAGATAATAAACCACACTGTGCACCAATGTGTTCAACTTTCCACTGATTTTTCAACCGTACTGAAATTGCCAGGTGAAGGGACCTTCTGGTGAACCGATACATGATTCTCGTGATAAGACAAGTGACAAGTTTGAATTTACAAGTCGGAATAGAGGAGTCCACCATTTTTGCTTCACTAACAAGTCCCCTTACCATGAAACCATCGATTTCGATGTACAGGTTGGGCATTTTTCATACTATGACGAGCATGCAAAAGACGGTAAGACATGCTTTCTTATATTTTCTGGCTGTATTTTCCCTAATGAATAAGGAGCTTGCTAACTGTGACTATCTTTTGTATTTCCAGAGCATTTTAAACCTTTGTTAGAACAGATATCAAAGTTAGAGGAGGCTCTTTACAACATTCAATTTGAACAGCATTGGCTAGAGGCTCAGACTGAACGTCAGGCCATTGGTATATGTTCAAGACCTATCTATTTACTATACTCTAGCTGAGATGAATGGTCCATTTATTTGCTTTTCCTTTCTCCATTATATTACTTGATGCTGAAGACTTCAGTGGTCACTCATCCTCCGTGTTCTTCAAGTCTTGTTGTTAGGAATATGAACCAACTTTGAATCAAAGCATGCTACATTCTTCTTAAACTTTAAGCTTTAACTTTTGGAAACTAAAAAATTAATTTTCCATAAGTTCCCTTCACTGCATTATTTTTCTTCCTGAATTGATAATTATTATTTTTTAACTCCACAAACTGGGTTGCTTTGCGAGGATCATTCTGTAGTTCTGCATGCAAAACTTAAGGTTATGCAACTCTGCGATGCATACATATGTAGTTTGTGGTGGTACTGCATGAGTGAGTTAATTAAAAACGTCAGCATGAGCTTTTCCATCTTACTGTGCTGGTGAAGCATGATAGTATTAGTTTAAGCTTATAGCATCAAATGGATCGGGTAGTCCTGAGGTTACCTAATGATATTACTTCTGTCTGACTTGGATTTATTCTCTATTGTACTCTAATGATTAGCTCTATGGTCTTTTACCCAGCCTATTCACGTATATTCTCCTGATATATCAATTCTGATGAAAAATCAATGTTTTTAGAACTTGGCAAATGGCTCGTATGGGATGAAATAGTTAAGTGTGAACAGGCTTCCGAATCATTGATGCTTGCTCTCTTTCCCCCATTCATTGGCATATATATTGGTGGCCCTGTTTGTGTTTCAATCTATTATTCCTCTAACCCTTGTCATTGCTTATTAATGCAGTAAATGAAGCAATGGGTCGAAGAGCTGTTCACAAGGCCCTTTTTGAATCTGTAGCTCTTGTTGGCGCTAGTGGTCTCCAGGTTTACCTTCTCCGGCGCCTCTTTGAAAGGAAGATTGGGATATCCAGAGTTTAGATTAAGCGCTGATACGAGAAACTTGAAAGTTGTAGAAATCTAGAACTTAGTCCCATCTAGCATTGTCGTTCTCTACTGTTTTATGGCAGCCCAACTCTGTAGAAACCACCAATGGTGTACTTTTGTTTATTTATCATAATCTTAACCATGCAAGAATCACTTTTCCTGGACAATTTGTGGTGTTATTGTCAAACCATTTCTCCTTGAGTGAAGTCCTTTATCACAATTCTACCATATAAGATCTTATTTTCCTTAGAAGTAACCAGCTCGACTGAGTGAGGTCTTTCTAGTATGTTTTAGTTTGGCCAAACTATCTGTTTACAAACAATGGTCGTAAGAGACTGGTTCTGCCTTGACCAAGGTTCAGCTGCGGGAATAAGGAAAACTATATCAACAAATTAATTAATCTTAAGCGCGAGCATGACCATTTAACAAGGTCAAGGTAAAAGTAACGGTGACCATTCAAAGTCATGCTCGTCGAGAATAAAGGATTTCACTTTCAACTCCACTCAGAATTTTTCTTTTCAGCTGCAAGACGTACTCATGAAAAATGCCAACAATGTTGGTCTTCCCTTCCTTAAACAGCTCCAAGTAAATTGACCTTTTCTTTGCCCTAAATAACCAGGTCTTCGAACCAATCCAATGTAACCAGGTCCTGATAAATAAGATTAGTCCTAAACTTACTGAATTGTAAGACCCACTTTCCAGACTCAAAAGGGTCTCCTTCGGTAATTTCAAAAAGACTTGCATGTTTTTTCACAATCAAAGCTCATTTACTAGTACAAAATGAAAAAAATAAATAGAAGAAGTACCAAAAGCTCTACAGCTCATAGCATGCAAGAAAGAAAACAAAAAAGAACAGATAAGTGCATTTTCATAGATACAATAATTGTGTATTTTGCTCTTTACCCCACCACCACAACTCAGTTTTCTTTTTCAATAACATTAAAAGAAACAAATTCCAGCAGAAACTGATTCAACCCTCTACAGCTCCTTCCCTATCTTCTTTAGTAAAATATATCTTGTGGGGACACTTACTGATGAACACACTTCTTCTGTTGACACTCTTACATGGAGAGAAAGGGACCTGGTCAAGATTGCACCGAAGGACTTTGAACGCAGCAAAACCATTTTTTCTGTCAATCAGCAAGCCATGTTAGGTAAGATAGGTGTAACCGAACAATGATGTATTGAACCAGAAAAACAATACCTTGAATTAAGTATAATGTGTCATGAGATATGTCCCCATCATTAATATAATTATTATCATTATTATCCTTCTTTCATCATGTTATCCAGGTCCCATCAGGATGACAAAGTATGGGGCCACACATTTCAGATGATAACTAGCACCTCTTACCAAGTTGAAGGCGACGCGGAGATAGGAAAGAAGACAAGCAGAAGGGAAATAAGGAGGATTAAAGGAGGAAACACTACTTAGAATGTTATAAAACCAAAAAGCTTAATTAGGGATGAGTTACGATTAGCTTTGTGTAAATCTTTGGACCAAGTTTTCTGCATTTTTAACGCTAATCTCAGATATTTGGAAACTGAAGCATAGAGTAACATGATGACTGATCTATAAGACATTCAACTAAACGCCTACTCAGTACTAATTAAAGGGACGACTGACATTGTGGCTGCCTTGTGTTGGTGTGTGTTTTATGTAATGTTGTGTGTGTGTGTTACTTGTGTGCCTTCAGGTAAACACTTTACATTTTTAGTTTTCAAGAGAACAAGATACAATGAATCAGCAAAGAACTTACAGCAGGCTGAGCTTTTCCATGATCCACAGCCTTACTGTGAGAATCAACTTTTCCAGGTGACTCCTGTGTGCCGCCTCCTGTCTTCTTCTCATCCCGAGCCTTGTTGAAGATCACAGTAAATCCCTCAGCAGAAGCAGGGTCATTGACATCCCATTCACCAAATTTTGGCAATGGCCGACCTGTGTCCTGTTGAGAAGAACAAACCGATTGTTACCATCAAACTCACGATTTGTCATGTCAAGTTCCACAAATATGCCCCAGGCAGGAAACAGAGACAGTAAGGCCAAGCACTGCGGTCTGGCTACAAACCATGGAAGCATAACTAGCAATCAATCCTATCTCAAGAAAGTCATGTGTAACAAACAAAACACTATAGAATGTACAATAATACACCATAGCAGAACATGCAGCGGGAAAATGAATTGGAATACAGAGCATTTCTTATCAAATTCAAGAGAAAGCTCCAACCAGATGAAAACCACATGTTAAGTAATCTATGCGAGCACATAAACATCTTTATGCCCACGCCTATGCTAGCTTATTCAATTCAAAGGAGTAAATCAATTCACTATTCTCCCAAACTAAAGTTTGCTTACATATTCTCAGTCCTCGGTTACACACTTCCCTTTGGTAGTAATTACCATTTTCCAAAACACTCTTGGTACCACAATGAACCTACTCAATTCCTACAACAACAAGACTGTAAAACAAAGCAGAATGCATTTTCAGACACATTACGACATGACTGAGCGTCTACAAGCGCTAGTGAACAACTTTTGACTTCCTTAAATTTCTAAACTGACCTCAAAAAGTAAAAATTTCTTAAGGCACAGAAACAGTTCCAATGTAAAAGATCAGACCTAGTTTCCTCTTTTCCATAAGCACATTTTGGCAAAAAATAACACCACCCCATTAACTACATCCCTCAAGAACCAGCTAAAAGTAAGCAAGATAATGGTATAACAAAAAAATACCTACAACAGGAAAAGGAAAAATAAACACAACTAATGCAGAAATAAGTTGATCAACCAACCATGTCACTGGAGCAGAAACACAGCACCAAAAAGGGAAAAAAGATCAAATCAACAAATTCAAGGCATATAAAGCAGACCCATTTATGCGGGGGGAAAAAAAGCTAAAGCAACAAAAATCTAGCCCAAATATAGACAAAAGAAGCATTAAAGCATAAACCAAACAAAAAATACAAATAAAGATGCAAACTTTAGAGCTCACACAATTAGACACAGAGAGGGAGATAGAGAGAGAGTCACATACCGACATGAATCCTAGAGATAGAGGGAGAAACCTTCCTGGGTAACTGGTAAGAAGAGAAATGGCTAATCAGACAAGGAGAGAGAGACCGAGACAGAGAGAAATTCTTGGGCCGGAAATGGCCCTTTCTGAAACCAAAGCATTATGCTTTTGTAACGGAAAGGTTTTTAACGGTTGCCGTTAACTCAGATCGTCATCAATGACGTGGAAGAACTGGTGTTCAGTTAACGGAACGGAGGGTGAGCTGGCAAACGGGTTGAGTGAGGAGACAGATGTTGGGATACACAGATGCAATGACACTTGACTTGCTGGATCTATTTTAAAAAATTGTTTTGGTCTTTGCATAATTTATTCTCTTTATATTTTCTTTTTTTATTTTTGGCATTTTTTTACAGCAAATAACAATTTTAACAGATTTATATGGGAACAAAATATACCTTTTGTTTTACAATATTTCTTTTTTTTTCTTTCTTGAATATATTTTTACACCATATAAACCGATTTTATTCGAATTATAATGAATAAAGAGAACATTTTTTTAATTCATCAGTCGTATATGGAATAATTATTTATTGTCAGCACTTCATCTTACGATATCTTTTTTATTTCCTATATTTAACTTTTTTTTTTTTTTTTCTCTTTTTTCCCCTTTATTCCTATGTCACTTTCATGAGACATAATGACATTTTTTAAAGAAAATTATGGTGTCCTTTTCAATGGGAACTCCTTTTGCAATAAGTGGAAATTGAAATAAATGTACCATAAATATGTCACAATCTTATTCTCTTTTCTTTTCTTTATGGATAGATGTTATTGTTACATGATATTTTGGAATGTAATACTAATGTGCGTTAGAAATTGGATGTAAATTGATAAAAAAAGAAGAGGAAATACAAGATTAACAACTATGGGGTATAGAGTTCGAGTTTTAAGAATACAACTGCAATAAAATTATGAGGATTTATCCACCTCGAAAGGAACATACAAAACCCGAATTCGAATTAATTAGTCAGTAGGTGGATTACCATAAAAAATAAAATACAAAGTGATTGGACCAAAAATATGTAACTTATTCAATTAGGAACTTTAAGTTGAAGACAGAAAAATGCCATTAGCAAAAGACAATGAAGGCAGAAAGGACACTCCTGGCATGATTTTGGTTGAACACAAATTTGGCCTACAAAGATGGATGACAAGAAATTAAATAATTAATAATAATTGAGGAACCAAACCAATGATCTAACAACCTGTATTAAGCTTAATTATATGAAATCATGTTTGTTGCCTTTTCTTTATTTTACCCTTATCAAGGACTTCAAATGGGAGACCTATTTTATAAGCATCACCAAAATTTCAACTAAGCATATACCTGGGTCCCAACTTGCCAACATGTGGGCCACTATTGAGCTTATATGATAGAGTTTGGGAATAATAAAAGTTAAGTCTCAAGCTCGATTTCCTTCGTCGAAGAGAAAAGTATTAACAAATTCAATTATAGCACATAATTATATATCCCTGTTAATAATGCTGGATTCTGTCTGCCATGGCAATAGGAAAACAATTATATTCTGTAAGGTAAGGTGCCCTATTGAAGGGTATCCCATCAACAAATACTATGACAGTTTCTTCACCATGCCTCCATTATCTAATGCAAGTAGAAGAGAGGATCAGCACCAATCCTAATTTGGTTCCCCTAAAGGAGATTTGTTTATCTCATATTAGCTAAGGTGTTACTTCCTCCACATTTGTTGCCTGCCATCAATGAGGAACCCATGTTTGTCCATGACAGAGACTAAATACAATAAGTTTCCATCAGGAAATTACCTTAATGTGCCAAATAGTTGAGATTAGTTCATGGTTCTTCTATGCGATAAAGAGGAGGAGGCTCCATCAGTTCCGAACGGTAATATTTGCACACACCTGCACCGATACTCTATTGTTTCAACTTGCTTCGTATTGTGATAAGATATGTATGCATTCAAATTAGAAAAGGTCAAATTACCTTTTGTGCTAAGATATCGCACGAGGATTCTCTGAAAATTCGATTCGTTTGTGCTGCCACAAGAGAAAAATCTTAGGAACGAAAAGATGGAGACCTTAGAGCTGCTGAGGGTTTAGTCATCCAAAAGAACATGGAACAATAAAAGCTAATATACAACCTAGCTGTAGAACTCTTCCACTCTGAGAGTCATAGATGCTATCTGCAAAACCTGCAACCTGCCAGTGCCAAGGAACATATAATGATTCCCTTCATATTCATTCACTATACAACGTGTTTTCACCTGAAAAGGCAGAAAATAGCTGATGAATTCCACTAAGAAAGTGGGAATTAGTTAGAAAAGATAAGAATTAATTGAATATGAATAAAACGCTAACCAAATGATGAATGGTACAGATGAGTGCATAAGCATTGAGGTTCATCTCAGTCTCTCCCATCCTCCACAGAATGGTTCTGCTATGTTCGCAACCTACTTGCTTTCCTACCCCAATAGATTTGGCATAATTTGCTTCTGTTTGTCTCAAGGATTTCAACTTTGCCATGCCAATTATAAGACCCTGATGCATGACCATTGAAGTTCAGCTCAGTCCCATCCATCCTCAACAGAATCGTTTTGTTGCGCTCTCAACCTACTTGCTGTCCCACCCTAATAGTTTTAGCGTCATTGCCTTCAATTGCGTCTCAACGACTTCAACTTTTTCATGCCAACAATCAAACCCTGACGCATGCTTCCATTCCAATCCTCAGATATCATTCCCCTTTCTTGTAAATCCTTGAGAATCATTTCAATCTTAATAGAACTGACCTCATTGGAGGAAATGCCATCAATGAGAGCACAATAAGTAGTTGAATTGGGCCAGAGGTTCCTTTCCTTCATCTCTTCATACAGTGTGACTGCAGCCACAACATCACCTTTAGCACATAGGCCTGATATGAGAACGTTGTATGCAACAACATCAAGTTTCAAACCGCAGCACTCCATCATATGTTTCAGATTCAAAGCCTCTGAAAACTTAGCTTTCTTGCAGAGCAAGTACATCAGAGTAGTAAAAGTAGCAATGGTTGGAGAGAGTTGCATCCGAAGCATAAAATTAAAAATGAGCATTGCTTCTTCAACCTTCCCACACTGCGCAAGCCCTCTTACCATGGCACTCTCAGCAACATCCTGGGAACTGACACCAAGTGCTCCCATTTCATTTTTTAACCTATATGCTCCTTGTATGTCTCCCATCCTACACTTGTGTTTAATTAAAGTAATATACTGTTTGCAATTCGGAGTAAAACCCCCCTCTAACATGTCATGCAGAAGATGATGAGTTTCTTGGAAAGCAGAAACTCTGTTAAGTCCAGCAATGATAGCATTGTAAGTATTTACATCAGGAAAAGCTCCAGACAAAGTCAATACGTTCAAAATGTCAAAAACCTTTCTCATATCACCAATTTCACAAGACTTTGTTATAAGGATATTAAATGTATACTCGTCAACTACCATACCTTCCACAATCATCTTTTTCAACATTTTAACACCAATTTCCAGCATACCAGAATTACAAAGTCCTAGAATGAGAGAATGGCAAGTTAATTTGTCTGGATGAAGACCCGCTCTTGTCAGAAGATTGAACAAACTAGACCACTTCAATACATTTTTTTGCTTGGAATATCCATGCAAGAGAATGTTATACGTAGCCAAACTAGGTGTCTCATTAGTGCTCCACATCTTTGAAAAAAGATCTTCAGACTTTGTCATCTTTCCCATCCTCGAGTATCCATCGATAACCGCATTTGTTGTTCTAGTATCTGGCCATAGGCCATTGTTTTGCATCTCTTCATAGAACAATAAAGCAGCCTTTGGTTGACCAGCCTTGAAAAGACCATCAATCAAACTGGTATACATGGCCTTAGTTGGAGATAGAGATCCCTTTGACAAAATTTTCCTGAAGAAAAGAAGAGCAGCAACCGTTTTGCCCTTCCTGCATAATCCAGTTAGAATAATAGTGTATGTGTACCTATCAGGAAACACATTGAATTCAATCATTTCCTCAAATAGGGCCACTACTTCAGACAACTTACCCAACTTAGATGTCTCAACAAGCATTGTATTGTAGGCAACTGAATCAACAGCATTTGGAATATGATGGAGCTTATCTAATAGTTTCTTCGCCAGCCCTAAGTTTCCACCCTTGCATAGTCCTTTAAGGAGACTGCCGTAAGTAAAATAACTTGGGTGATGACCTAATTTAATCATCTCATCAAACTTAGAGAATGCTCTTAATCCATCACCCAAATTTGCATATCCATTTATAACACAGTCAAACGTGATGGGGTTCGGAACACAACCAATAGTACTCATGTGATGCATGAAATCCTCTGCCTCTCCTACCTTTCCAGCTCTACAAAGAGAAGAAACCAAAACGTTACATATGAAATGATCCACGTTATGGCCATTGCGATTCATTGTGGCATAGAACTTGAGTGCTTCTGGAATATCCCCCACTTTGCAATAATTGTAGATTAAAGTAGCAAATATGATACCATTTGGCGCAATTCCAGCTTTATACATATTACATATTACTTCCTTCACGTTCTTTATCTTCCCCACCCTACAGAATCCATTTATGAGTACGGAAAATGTAATAACATCAGGAGTTACACCATCCTTGAGCATGTTATGAAACAATTCCATGGATTCATCAAGCAATCCACGTTTGCAAAATCCATTAATGATGGTTGTGTATGCTATACAACCAACAATCATTCCATTCATCCTCATTCTCTCAAGAAGGCTTTTGGCTAAGTCAAGTTTTGTATGCTTGCAAAGGCCATTTAGAAGAGCTCCATAACTAACTTCATTAGGCCTCAGTCCCACTGTTTCCATCTTATCCAAAAGCCCTAAAGCTTGTTTAAAATCACCAGCAACACAATGCCCCTCAATCAAAGCATTGTAAGTTATACAATTAGGAGAGAGGTTAGACATCAACATCTCCTTAAAAACCCTAGTAGCAGCTTCAATCTTTCCATCCTTCACAAACCCATTAATTAAGGTATTATATGTAACATCATTAGGAGATATCATCCTTTTCCTCATCTTTTTCAGTAGCAAATAGCCTTTGGCACTCCTACTATTACGACACAAATCACCAATAAGCACATTGTAAGTACATACATCAACTTCGATACCCTTAACTCCCATCTGATCAATTAACTCAAAAGCTGACCTGTAGTGGCCATTCTTGCAATACCAGTTGAGCACAGTGTTGTAAGTAACTACTGTTGGAACATAACCAGTCTCTTCCATCTTTCTCAAAAGATGAGCAACTTCCTTAAACTTCCCCTCCACACATAAAGTGTTGATCAATATATTAAAAGTAGCAACGTTAGGACAAATCCTCCTAGCAAGCATTTCCTTGAACAACGCCCAAACTGACCCGATTCTCTGGTTCTTCAACAATGAACTCAACAATATATTACAAGTATAAACAGAAGGGTTAAAACCTCTTGCACCCATTAAATTAAAAGTCTCCAAAGCATCACCAACCATTGCTCCTCTCAAATAAACCCTCATCAAAAGGTCAAAAACTGAAGGGTTTGACTTACAAAGTGGGTATGTGTTCATCAAAGCATCAAACATGGACTTCAAACCGACACCCATTTGGGAGAGAGATCTTAGAATTGACTTGGCAGGTTCATACATTCTAGCTCTAACAAGTATATGAGCACTAAGAGAGAACATATGAGTGATATGATTAAGTTCCAAACCAGGCTGCTTACTGACCCAGTTGAGGAATTTGAGTGCTAACCTCCCATGAACTTGCCTCAAAGAACCTAACCTGTACTCCATGTGGTTCAGTGAGTCCCAACGTTCTATTGTCAGCATAGTGTATATACTCTTCTCCATCTCATTACCTGAAAAATAGAAAAGAGTCAAACTTTATGTTTTTGAGGGATGAAAGATCCAAACTTTAAACTAAGAAAGCAATACTACACAAAAGATAAACAGATACAGAGCGGAGCTACACACCTGAGACGTAACAAGTCCAAGAAAAGCTTCCTAAACAATTAAAAATAGAAAGGAGCTTTCTACCTAAAACGTCCGCTGCTCTATTGATAGTTCAAGGGACACAGATCAAAGACCAATCTACATTACTAAGGAGCAAGCTTCCTGCACAGCCAGCGCTCCTCCAACCAATACCGATTCAGCCCTCCGTTTCAACGCCATACCATCAATCACATCGCTTCTGCAGTCCCTCACCAGAACACCCAAACCAGCGTTTCCGGAATGTTTATCTTTTGAGAATTGATCTTTGGAGGGGACCAATTCTTTAAAGATGAATTCTGACCTGGGCCATTAACATTAGTAATCTGTACATGAGCAGCACAAAATTCATGAAACATCATGACCGGCTCCGCTCGAGCCACCACAGACACCAGGCTGCTCGTTTCCCTATTGAAAGACCAAAAACAAGCAAATGTAGGCTGCCATGGCTGTCAAATCCTCCTCGGTCATTACTCTCATCCACCATTCCACAAAATTACCACCCCCACTAAGATCAGTGATGCGGCTGGCTTAGAGGGGAACAAAACCATGTTGCTCTAGTAAAATGACAATCCAAGAAGAGGCGTTCTCTCGTCTCATCCTCCATTTCACACCAGTTACAAAACTTAGGAAAGCCGGGAATGCGCTTACCTAAATTCTCACCAACGGGGATAGAGTTGTTCATGATTTTCCACGTAAAATGCTTGTCGAACTATATAAATGGAATGAATATATTAAATATTTTAGAAACATAGGGCACAAACCCGCCCAGCCCATCCCTAAAATTACATGTAGCTCCAAAGCTACAATGGCTAACCACCTTTTGCAAAAAATTCCATGTGATGTGAGATGCCCATGAAATACAAGACAATCGAAAACAGTAATTTTTTCAGAGGGATTCAAAGAATTATATCATAAATAGCTAAAGAGCAAAAACTAATATAAACAATGACTGGATTAATAATACATCTATCAACATTATTGTATGCATGCTGCGGTTGGCATGAACAAAATGACCCAAAAAATGATTACACATCCCCCCGAGCATTTTTTCCACCGGAATTTCACTTGCCGATCTCTAAACGAGATATTCGTCAGCCCTTGTTAGTATGGAGATTCTTCACTTGTCATTCTCTAAACCTGTGATCCCCTTCTAAACCACTTTTCCTTGCATTATTCTAATTCCTATCCACCTGAACTTTTGACCTATCTGCATGAATGTTTTGACAACCAGCTATCAGCTATCGGAAAGAACAGGTCTTCAATAGTTTTCAAATGAATCTTAAGAAGAAATAAAAAGGAAATGATAAATAGATAAAAGAGAAAGATGTATAACTGACATGTACATAGAGATCTGCAGACAGATTGTAGGTACTCCATACTAAAAGACTTGTTAAACTCTCCGTTTAACCAAAGCCAAAACCTTCACTAGCTTCATGGATGGCAAGTAGCAGGCGCTCTTGAAGCTGCTCCTTGGAGCTATACTCAGGAAGGTCCAGCTGATTAAAACTGAGAGGATAATGACAAAAGCAAAAACACGAAAATGTTAGGAATGGGTTCTCCCAATATTGACAAAAAAGGAGCAGAATCTGCATTCTTTTCACTAAGCACGAGCTCAAAGAAACCCGGAAAAAATAATCTATCAGAACATATACTCTGTCACACTGCAGTCTGTACTAACCAAGTGTGAGCTGAGGGCAATCGTTCAGGAGCTCCATATGCCTTGTGAATCTGAAATCTTTGAGGACCAGAAATACCCTGCAATGCCTTGAAACCCTCCAGAGGGACCTGAAACACAAAAAAAATTGGTTTTTATGTTTATGAATCTTAATCTGGAGCATCTAAGATAGCAGAAGTGTTGAATTGTTTTGAAACCACAAACACAACAGAATTCAACTTCACAAAACTTTAAGTCGTACAATTGAAAGCAAAAGAAATCTGCTAGCAACTGCAGGTATAAGGAACAAACAACCACCTTTGATGTTCCAGTGACAAATTGCAGCAGCCTTGCCATGTCTTCCTTATTGAAACTTTTAACAACCTCCCAAAACCATTGAACAACACCAGATGCAGCTGTATAACCAGTGTATTCAGTGTTGGCCTTCAGATCATCCACTGCCAAAAAGATAACGATGTCAATCATACAAAAACACGAAAACCCACTGTTAGTAAGCCATCTTAGTAAAGCTACTCACAATCAATTTCAGGAAGTCCACTGATTAGAAGCTCGAGCTCTTTGTCATTGAAAATAGAAATAAGATCCCGAGGAACTAATTCATTGAAACCTTCTAGGAAGGAATTGATCTGGGGGCGAATAGCATTTGTCAAGATGTGATCAGCAACGAGATCTACATACTCATGCTTTGTTTCTTCTGTAACCCTTATATTTCGTCCTCCAGGTTTAAGCTCATAATCCGTTACCTTTTCTCAACCAGAAGAAATGCAACAATAAATACAAGTCCGGGGGATACTTTGGGATAAAACATTCATATATAGAAGAAATAAACAAAAGAAGATTACATCTTAGTAATCATCGGAAATACAAACACTGGACATTACCTCAGTCTTCTCATAAAGAATATGTTTTTCTTCATCAGCATCCATACTGAATGTCAAGTCAGGAATATCACTGACGTCATTCTGCAACACATAAGATGCAAAAAGTGATTAAGGAGTCATTTTATTAAAAAAAACACGCACACACTGCCTTCACACTCTTACTTCAAGACACTGTCAACAAAAAGAATAGAAATGAAAGTCATGGTTTCTTTCACTGACCTCTAGCATCCACTTCAAATTCTTGTAATAATCAGGATCAACAGCCTCTATGTCATGGTAAGTCACTTTTACACCAAGGATGTGTTTGTAGAATGATCGAGTAAAATAAACATCTAAAAGTTGGCCATCAAACAGTGCCTTCGCAACCTGCAAAACAGAATGCATCAAGAACCTGAAAAACACACAAACAAAACAACAGAAGAAATATGTGGAGCAGAAATCAAAAGGCATTACCACACGGCCCACAAACTTGAAGTAAGAAAGATGTTCAGTCTGATAGACAGAATTAGGGTTTGGCTGGAAAGTTGCATTATTCCCCACAGTGGTGTAGAGTAAGGCTCCCTTGTCAAATATAACCCTTGACAGTAATTGATACCATTCCCTCGTTAAACCTCCAGCATCAATACCCTCCTCTCCTTGAAACTGCACATTCAACCGTCCCTTGAGATCCTGAGTAGGACGCATCCTTAACTGATTGTACGAATCCTCCAAAACATAAGCCCTCCGAACACTTATACGTAGAGGACCTGATAGATGTTGCTCGTGTTGTTGCCTAATCCTTGAGCGAAAATATGCTCTCTTGTTATCAAAATCGATCAGTCTTGGTGCCTTCAGCATCATGGAAAGTGATTTCTCCAACAGGCCAGGATTCTGTCGCACAAAAGTATTTAGAAGCCGACGATGCTTATCAGCAAACCTTGCAAAGGTAACAGCACCATCAAGCTTTCTCTGAGATTCCCCACTGCACACTGTGGTCAAGGAAGTAGAACTACCAGCAGATTCTTTAACTTCTCTTGCAGTGACATTTGCATGCTCTTGCTGCATGGCAGATAAGTTTGCCTGTAGCTTTTCGCACAAGACAAAGAATGCTTCAATGAAAGGTAGGAGCCTCTGGGTCCCAGGAGGAAGAGGGGGTGAAGAAGATACCCCCTGTGCATGATCTGCAGCATTTATATTTGATGTGGGCGGGCTTATAGAGCTCTGACCTAGCTGTGTCTCCGTTACACTAATACATTCACTCAATTCCCGCCACAAGGGTTCAAGTGCGATATTTAATTTCCACATGGTAGCCTGCTCATCATGTTCCCCATCACACTCCACATTCTCATCAACACCAGGACAGGTTAATGAACTAAGTGCCTGTAACACACGCAAGATTGCAGCCCCAGCCATAGAGCCAGCACTCAGACCTAGCATGTGTGTGGTCCTCAGGGTGATGAGTTCACTGACAGCTGAACTGCTCAAACCATGAGCCAATTCCGATAGCTCCGACATAAAGAATTTACGATGAGGTGCAGCAACTGAAGCCAACTTCTTCAGCACTTCTCCAGCTGACGTGTAAACTTTATCTGACAGCCTGAATTAGTTATCAAAACATGCAAGTCAAACACTGTCTGAGTTCTATCCATAGATAGTTTCTTCTAAAAACAAAAAATGCATAGTTAAACAATGATCAACCTCTATCCATGAATTGACCACACACAAGCTAAACTAATTAGCAAAGACTGAGAACATTAATATAAGCAAAAAGAGCCCGGGCCATACCCCTCACGACCCAGAAGGTTGCACATATTGCGCAAATCATGTTGTGGAAGTTGCAAGAATATTGTGGATGAATCAACAGTCCTCTTGTCTTCTTGCCTGGACTCTGGTTCTTGTAAAGGAGACTCTCTTTGCACATCACCTGAAGCTTCACTACCACTTTGTTCTTTGGGATTGCCAGTTCCTGGTTTAGAAGGCCTGCATTCTAACTTTGACGCTGCTGCATAAACTACTACTTGAAGCAATCCCATGATCTGCACAACAAGGAATTCAGATCATAAACACCGAAGCAAATATACACACATGAACAACAAAAATAAGAAACAGATCAACTTTTAGTCTCAACTAGAATAAACATACTGCAATGTAAACAGACTTCTAAACAACTATACAGACCAAATCTGGACAGGGCCAAGAGATCTTAAATGTTAAAATCATTTCAAAACCATAAAACATACCTGCTCTAGATGAGCAGTGCTGCGCAGAAAAAGTGGTCGATTCAAGAGCTTCAGGAACAGTATCAAAGGAATATCATTCACATCTTCCAAAGGTTTTGAGGAGTCAATCCCATCCTCAACTTTCTCTTTGCCCTTGTCCATCTTACTTTCTGGATATTTAAAATGTGGTGGACTTGGAACAGCAGAGGGCTCCAAGTAGAACAGCATATTGGCAATAGATGAATGATTTGTAGCCAAATATGTTAAAATTTCAAGAATCCGGCGCAAGACCAGGGGAGGAAGACCTATTAGGCAATAAGCAAAATTAATAAAAATAAAAATCACGAAGACTTCAGTGATTACAGCAAAAATACATACCATCCACCAACTGTGATCGGCCATAAACAACATTTGACTGACAGCCATAAAGCCTCTGTGAGTTAATTGTTGCCAATCCACTTGCTGACCCTTCAGCCTCAGCTTTAACCATATTGAGCATGAGACGAACTAAAGTTGCCCTTGTAAGACTGTGAGCACAGAGGTTTAAAAGAAGTCTCTGCAGAAGACCCTTCCCAAGGGGCTATCAATACAGATGGAAACAAAGAGTCCTGGGTTAGCAGAGTATCATAATGCTATATATATATATATGTGTGTGTGTGTGTGTGTGTGTGTGTATTATTGCCATATGTATTTCATAATGCTATCCTTATGTATTCCCGACATTTCTCGACAGTAATAAACAGAACTGAATTGACAACCTGCAGTCTTGGGACAGCATTGGCTTTACTTGTATACTAATGTTTTAAGATTTTATATAACCCCAAAAATAGAAAGAGAATGCCTGGTGAATGATAAGGAGAAAAATAAAAATAACTCCTCAAAAGGTGTCAGAAAAGAGAATGTTAGAAAGTAAGAAAACATGTACTTAACAGTTCTAAACCCTTCATGCACCAAGATTAATGAGACTACTGTGCTCATTCATCTTCCATCATGTTTGCTTGTTCATTTGTTTTAACATTGGCAGCACTCTGCCATGTTTATAGCCATTACTAGTCAATATGGTAAGACATCCATTAAGAGTAAGATGGTATCATGTAAGGTCAAAGGTTTACTATATGGGCTTCCAAGGTAACTTCAATGTTGGCTGCATGAAGATACCATGAACAACATTAAGGTTTCATAGAAAGGAATTTTTTCATAAATTATCAACCGCAAGCACTAATATCAGTGAATTAATTAAATATTGAGCTATGGTTCTTAATCAAATCAACATTCTTTCTCCTGATCCTTTGCATCCCTCGGAGAAAAATCCAACCAACAACCTCTTACAACATGCTAACAGTGAATGGAATTTAATAAAAGTTCCAAACCTCATTGCCAGCTTATAAGAACCATACACGCATACACACAAATAAAAATTAAGTTTTCCCAGCTAGCAACAATAATTCTCAATGAAGCATAAACAAATCACTGCTTACTTGTGCCAAGCGAAGGAGGCGGATCAAAGCTTTCAATGCATTTTCGTCCAGAAGCGGCTCCCCTTCAAGTTCCTTCACCTTCATGCTCTCAGCAAAAGCAGAAGCTGTCCTTCGTCCTACAGTAACTCCAACACCCCTGTCCATTACTGTCTGCCTGTCAAACCCCAAACCATTCCTACGATTAGTCAATCTGTGGCTGCTTCCAAACAGGCTGCGAGCCTGATAGTGACTCATTGCACGGTCCCTTAGCATTTGTGCTTCAGCAAGCAATGGAGAAGGTAATGCTGATAGTACAGCTTCTGAAGAAGTCAAAAGCACCTGTAAGGAAAGGAACACTCGAATTTGTTATTTCAGTACAACAAGTTATAGAAAGAAAATGTAGAAATGCCAACCTCTTCACGCAAATCAGCAGGAAAAGTAGCAATTATAGAAGCATTATCCATGTCCACAGGCTGTCCTTCAGCCTGTTGTGCAATCCTTTGTGCCCTTTGTTGTGCAAGAACTTCTGCTTGGATATCTGGAGGAAGGGCAGCCAAAAACTCAGGATCAATATCATCAACAGAAGGTGGTGCATAGGTTGGGGCTTGAACAGCCTGAGCTTGCTGCGAAGCTAGAACTTCTGCTCTTAACTCTTCAGGCAAAGCTTCCAAGAATGTCGGATCGATTGCGCTTGCACCAGGAACTTCATTATTTATGCTAGTTTGGTCGCCCTGACTAGCATCCTCCAGAACCAGAGCCTCTTGCCTGGATGATGGCTCAGGTAAACCATGCTCAAAAGCAGGCATAGATTCTTCAGTATGATTCCCATCAGTATTTGTACCATTCATGTCCACATCAGCATTGGCATGATCCAAACTAGGCATCTCTGAACCAGAATCCACCAGCACACGATCATTGGACTCGACACCGATTCTTGAAGAACTGTCACAACCAGCAGCCTGAAGGGAAGGGTCATGAAGATTCACAGGCACTTCTGGATCACCTTCACATTCCAAAGCTGCATGATATTCTGCAGATGGGCGCTCTACCATTGTCTCCACCTGATCACTGTCAATACCATCGCCTTCCCCAATTTCCATGTTGTCATGTCCATTTGGAGTACTGTTCAAAGAAATCGGTTGAACTAACATAGGCTCATGCAACTGCAGACATTCACCAGCAATTCCAGCTAAAGTTGGGGCATTGACTTGCTCGGGGCAGGGAAGACTTTCAACAGCTGAGATATGCTCATGTTGAGCATCTTCAGTACTATTTTCTTGTTGCTGAACTTCAGCTTGCTGACTGCTAGTGTTATCACCTTCAACCACAAGTTCACCATCATTAGAAGGAGGATTATTAGATGGTTGATTTTCTTGAACTCCTGAACTTTGGGACTGCCTTTCACCAGGCCCACTGGCTGGAGAAACACTGCGCAGCTGAGAAACAAACTGCTCCTCTACTGCTTGTGCAATTGCAGCAGCTTGAGCATCAGCTTGTGGCTGGCCATCATCAGTCCACCGGCCATCACCTTGTGCTCTTCGTCCCTGTATCTGCAGCGAGTCCATACTTATGGAAAAATCAGTCAGCGGAGGGGGTGCTGCACTACCCAGGCGATCACCAAACAGGCTATTAGGTGCATTATCAAATGGAAGAACAGGAGCATCAAACATATAGAAGTGAGCTACATCAAAGCTCCCACCAGACAGAGCCTCCAAATCCCTGGATGCATGCCCACCCGACGACCACATAGAAGCTAGATCACCTGATTGAGAAGGTCTTAGAAGTAGAGGATGTTGAAATCCATTGACTTCAGTGACAGATCTCTCAAAGGAAGACCTGCCAATCTGTCGCCTGCGCTCAAAACCCACAGGCCTGCGAAGACCAAAAAGGTCATCCACATTCACCCCTTCAAAAGGCTCAGCTGAAACATCAAGTAGACCACTTGCAGCCCCAGGTTGACCAAGCACCTGCAAATGATCCAGCCCATCCAATGCTTCCCTCCACCTGACCTCTATAACACGATTCTCATGAAAATCATCATCCTCTTCATCAATCATCTCATCATTGTACTCGTCTCCCAAACCAGTATCATCATGGTCTTCCACATCAGTATCAGCAAGGGACATCATGCCAGCACCATCTTCAGCAGTATCCTCATCCTCATCTTCTCCCTCATCATCATCCTCATCATCCTCACCATCATCCCCCATGTCATCATCCTCATCAACCATATCATCATCTGCTCTATTATCCACTCGAAAAGTCATCTCAATTTGATCAGAGTTGTGCAACACACCACCTTCTTCCATTTCTTCACGCATGAAATCCATCCCAATCTCCATTGATGGGTTCATTGCCATTGCTTCTTCTGGTTCTATCCTCATATCTTGCTCTGCTGACTGATTAGGATGCACATCAAGATTATTCCCAACTTGTGTAGTTCCTTGCTGTTGCTGTTCAGTCTCTACGGCATCTGGGACCTCTTGAGTGCCACTGCTGTTGTGATTCCGATCTATGGTCTCGGCAACGGATGCAGCTGTCTGATCAGGCCTGTTATCTGATGCCACACTCTTCTTCTTGTTCAGGCCCTCAGATTTAAGAACATCACTAGCATTAGCAGCCCTTGTCAAACTTTCCAAAGCCTTGAGAAGAAGATTAACAATCTTAGGAGCATCAGGATGATCCAAATCAATCACTTGAAGAATGCCAGTTAGACATTGAACCATACCACCCTCTATCATGCTTTTTGCTATATCTGGGGAGCATCCAGAACCAGGCAAGTTGCTGGAAGACGCATTTTTTGATAAAATTGAATATACCAAATCAGCAAATGCAAAAACTTTTTTATCAGGCAATAAAATGCTTCTATTTGAATTACTCTCCAAGTTTGAGAATGACAGCATAGCTTTCACTAGTTCATTAATTACTCTCCTCCGCCCTTCTCCAGATCGACCGCACAAAACCACAAGGAACCAAGAAGCTTTTTCAGACAATTTGTTTCTCCATTCATCAGGCCCAGCAGACTTATCGGTGGATATTGGAAGTAAACGATGTAAGACATGATAAAGTATCCCACCATGGCCCGGACTCTCCACTTGATTAGATCCCCGGAGTTGAAACATTTCCAAATCCCGTTTCAGAATGACCCCAACTGCATGTGCATACATAAGAAGAATATCACTTAATAACTTGAGAACAAAAGTAACCTTGGCCAGTCCAGCAGATCTTTCAGAATCAGATTCCTTTTTCCTTGTTTCATCAACCTTGGATTTACCCTTCACCTTTGTAGCAGGTTCATCCACCTCCATAGAAGTTGAGTCATCAGCAGAACCTTCTTGGCTATTTTGAGGAGGATATTTCAAGACTATGTCAAGAAGCTGATCGATTACTTGTGAAAGATTGGCAGGAATCCGTTTGTGGCCTTTGGCATATTTACCTGCACCATCCTGCGTCTTATTATCAGAAATCCGGACAGGTTCCTCAACACCAGATGCTTTTGATTTGTCCTTTTCTTTCTCTTTCTCTTTAGAGAGCATAACAAATGTCCTCCCTCCGGATGATTCCAACTGACATACTGCAGTAACAGCTTTCATAAAAATTACAGGATCTCTTGAGATAACAGAAGCCATTGATGTCAAGAATGTTCGTGGGGAAATACGCGCAGTATGCCGATTTACAGTCAAGGTTTGTCGTATTTCCAATTCCATAGCAGATTGCAGAGTTTGAGGATCTTCAAGGAGATGCCGAATGATAGAAGATGCAACAGTGTCATATCCAGGGAAAAAACAGCTTCTTGGAAGACTAAAAAGAGCAGCTAAACCACCATTTTCAAGAAATTGCAATGATAAGGCATGCGTTTTTGTCAACCGAGCACACAACTGCAAAACAGCCTGCATAATCACTGCTGGAACATGCTGTTTCATCAGATCACAAGCAACAAGCAGCACTTGATGACCCTCTTCAATAGTCATGTAACCAGTAGACTTCCCCAATATTTTCTCAAATGCAGTGACAGATTGTTTTTCAGAGGCATCAGAAGCCAAGTTTTCTTCCACAACTGATGAATCAGGTAAGGATCCTGTAAGAGTCCCTTCAACACTTTCGGATAATAGTCTGGGCCTGGATTGCAACATGTTATCCAAGATGAGAAGTAAAGCACTGATGCATTTTGGGACAAGAATGTCACTGCCTGATGCATTTGCGGCCTTAAAATTCATCAAGATATCTATTGCAGTAGGTACAATACCGTTCTGAGCAGCTATTTCCCGTACAGTTCCATCCTCATAAAGAAGCAATGCTAAAATATGAGATATCATACACAATGCAGTGGGATCTTTTGAAAAATCCAATGGACAAAGCTTTAGCTGTTGAATAAGATACGATGCCACAATTGGACGGTCTTCCCCCTTGTTCCGATTGCAAAGGGTCACAAGTAAATCTGTCAGTGAGAATGCCATTGTATCATTGCTCTGAAACAACTTCAAGGACGCAGCAAGAATATCGTCAACAGGAGGTGCCTTCAGTTTCTCTTCTTCTGACAGGACATCTGTTGACTTATCCACATTGTCAACTTTAGATCCTTCTGATGAATTTCCCAGTGACAAAGCAAGAGCTCGAGCAAGCTCATCATCCTCCTGCACAGGATCTTCAGCATGACTAAACAGCCACTCCATGGCCATTTCGACACTATTAGTTTCCACTCGTCTCAATGCTTCCTCTGCTCTTGCCCTTGTAAAACCCATCTCAACAATGGTTGCAATAGTATTCTCATCAGGTGCTGGAGGCACGAATCTTTGGTTTGTACTTCCCGCAGCACCACTGCGAGTCCTTTTGACATCACCAGCACCAGAGTACACATGTGTAATGAGCGATACAATAGAAGCAATAAATCCTGGGTTACAGTTTGGAAACATGGGATGGTTCCAGACAGGTAAAATCACATCCAGAACCTGAAATTGCAGCATGCGAACAAAGACTTCAGGGTCCCTTGGAACAGGAAACAGCCCAATTGATAAACCAACTGCAACAGGCTGAACAAGCAGCTGAGCCTGGGATGCAGAGGATGTGGATAAAAGTAAAGAGGAGTTAACAAAATACTCAAGCGAACGGCAGTAGCTTTGTAATGTGTCCAGAAGCCATGTGCTGTGAGACAATTTATTTCCTTCACCTGCCTTCTCATGATCACCACCTGATGTGGGAAAAGGGTGAGGAAGGTTCCATAACAATTGACTTGTAGCTTCAAAAGTCGTCAACAATTCTCTAAAGGTTCCATGTACATAAAAATTATTGATCATTGTTGCATAACAAGTTCGCCGCCTGCTGTCAGAAGTGAGTGCCGCCATGTCATCAACAACCTTACCAAGGTATCGACACTTGACTGATAGTGGCATATCAAGTCCAGAGGCAGAATACCCAGAGAAACTGAGGGCCTCCAAAAATATCTTGGCAAGTGCAGTCCCCAGGGTCTTTGAAACTGAACTCAGAGAACCTACATCAGCTCTCCGACGATTTGGGGAAGTAAATCCCTTCACAAGTGCAGTGAAAAAAGAGCGCAATGTGGAGGCCAGCTTATTAAGAATTTCATCAGGGCATTTCTTTCTAGCATCATGTGAATGTGTCTCTGGTATGTTCGATGCAATTTCAGAATCAATGCTTAAAGCATCCAGGTGACGACCAGTTCTACCACCGCGTATGCGAGCCAATCCATGTCGACTACGGCGGTGCAAGCCTTCACCTGAGCGAAGAACTGAAAGAAATTCACGTTCTCCACCCCAAATGGACTGAGAACCATTCCTGGTAGAAACTGGGTTCATGTATCTCACAACTGGAATATTTGCATCATCATCACTTTCTCTTCCAACAGTAGCAGCAGAAGATGCTTCTGCGCACTCATTTTCTTGTTCAGCACACCAGCTTCCATCCACTACTTTGGAGTCATTACAAAGCGAAAGTTGCCAAATTACTTCTCGGTATGCCCTCCCAAGATCCTTCAACACATCAGCATCTGCATTGCCCAATTCAGTGACAACTGCAGTAGTCCCCTTCAACAAAAAATTGCAGAGAGTCAGAATGCCCTCCAGGCTAGAAAGACATCTAAGAAGCTTTTTCTGCTTCTCGGGTTCAATCGCAGTAAGCTGAGTTCCTCCAAGTGAAACTAACAATTCATTAGTTGATTTCAGATGTTCTCTCAAGAAAGAGCATACTGCCTGAGCAAGGGAAGCAGAATGTTGCGAAGAGAAATTTTTAAAAGCAACAGCAGCACACTGGCCAATGGGTGTTGAAAGAGGCATTAATGGCAATGCGAATAATTGCAGGACAGCATCAATCCCCTTCTTCTCAACAAATATACGACATGTGTCGGCATTTTGAAGGATTGTTTCAAGAAGGCGGGCAGCATTGGTTACATACTCAGGAAAGAGTGACTCAATGTTCGCCGGCGAAGTATCCACAGACTGCTCATTAGTCTGCTCCAAACCATCCATCTTGGTTGATTCCCTATCATCATATGGATCTACACCCCCACCCTTAGCATCAGTTTCCATAGGAACAGCAGTGGAGGAGCTTGGAGTATCACTGGATGAGGAAGAAGCGTCAAACCCAGACCCAATTTCAGCAATGCCATTCAAGATCTCAATCAACATATCCACACCAGGAGCACGCAATGAGGAAGCATGCCGCATGAGTTCATCCAATCCACTAGACAGTAAGCCTGGTGTCTCACCAGCAAGGGCACGCAAATACGATCTAGAGGTGAATATTTTCACAAAGCACCTCAATGCATTGTGGTCTTTTACAGCTTGAAGACCATTGTTGTTCAGGCATAAAGCATCCAAACACTGGGGTATGCACATAATTGCCTCTGCCGAGCAAAGAACGCCATTCATAATAGCATCAAGAAATGCAGAAGGAAGACCAGCCGCATCTAAGACAGGATAGCAAGTCGGATCTTTGTGAATGAGGTCACTCATGACATTTGCTGCAAGAGAAAACACTCCACCACCAAAATCCTTTGCCCTTTTGAAGATGGTACACAAGCATTGTGGTAACAAGCTCTCCTCAGACCCATAAATTCGAGAAGTGTTCCCAGGGGCATAAGTCCCCAGGGATATTGCACGTAACAAAGCTTTCATCAGTAGACGCCGATGGTATGAAACTAATGCTTCAGAATACAGAGAATGCACATTATATAGATCGGAGGGAGTTTCAGCAAAAGATTGCACACTTCTTCCACTAGAGTCAGAATCTTCAACTTGTTGCTTCAGACTGTGTTCCACATAAGACACTTCAAGTTTCAGGCGAGAAATTGTATCATCTAAGCCACCCAACTCCCTGAATAAGGCAGTAGCTGGGTTGCTGTAATCCATGAAAGCTTCTAGAATATGCACTGCAGAGCCTACCAAATGCAAGTGCTGAGGATCTGTATCCTTGAGAAGAGGTAGAAGAGTGGGGATAAATCCTGCCTCTCGCATAGCTGAGCAGCCTGATGATGATGAGACCAAAACAGTGACAAGAGACAACAAAGCCTCAGCAAAACCAACAGACCACTTTGATGTGCCATTGATAACAGAGTCAATGGCTTTCTGCATCAGGCTTGACAGAATACCACGGTGCCCACCAGATGTGACTGCAGCCAGGACTGTTGGCTGGCGAGACCGGTCTTGGGAGAGAGAAACCAATGAAAGAATACATAGAATTCTAATTTTCTCGGGAACGTCATCTTCATGGCTCAACAGTGAAATTAATTCATTGACAAACTCAGGCTCAGAGTTAAAGAAAGAAACTAGGTCATCAGCATTAGTGCTTGCTTGAACAAGAACTATGAAGGCATAAAGACGAATGCATATATACTGCTGCCGGGAAGCCAAAGAGCCAAAAGCCCTGGCATAACGTAATCTTGTCAATAAAGAAAATCTTAAAGTGGGAGGTACTTTATACTCCACAACTAACTTACTCAAAAGCTCTAAATCTGAATCTGAGTGAGAGTTGACATTAGGTAAATGAATAATCTTTAAACCTTGAGTTGGTTGTTCCCTCTGAAATTCACTTGACGATTCATTTGATTCATAGAACTCAAAATGAAGGGTGCAACCTAAGTCATAAGCAGCACCATCACACCCATTTTGTAAAGTACAAGCAATCAGTCCAAGGCCCTCTTCCTTCCCACCCCAGCCTTGTGCAAGAGCAAACAGTTTTGCATTCAGCGAATTATCTCGGATAGAGTACTTCCCAATAGTCTTCTTTAAAAAAGCAGCAAGAGTCTGCAGGCAAGCCTCAATCACATCCGCATCAGTGGAAGCAAGAAGAGATGAAAGATTCTGCTGCATAAACATACAAAACAAGAGAAACATTTTAGGAATGTGAGACTGAGGAAATAATAAATATCTTAGAAAAGCTTAAGACAAGCTTATTATATGAGCTCAGCGGTATCATAATAAACAAAACACTGGATGTTGCATGCATGTTGCAGGATAACTGATACACAAAGCTAGAAAGCATTTCTTATACAGGCCGATATACCTCATATGAACTATAAAAGTGCTTATTTGTACAATTCTCCAAAATTATTCTGACAACGCGGAGAATTTGGAGGACAGCTTCTCTTGGGAACGGAGGATCAGATCCCAAAAGGTTCTCCTCAACCTGTAAATCTTTTCTTGATTTTATGTGCTTCTCAAAAAATGAATCAAAATGGTTAAAAAGATCGACCCAGTGATGAAAATCTCCCTGCAAAAGCAAGAGATAAGGGTAAACACAACCAGCAGGAAAGAGAAATGCATAAGAGGAAAACAGTGACAGTTGAATAGATAAAGGCAGTGCAAGTCACCTTATCAAACTCCCACACAAAACCTTTCAGAGGTTCTTCTATATTCTCAAGTGGAGTAGCAGTAACACTGCTGATGAAGGATTTAATTTTGGGAGGCTGATACAGAACAAAGAAGGAAATCTGTTACAACTTACAATATTGGTAGTCATCAAAAGATTTTGGGGAACAAATTGAAAAAATAACGAATAATTAAACATATGAAAGAAAGATACACGGACTGCAAACAAATAATGATGCAAAGTTGCAAACATTACCAAGTTCATTTTCATGCAAAAGAGCCCAAGGCAATTAAGATAATACTTGTACTACAACAGCACTTCAATTTGCACAATTCAAGCACTTCACAAATGACACTAATGAACAACATTTAAGGACAATCATGCCCTCCCACTATCAAAGACAACTGACCCAAATTTTCAAAGAACAAGCATATTTTGCCATAAAAACACAAGAGTATTTTAGGCAAGATTTCAACAAGCAGTGACATGCAGAAGACCAAACTTTAGTTTCTCCAGACATTCCAAGGAAACAATAAAGCACACGGTTACATAACCATTCCCAAATTCCCACTTTGGTTATTCTAGAATTCCTGGCCGATTACACCATCAAATTCCATTAAAATTAACCCTCAAAAGGAGGAGACTCTACAAAGTGAGGTCAAGGTCATCATTGGCTATTGACAGTTACCTACAAAACCTAATAATCACTACCTCCAATGCCACCATTCCGTAAAAAGGCTTCAAACCATTTGAATTGCACCACCTGAAAATGTCTAACAACCCCGAAACCCAAACTGAGAAACCAAACCCAAAACCAATCACTTTCCTGCAAATACACTACTTGTCCGCCACAGTTCCACAACCAAACTCATAAGCAGACATGAATAAATGCACACGAGTACAAATACAGATACATATGCTAACTGACCACTTCTAAGGACCTCCGTCTTTTGATCTTCATTGCGAATCAGATATCATTGCACGCTGGAAGCAACCAAATCGTGAACCGATCAATCCCCCAAAATTAATCGGGAACCGATCGTTGGAATTGATAAATAAAGGTGAGGGCTTTGAAATGAATTCACTGTTTCAGGATGATCAGATCCTAAAATGGGCAAAAAGGAAGGAATTTGGGGATAGGAATGAAGGGAGGGTGAAAAAGGGAGGAGCCCAGACAAGGTTTAGTGGATTATCTGTTGTGATCGGAAATTAGGGTTTCTTCATAGGATCGGATTTTAGTAGTATTAGGCAAAGATGGTTTTTTTTCTGTAGAAAGAGAAGATGGAAGAGGACACTAGTACTTTAACTTGGTTTACTACTGAGAAAAACAAAGCTAAAATGAGTGCTGTGTGTTTTTATAGAGTGGAGAAAATGAAGAGGAAACAAACACAAACATGATAAAACTAAGCAAGGAAGGAATCGTACTTTATGCAACAACAAAAAAATATTAAAATAATAATAATAATAACCACATTTTTTTTGTAAAAAGAGAGTATATAAATACAATACTTTTCCTTTTTTTTTTTCATAGATTAGTATAAATATTTTTATTATATTAGTATTATTTATGAGTCTTATGAACATTTTTTATAAGCTACGCAAGTACTCGAGTATACGTAAGATTTTATTAAAAATACTAAATGTTCGACTTGAAAAAATAGTCAGTTTTTTTTAGTATATATTACTTTTTAAGTTGGCATTTGCGGTTTTATTTATTTATTAATATAAAAAAGAGTCATTCTTTGAAAAGCATTTTGCTCTCCAAATGTGCTCTTTGGGCCTCCATGAATACGCTCACACCCTCTCTCACTTCATACTAAATAAGCTATATACCAAATGACCACCAAATTCTCAATTAAACCACTCAGAATAATTATAACACTCACGTTATTAAAATTGAATAATTTGATCATTTCATTGTATGATTAACTAAAAATTAAGAGAGAATATAAATCTCAACATCAACATCATATACGTCTATATTCTTAATAAATGACACCTTGTGAAATAAATTTCGCGTGCAAATTAATGCACAAATTAAATGACAAAATTTTACAATTTTGGAAATTTTATTGTCATAATTATCCCGAAAAAAGTTTAATGGCCAAATTGAGAAATTAGAGGTAGTCCGATGGCAAAAACTTAATTAGTGGCCAAATTGAAAATTTGAGTGGAAGTTGGTGGCCAAATTATCCAATTTTAATTTAAGTTTTAGGACGTAACTGAAATAAAAAGTAGTTGAAGGAGCAAATCAGGAATATCATAATACTTAAAGGATGTTTGTTTCATAGATTTTTCCCAAAAGAATTTGTAAATTATGTAATTATCCGACGAGACAGTATCTTTTAACAGTTCCAGGCTACCTTGCTCAAACAGTCAGCAATGGCACACGCGGTTACCCTCCACCATGTTCTTGCCTCGGCAGAGACGCATAAAACTGCTCCTTCTAAGTCTCAGAAATCCTACAAAAGCACCGACAAACCCAATTCGTCCATTGCCACTACCAGAAAAGGTAATGCTTTCTGTTTGGTTCCCCAGAAAAGGCAATGCTTTCTGCAGGAAAAGGAAACATTTTTTTTATAGTTTTAATGCTTTCAGTTCATGCCTCTCAATCGAGCTTAGTGCCTCGTTCCTGTGCGAAGTTATTTGGGTTTTCCTTATTTTGTTAGAAAGATGTATCTTTTTCCAAATTTGATATCCTTTGTGTTTAGTTTCAATTTGTGCTTCAGGATGTCTCATTTTCATAAATTGCATAGCAAGTTAGATGATAGTTAATTGTGATTTTCAGGTCCTCCTGGTCCATTGCGTAAAACCCACAAGTTGAATCTGGAGGTTTCGCCTCATAGAGCTGGTAATTCAATTTTATCTTCTCTGCTATGGTTGAAATTTAATGGCTTGCGTATGTCTTTCTTGTGTTAGGTTACTGATTTTGACTAGTGAGTTAAAGTGTGGTCATCTTTGTACTGATTGCGTTGGGCACGACTTTAGTTTTGTGGTTTCTCCATGTCCAATGCAGTATCTGCAGTGAGGTTGATGAGGATAGAGATGGGTGGTGCTTTTGCTGATCTGTTGAATGAGAAAGGGAAAGGCTCTGGTGAAAATGAGATGGGCTATGTTGGAAGAACACTTGGGTTTCGCACCAAGAAGTTGGATGATCGTGATCTTAGATTGGTAATCTTTTGTGAGCACTTTTTTTTTGTTTTTAATTATTATTTTCCCCGGTTTTGTACACAATCAGTAGAAAACATTGAAAGGAATTTAAAAATGGCTTATTGGTTAAACTCTGTCAGATATGATTTGTGCTCCAGACTTAATTATAGTCATAAACTAGGGAATCCATTCATACATGATCAAATTAAGCTTTTCTATTTTCTTTTCTCCGTTCACTCACCTCTGAAACTACATTGGTCACAGATATTGTTGGAGGCACCATCCGTTGGAGAAGATATCTGGATCACTTGATCGGTTCACTTTGCCATGACAAAAACACAGTTCAGAGCATGGAACCTCTCTTGTTGCAGGTATTTTGCAGTTGCTTATTTGAAACATCTATTACTCTACGATATGCAGTTTCTTTTTGGTGAATGGTATGTCGTTGAGAGAAGTATGATGTAATCCTTTCAAGTGTGTTCGTTTTAGACTAACATACAAGAGCTAGTGCACGAAAGACTGCCCGAGGCATAAGTTAGAAGGCACACAATAACGTGTCCCAGTATTTGTAATTTAGTCTTTGTGGGTGTAGGTTTTGCATCACAGTCCATAAGAATAAAAACAGTACATAATTGTTGGACCTTTAGCTATTAGATTTAGCTTTTGAAATGGAACTAACAAGTGATAGCCAAGCCTGAAACGTACATAATTGTGGCATTTATGTAAAAAGACATGCTTTCCTTCATTAATTTAGCGATTTATGTTTTTTCACTTGTATATGGTATTACTTGTTTGATGTTTAAACAAAGAGGAAGATTGCTCAAATTGTGAATTATTTGAGTAATTTACTTTGAAAATGCTTAATGATGTTCAAAAAACACATACTAGACCTTGCCTAGTCTCACCATTTTCCTTATTTTTTTAGATTCTCCGAATTGGTTTCTATGAGATTGTCAAGCTTGACATGCCACCTTATGCTGTCGTTGATGAGGTAAGGTCATTAGACATTTTTCTGGCATGTAGTTCCCTTTGTCTACAACTTCCCTTCTTATGATATAGTGATGAAGGTAAACCAGGACAGTACTCTGCCAGATCACTTTTTTTGTCATTCTTCGTTTTGAAATTTTTACGAATCTAAGTTAGAAAAATTGCTAAACTAAAAAACAATTAGTGAGTTTGAAGTAGCTCTCTTATTCTGGGGTAGTCTTAAATATATTAGTCTTTTGTTGCATTTGATACTCTGGTTTCAGCTACAAATAGATTGCAATGATTGATTATCAATTAATAATTCCAGATAACTTTATATACACATCTCATTTAATAAAGGTGTAAGACATATATCATTAGACTTCATACCTTGCTTCATCAGCGTGACCAACGGTGTTGCTGATATGGACTGCTTAAGGTTTTGGCCTATGAATTTTTTTATGTGCTAGTTTTTGGTCAATTAGAATCTGGCCTTCAATACTTAGTTGAACTTTACATATTTTGATACTATCATCTCATACAAATGTGTCTTTCTATTTGGTTGTCACATGTTGGAACTACAGAATGTAAGACTTGCCAAAGTTTCCCTCAGACCAGGTGCTGGTAACATGGTCAACGGTATTCTCCGTAAGCTAGTGCTACTAAAGGTTTCTACTTCTTAACCCAAGAAAAAGAAAAGACCTGTTAGTTTCTCTTCATAAACGGTTAACCAATTGGATTTGGCTTAGGATTATGTTAATTGATGGTCTTCTGGATTCTCAGGAAAACAATTCTCTTCCTCTCCCGAAAGTGGAAGGTGATGACCGTGCACAGGCGCGTGCTCTTGCCACTCTCTATTCTCATCCTGTGGTAAGATTATAGCTGCAGCTGTTCTCCTTCCTTATGTATAAGAATCTGAAATCGACATAGTTACTGGTTGATGCTATATAAACATTCTCCTTCGCCTTTCTGGGCCTGCCAAAAACCATTTCTGTCTTAATATGTCCATGGAAATTGAGGGAATTAATCCAGTCGGATGGTTGCTGATTTCACAAAAACTTTGAGGGTTTAAGTCTACTCGTAGAAGAAATGAAAATAACAAGTTGAAAAACTTCATATTGCTTTTGCTTGTATCATAATTTTACTTGAACTGGCATAATTGCTGAAATTCTCAGTTAAGGTACTGTATTTCAATCGAACTTGAAGCTAAAACAATGATTATGAGTGCCCATCTTTGTGCGAATTTATTGGATGCAGTTGCAATTTCCAACTGGATGTTGAACTGTCTAAGTGAACATTCATTTTCGAATATGGCTAGTTGATTGGATTTGCAAACATTATTTAGTTTTACTTCATGTGTTCTTTTCACAACTTGGAAATCTCACCCATCTGATGTCTACTTCTACTATGGAAGGATTATTTATCCTAATAGTTCACTTTTAAACTGACAAAAGTAATACAATCTGCTAATATTGTAGATTGGGATCACAATAAAATAAGCCATTTCGTTCATGCTCATATTTCACCCTGCTTTTTTTAATGTTATAGTGGATGGTGAGGCGTTGGACAAAGTATCTAGGGCAAGAAGAAGCAATTAAGCTGATGATATGGAACAATGAGGACCCTAGCTTCAGCCTGAGGTTTTCAGCTAAATTTTTCTCTTTCATAAAATTGTTATAGTTACAAGATTCTAATAGTCTCCTCATTTCAGGGCAAACAGTGCAAAAGGAGTTACTAGAGCTGACCTTGTGACGCAGCTTAATTCCTTGAAGGTGCTTGACTCATATCTGTTAAAAAAGAAATGTTAGCACCCAAATATAATTATGGTGTTCGCACGGTATCTTTAGTTATGGGGTTGGGACACAGGCATATCTTGCATTTGTAATGGGATTCCTTTTCCCTGACAATATAGAGCCATGTGCTTCTCTCTACTGGATTGTAGACATTCCCACCCACCATGAATCCCCGACGACATGTGTGCATGAAATCATTTGATAAAGTAATTGAAGAAAAGTACTAGTCTTGTTTGCAAGTAACTGCCGAAGTACTGACTTTGAACCATTATATTCTGCTGTTGAAGTCCAGGTTCCTCATGAACTTTCTTTGCATTTGGATCAGTTTGTCCGCCTCAAAACTGGAATGCAGGTACTTTTTGATAATTTCACTTATAAATGTCCTTATGTAGAAGAGTACAACAATCTTTTATGCGGTCATTTAGCAGTAATTTCTACCTAGATGCTAGATGCAGATACATCTAGACGAGACAAAAAATGCAATCATCAAAGATCACCTCTGTTCTGTCTCATAAGATTAGTATCATTACAGAACCAGTAGATGTTACGTGGATGTGCGCATAGAAATTGAGAGCAAAATCGTTATCAAATAATATTGCTAATTAGTGTGACCATGAGTTCTATTCTATTTAGTTCTCCTACAACACTTGTCAAACACATATATGTGCAGGGTTGCCCTAGCATACATGCGTATTGGTGTTTACCACGTGGTTTACCATTCAGATAATTAGAGCTGCAATTTTCCTTAAAATGAAAGGAGTGGTGTTATAGTTGTTAACACTAACTATTGTTAGATCCCTTTAGCATTTTTCTTGGTCCTGATTACTTACCTTTCCACTCCTCAGATTGTCATACAAGCTGGATTACTGAAACATGGTCTATGTGCAGTCCAGGATGAGAGTGCAGGTTGACAGTCACCCAACCTTCTATTAAAAAACTCTAAAATTCAGTATCAGAGTACAATAGTAGATTATATCAGAATTTCTAGATCAACTGTATTTTTCTCTGCTGTCTGGACCTTAGTTGTGGCCTACCCATGCCTCGTGTTCCTTCATCTTTCCTTCCAAAAAGAAAGATTTCAGCTGTTACTGAATTTATACTAGTTTTTGCTGCAGGTTTGATAGTGTCTGTTCTGGATCCTCAACCTGGGGAGAGTATAATTGACTGTTGTGCTGCTCCCGGAGGAAAGACTCTGTACATGGCATCCCAAATCAGGGGCAGAGGTATCATTCTGACGTGCAAACCCTTGCTTTTCTTGTACACGTCAGGAGTCTTCAAATGTCAACCATTTTGCCTAGATGACCATGTGTTTCTTTCTGGTTGTGAAAGTATTTCATCAGTATGATGACATCAATTCATTTCCAATGGAGAATTTTATGTAGTTTTGTGTGACCTTGTTGGTTATAGGTATGGTATATGCAATTGACATAAACAAAGGGCGGCTGAGAATTCTTACAGAAACAGCCAAGTTACATCAACTTGATGTGGTCATCACCACTATAACTGCTGATCTTCGTTTCTTTGCTGTAAGTCGTCAGCCTGTAGAAGTTGGAACTTTCAGAAAGATATGGTCTTTACAATTATTTTCTCTATTTATTTAGGAAAATCATCCAATGAACTCTGACAAAGTTTTACTGGATGCTCCTTGCTCTGGGCTTGGTGTTCTCTCCAAGGTAATTTCTCTATACAAGTTCTTTGAGATGAACAGTGAAAACTCTATTAACTTTTTTGTTGTTTATGAGATGCTTCTCACTAGTCATGTCTTCTTGAACGAATACAACCTCAACTTAACAATTGTGGTTTTTGCCTTTGTGAAGAGATCTGACTTGCGATGGAACAGGACATTGGAGGACATGGAAGAACTTACAACTTTGCAGGATGAGCTGCTCGAAGCAGCTTCCATGTGAGATTTAAACTATAATCTTGTCATAAAACATGTTCTCCCTCTCACAAAAATGAAAAAACTCAGGCCCGCTCACAGACTTTGAGTGTATTTTTGCTAAACATCTATATGGCAACATTGTTTTCGGAGAACTTACCAAAACCTTCTATTGTTTATTTTGACACTTGTTGAAAGTTTTTTTTTCCTCGGATTGTTTCATTTGGATTATTCTTATGTAGCTAATTGTGCCTGTATAGGTTGGTAAAGCCCAGCGGAGTTTTAGTATACAGTACCTGCTCCACTGATCCTTCAGAGAATGAGGACAGGGTGGATGCATTTCTTCTCAAGCACCCCGTAAGCACTACCACTCATCTTCTAGCATGTTGGATTTTTTTCCGTGTTTTCAGCTCATATACTTGAGTGATTTCTGGTTATCACTTGAGCTTTTAAGACTAAGATCCACCTTCTTGATAGCTACTGAAAATTTCTCCGTTTCCTAGACAACTTCTCATCTAACTGAGGAGCACTGAGAGTCATTTTATCATTAAAACTGTATGATTGGTGCTTTATTCTTTTCAATTTATTGTATCAGGAATTTTGCGTAGATCCTGTCGACAGATATGTTCCCCAAGATTTTGTGACGAAGCGTGGTTTCTATTCCTCTGACCCTGTAAAACATTCAATAGATGGTGCCTTTGCAGCTCGCCTTGTTCGATCTCTGTGAAAGAATTTTATTGCAATTGAATCTACTTCAGTTGACAGCACTCCCTCCTGCCACTATGGTTTCTAGAACTGGATAGGCCATTGCTTCTGTCTACTCTACGAATGATGGAAGTATAGACGCCGGGTAAGTATATCACCGCAATTCTCCAGCCCTTTCTGACCTATTCTCTTGCGCTGTTGTGTTCCAAATCCTTCTTGGATTGGAACATTGTCCGCTTCAATAAGGCGGTTGTTTTACTGATTTGATAACCTAGAATGATCATTGCAGAAGAAAAGATCTAGAAATTGTTTGCTGACTCACTCATTGTCTGTCCTCTTGGACCAGCATCTGCATTACAAACCCATTTGATCTTTTCCCATGCATGACAGGATTCTGGTTTCTTCGGTGTCTAAAAGATCCATTTTTCGAGCTACAGCAGCAAGAGAATTCACGCTCTTCTGCATAGGTCTCTCTAAAAAGTTTCATGACTACGTGCTTTACGTTTTTGCATCGGTGCGATGTAACTAACCGGCCGCGAGAAAGATGCCAACTGTGAACTACTGCTTCAGGACCTCAGGAGTGAATGGTGCCTGCTAATTCAATTTGTTGGTTGTTGCTTAACCATGAACGGCTGTAATTGTTATAGTCTCACATCCCATGTAGTTCGTCAAATGTTACATTCTCAGTCTCATCCTTTATATCTAAACATTTCCAATTTTTGAGCCAAAACTTTCATGTAACTAATTACAAAGAAAAGAAACGCAGAAAAAAATAGTACTTTATATAATTGAGGTATAATATTTTTGGTTGTCTTATTGGGGTTAAATAAATGCATCAGAAAGGGTCTTGGGTACGAGCCTCACCTTCATCTATAAGAATTTTTTTTTGTCAAGTTTGAGTATAAGGCGCCAAGGTAAATCGCGAGAAGAGTTTTTCTGATTGGTATATGATATATTTCGAATAAGATTATTCATTTGCTAGAAGGTGAAAAAAGACGAAGAAAAATAACCTGTCTTTTCGAAATTTTCAATATATTATAGTCAAGAAAAATAAAAAAAATACCTGATACTTTTTTAAAATTCTCGATATATTACAAGTAAATTAGATCAACCTTGGTTATAGTTGAGTTTTATTAAAAAAAAATAAAGCCTTTTTAAAACTTTCAATATATTACAAGTAAGTTAGACTAATTATGGTTATAATCAAAGTATATAATGTGGGAACCGCAATAAAAGAGCCATTCGTGATATTAAAAATTTCGAACAAGATTTAATCTCGTTTTTAAATAAGCGAAGATAGAAAATGTGATTTTTAAAATAAATAAAAATTATCAGTTAGATTAGAAAATAAACGACACCGTTTCGAAGTTTTTATATTATCATCCTCTTCCCCGCTTCACTGTCCCAAAGTAGACGCGCCATGCTCGTACCATGACTAAACCTCTTCCCTTGCCGGTGCTCTCACGTGTCATCTCACGTGCCTTCTGTTCTTCTTCTTCATCCTCCTCCTCATCCCCCTTCCCTCTCAAGCACGTGACTAAATCCAACTTCGCCTCCTCCCTCGCCGACCTTGCCCGCCATGTCAGCGCCGCCGACTTCATCGCCATCGACATGGAAATGAGCGGCGTCACCAGCGCCCCCTGGCGGGAATCCCTAGAAATTGACCGCTATGACGTCTCCTACCTCAAAGTCAAAGATTCCGCTGAAAAATTCGCCGTCTTGCAGTTCGGCGTCTGTCCTTTCCGCTGGGACCCTCTTCGCTCCTCCTTCACAGCTCACCCGTGAGTTTGTACAGTCGTAGACAATTGCTGCTGGAGTTCCTCTGTTTATTTCGTTCGGTTTATTCTAAAAAAAACTGTTTTTGAATTTGCAGGCACAATTTCTTTGTGTTTCCAAACGAAGGCATATCATCTGAGTTCTTGTGTCAGACGTCGTCGTTGGACTTCTTGGCCAAATGTCAGTTTGATTTCAACACTTGCATTAACGAAGGTAATATTCACTCTGTTTTGACTAGACATGTAGCTAGCTATATAATGAGTGTGGTTCTTTCATTTCATTTTATGCTTTGGTTTAGTTCAATTAAGTGCTGTGGTAGTGTTTGCTGAGGATTTTTCAACTTGGAGTTCACACTATTGTTAATCTCAGGAGTATCTTATTTATCCAGAGCACAAGAGGATGAAGCCTTGAGGCACCTGAGTTCACGATATGAGGATGAGTCATTAGATTTGTGGCATAATTCAAGAGATATAAGAGAGGTCCGGTTGGTTGGTGTGACTGATATTCTTTTCAGTGAAAGAATGAAGAATAAATTATTTGAATGGCGGG
Organism: Viola odorata; assembly: GCA_963691705.1. Classification (NCBI taxonomy): domain Eukaryota; kingdom Viridiplantae; phylum Streptophyta; class Magnoliopsida; order Malpighiales; family Violaceae; genus Viola; species Viola odorata. Next base: position 51,786,346 of record OY829546.1, on the reverse strand, counting down.
AGGAATTATTGAGGGATAGAAATGTTAAGGAGTGCCATTTAAATGAGTCCAATCAACCATTTGAAACAATTTTCTACAAGATGCGACCAGCTCTTCGTTTGAATGGATTCACTCCTCACCAGCTCCGGTTGATTCAGTTGGTAATGCTGCTGCACCATTATGCTTAATGTTTCCCTTTGAAAACATGCTGTATTTTAGGTTTCAATGTCTCATATGGGTGGAAATCCAATTGTGTAGGTCACAAAAAAGCATTTCAAAGATCTTGTTTACATTCACACCAATGGTGAAAATTCATCTTCTGAGCATCTTGTTGTGTTTACCGAATCTGAAGGTGACAAGAACTTTCTTATGGTAAACACGATGTACATTTCTACTTTTCTTTTTCTGATGAGTTGAAATCTGCAAATCTCAAAGCTTTCAGGTGATTGTCTATGATGGTAAATTATCTAAGGATTAACTTGATTTTCGCAGAAAGAGGTAAAGGATGAGTGTCTTAGAGCGGCACAGATGAAGATCAAAACGTCAATTGGGCTTCGCGGTGTTATTGATCTCCTTTCCTGTGAAAAGAAGTTGATTGTTGGTCATAATTGCTTTTTGGGTATGCGTATCACTCTTGTATCCTGTGATTTCATGAGATGTTATGCTCATGTGATATTAATCCAAGTCTGTCGTTTCCTTGCAGATTTTGCGCATATATACAGCAAGTTTTTAAGCCCTCTTCCTTTTTCTGCTGAAGAATTTGTCTGCTCTGTTAACAAATGTTTCCCGTACATTGTTGATACCAAATTACTGTTGAACTCTAATAATTTGTTACGACAAAGGATGCGTAAATCAGCAACTTCACTCTCTTTTGCCTTCTCTTTACTCTGTCGACAAGTTGGCCTCAGTGTTAATCCTAGTTCTGATTTAGGTTCATCAGTGAAAGTGGAGATTGAAGTGGATGATACAAGGTTTGCTTCCATCATCCAATATCCATAAACCAGAAATTGATTTACGTTTCATTTATTTGACTGCAACTACTGCCTGTCTTTTCCTGCTAACTGAACTGTTTTTGGTAAATGTTTGTTCTACTTTTCACATCATCTAAAAGAAAGGAGTTATGGACACATTATTAACCTGTCATGCTGGAAAATATTACTTCTAAATACGTCTATCTGTGGGGTGGATGTACTTGCATATCTACATCGTTCTCATGCCGTATCATGAACACATCTTATGCCAACACAATGCTTTAACTGATATAAGAATTCTTGTCTTTGCTAGGCATGCCCTTTCTGATCTCACATTTCAAAACAAATGAAGAATGATTGTTATTTATATCATGTTCATAATCCTCTTTTAAGGTAGTATTGAATTTCTATTTTCAGGTCCTCCAACTGGAATTCTGGAGTCAAGCATGAAGCTGGGTATGATGCTTTTATGACAGGTTGTCTCTTTGCCCAATCATGCAGTCATCTAGGCATAGATTTCAAACTCCATTCACCCTCTGACAATTTGGCCGACAATGAAATGCTCCAGAAGCATGTAAACCATCTGTATCTCAGTTGGAATAATGGGGACATTATCGATCTGAGCTCTGGTAAAAGGACTGTAGAATATATGGGATCTAATAGGCTCAAGAACTTGCACTCGAAGATTGTGCATGAGAACACTATCTTAATCTGGCGATCTCCATCTATACCTAAGGCAGGGGAGATAAAAGATTGCATCTCTAAAGTCTTTGGCTTTGGCTCTGTTACTGCCGTGTATCGTGTGGATGAAACTGCAGCATTTGTTCAGTTCAGCAAGGCAGAATTGGTCTCTGACTTTCTAGCACTGAAGGAATCTTTAGAGAAGAGTAACGATGCCATCGCAGTTTTACATCCCCTGTCGAAAATTTTGCAAGGTGGAAATACTTGTGCTGCTAGTTACGAAACTTATAAAGAAATCTGTAGTTCACCAATATCGAAGACTCTCCTTGCAGATCAGGCAGAGGCAATGGGTATCAGATGGAAGACCAAAATGGTAGAGCAACAAACAAAGATGCAAGAAAGTTCCGAAAGCACGGAATCAACTTTTGATGAAAGAAGCATGCCAGAAAAGGAACTTCCAACATGTGATCTTTCATGTGATCATGAAGAGGTTATTTATTCTTTTTATCCTGCCGAAGTTGAACAGGTGAGAGCTACTAAATTATAACGCGACGGCACATTTTTGAAGCCTATTCCCGCTCAATTTATAGCATTTCTTCGACTCAAAATTAGCATGGAAGAAATCTGTGATTTGAGATTCTTGTATATGAAATGTTAGGATCATAGAAGAAATTAAGTTGGAAGCCAATTGGCATTTTTTTGTACTTGTACAAGTTATCCTTGGTATGAAATATTCATTTTTCTTTGACCTTTGATGAAAATGCTTGCAACAGTCAATTGAGGTCATAAAATTCAGTTTTTGAGAACAGTTATATGCGAATGATAGTTTTCACTGTTCATCTTCAATAGAGTTTTCGATGAATGATGATGTCATAACTTTTAAAAGATCGAATTTTAAATTTATTATACTCACACAATCTTCTAATGGACAAACCTTTTATAACATATCACCCGGTAGAACTAAAAAAAATATAAAATTGCACATAATTAAAAAATAGGAAAAAAGGCTTTAATACTTGGATCCTGATCACCTTACATATATATTATTGTATTTTGCACAATTACATTAATAAATAGAAGATAACCAGAGCAGCAGCAGCAGCCAAGAAACAAGATGCAGCAGATAACTTGATGGTAGAATTAAGTAAAGGAGGTGCCAAGTCGAATCCATCCCAATCATCATCACCATCATCTGATCCATTCCCTTTGTTACCATTTCCTTGAGGTGGAGGTGCAGGATTTTCTTCATGGGGTGCTATTACTTGCAACACAAGTTTTTCGCCACTTTTGCAATGTCCAGATTCCCCACTGATGAAGTAGAAGAAACCGTGTCGATCGAATCGAAAAACCGTGTTCCCATCTTCGTATTTTGAAATAGGGTTCGACACAATGCAGTTATCATAAGCGGTGGAGTTCACCACTAGCACCGAGTCGCTCTGGTACTTGAAATCTGAAACAAACAACCAAACTTTGTTAGGAATGAAGAAAAACATCATCTATTCGGTCACTTCGGTGAAAACTTACGGAGAGAATCACCAACGTGGAACCTAGTTCTGGAAGCCCACTCGTTGTATGTTTTGGTCTCGTTTCCGGTTGGTTTGATCCAATCTCCATTCCCACCAACTTGGAACTCGTAAGAAGTGACAGAGACAGCAAGCAACGAGATCAAAATGGGACACAAGGAAGCAGTAAGAGAAGCCATTTTTGTGCTCTAGAATGATGGATGTTGACTAGACTTATAAGGAAGAGCAAAATGAGATTAAAGGAGACAGTTTCTTCTGATGTCGGTTTACCTAGTAGTGGGAATGTGGGATGGTTATTTTTTAAAAGATTCAAACTGTCAAAGTTATCTCTTCAACTACAATTATCCCAAAACCCATCGAGTTGAGACTAATTTTAATCGCACTGAGTTATCTCATTAAGGAATGAAATTCTCCGAACAATAACTTATCCATATATATTGATCAAATCGACCTTTTACTCAAGGGACGAGAAATAAGTTTCTTTCAGAAAGTTAGCTCTTACCAGACAGATTTTTAGACATGATTACCTTAAAGATTAAGCGAACAAGAACCAAACCAACCACCTCTTACTTAAAAATTGAGAGAATCTGACAACTCACACTATTACTTTGTCTTGAGAGAGTTAGTGCTCACCGGATAGTTCTTGGACGAGATACCATAGATCAAGAGTCTAACAGCGACCAAAATGCGATTGTATTGTAAGCTTCTTTTACCATACTAAGAACAAGGAAAGAACAAAATGGAGATTTGCAGAAAAAACTTGTTATTGATTATGGCAGAATCCAAAATGAACATTTGAATTTTTACACAAACTTCTCCTGTTTTATCCAGGATACAGCAGAGACCACATAGTTCAATACAAGTAGTTTTGAACTAAGGACAGTTAGCAACATACATTTTGAAAAATAAACAAAAACTGGAGAAAAGAATCAAACAATCAATGAATCTTGCTTAACATATCCTGAAAATCTACAAGTTACTACTCCTTGTCAGCTATAGTGAGTTCCTTTATCCTACTCTTCATCAGAAACTATGTCATCAACTGATGGCAAGCCAAAAGAGAAACTGAGACTAGGTTTCATCCTTGGCACCGCGATAGGCACAGCCTCACCATTAAGGATTTGAAGCACTTTCCTCATGGTAGGTCTCTCCATGCTATTCGGGTTCGCGCAACTCAGTCCCACGAGTAGCAGCTTCTTCATCGCTTCCTCTTCGAACTCACCATTCAATCCTTTATCAGCTGCTTCTATGACCTTCCCCTCACCATACAGTCCCCAAACCCAGTCAACCAAATTCACCATTCTTTGGCTGTATGGTTCCCTCTCAATGGGCCTCCTGCCACATGCCAATTCAAGAATCACTACTCCATAGCTGAAAACATCAGTTTTCTCAGTAGCTTTCCCACAATGCAGATACTCAGGAGCTAAGTATCCCATTGTTCCGGCGGTGAGTGTAGAGACAGGACTCTTATCATGCTCCATTAGTCTTGCCAATCCGAAATCGCCCAGCCTTGCATTGAAATTGGCATCCAACATTATATTACTAGTCTTTATGTCTCTGTGAATGACTTGCTGCTCACATTCTAGATGCAAATATGTCAACGCAGAAGCCAAACCAACAGCAATGCTTTGCCTTAGAGACCAACTCAAAACTGTGCCCTTATCGGGTTCCTGGTACAGCAACCTGTCAAGGCTTCCATAAGGCATAAACTCATAAACAAGCAACACTTCACCCTTCTCAACACACCAGCCTTGCAGTTGAACCAAATTCTTATGCCTTAAACATGCTATAATCGACAATTCAGCCAAGAATTCAGCCTTACCTTCGTGCGAATGCTTCGATCTTTTGACAGCAGCAAGAGTGCCAGTGGAAATCATGTAGGCCTTATAGACATTTCCAAATGCGCCTCTTCCAATTATCCTGCTGGAATGAAACCCTTTTGTTGCTGCACTAAGTTCTTTGTAACTGAACTCTCTTGGTCCTGTCACCAGTTCTGCTTTTAGGCCCTTCACCACCTTCATCTTCTGCCATTTCTTGACAGAAATATAACCAAAAGCCACCAGAAATGCACAGAAGAACGCAGGACCAGCAATCCCCAAACCCAGACCAAGCCCCTTGTTGTGCTTATTGGTGGAATCTGCTATAGGCAAACCAGGTGGTGCCACTGTCACTGAAGTATCAGAAACATTGTGAGGAGGATGTGATGTTGGCCTAAGTGGAAGAAACCCTAAAGTTTGAAAAGTCCAATTCTGAATCAAGTGAAGCTCAGTGCTCCCTTCTGTAGAACCTGAAAAGCCAACATACATGGCCTCCTTAAGATACCCAGACAGATCAATATCAACACTCAAGATCGGCTTTTCGGGTTTGAAACCCGATTTGCTGATAAAAACCTTCAAAACCCTCAAATCGTTCTTGTAATGAATCCAAGCAGTGATCATATCCCCACTTTTCAAATCAATTTCTTGCAGGATTGGATTAGCAGTCTTGATTGAGTTAAGGCTCTCAATATCTAACCCAACATGGTTATCATCAGGATCATTGAAGTGAGCATCAAGTTTAGTGTCAAACTCAATAGCAAGAAACCTGTTCTTGGTCAACTGAGAAGAATTAACCAGACCCAAATAGCCACCAGGTGAACCCAAAGTTTGATTATCTTTAGAGAGAAAGAAAGCCAACCCATCTCCGTAAGAGCTAGGATTGACATTGTTGATGGAAAAACTGAATCTTGTAGAGAAAGAAGCAGTGACATTGGATTCTGGATCAAAAAACGGAACTGGGTTGTTGTAGATGATGGTTCCTGAGCTTGAAGATGGGACAGTAACATCTCTGGTGAGCCCAACAACGCCATTTCTGAGATAGGAATCGCCAAGTAGAGTTAGATTCCTTAGGGTTAAGGAAGGGAAATCAAAACTGAGATTGGTGGATGATACGACAAGAAAGAAAGGGTTTTTGAAGAAGATGAAGATGAGCAAGAAAGGAAGAAACTTTCTTGGAGACATTTCGTCAAGAGTCTTGATTGGTAAGAAATGATTGAGTGGTTGGGGAGTTTTTGGTTTTGATTTCTTTGTTTTTGATTCTTGGGTGGGAAAATGTTGGTGGGGTTTAAACGGTTGAAACTTGAAAGAGATGGGCGCGTGGGGGTGTGGGGATCAGATGTGGGTGGTGACATGTGGATAATTTTGGAGTCTGGATTTTTTTGCAAAATTATGTTATTTCACTGACCGTTTTAAGATTCTTTTCTGATTCATTATTCTTTGATTAATTAATAATTGGTTCTAACTTTTAAGCAAGAAATAATAAAAATTAACTAAATTAACTAACCAATTAAGTGATGTTTATCAACAAACAAACAAACAAAAACCAATTAAGTGATAATTTCATTATAATTAACCAATTTTTTTAAGAAAACAATTTTTTAAGCCGATCTTTGAGCATGTGTGCTACTATTAGAGACAACTTTTCATTTTATTAAAGTTGGGAATGGAATATCACTTGAGTAGTTTTATTAAAAAAATAAAATTAGTGTAAGTAGTTCGCTAGTCTATGTAAGTAAAAAAAGTTATTAGTTGGGCACAGATAATTTTTTTGATTTGATATCCCCAAAATAACCGTACATACGGTGTTTTGCATTATTTTAGTGAAACTTTAAATCTGAATAATTTAAGTTCTAGTGGATATTTTATCACGAGTAAACGACCATAATCCAATGGCTATAAAGGTTAAATGTTACTGATCTGTGGTGCTAAACAGAAGAAATAAGTTTAAGTGGGGATGCAATTGTAAAGTGGATCATCAAATGTTGAATTTAGAGAAAATTCAATAATGGTAAAGTCTATATGGGACATGGGACCCCAAGGTAAGGGTCACTCATTCAAAAGAGAATAATACAAAGTGTACTACACGTCAGTTAGCCGTTGCAAGAATGGAAATAATGTCCCTAAATCAATCCACCAAGACAAAGATCAAGTCCCATTGCCAGAAGAAAAAAAACTAGAACTAGAAGTGACCTGCATTGAATTCTATCCTAATTCTTGTAAAGAAGGGAAGCAACCAACCATGCCGTCACAGCCGTCGCACCAAGAGCCAGAGAAGTTGTTGCCCACCGATGTAGTCCTCTCGGTCGTCGTCTGCCTGATCCCGGTACTATAAAGAGACCAAAACATATCACTGCGGCTCTAAATCCTTAGTAGCTCCAACAAGAGGACTGAGAGGACGCCGGAATATGATAGTGCCGCCGGCAACGGCACCGCTCAAGGCGGTATGCACCTCGCACCACCAGCGACTAAGAACTGCCCAACTGCACCAGTGAAGAAAGTCAGAGATACAACCAGAAAGTGGCTTCCTTGAGAGACATTCATAGAAGAAATTATCTTTGATTTTCCATCTCTTATTACTCTATACATTAGTGTACACACAACAATCCCTCTTTTACGAAAAGCGTATATATTATTTTTAGATTTGAATTTGAATTTATATTTCTAGATTGATTGCTTAAATGAATAGGATGGGGACATCTAGGTTTGTTTTTTTATTCTTCCAAATTTGGATTTCAGTTCATTCTCTGGCAGGAAATCATCCAACTATGAGCGTCAAGGATCATGGTATGATCATCCATTATTGCCCTACAGGTTTAATAACTGTCTTTCCCCCGTTTCTTCATCTTATGCTAATGCTTATTTTTTATGTTATTATTTGAATTGATAAAGTCAACTTATAATTAATTACTAAAGTACTCTTAAAAATTAACAAATAATTATTACCTTAACTTTTGCAATTTTTATTAGAAAAATATTTTATTAAATTAGGGTCAAAACAGCAACTGCTAAATCAAGAGGAGAAGTTGCTATCTCGCTCGCCTCGCACATTCAGGTGAAGTAAAAGAGAGAAGAAGAAGATCAGACTGCCCTTTACTGGTCTCTGGTCATAGAGTCCAGTACTGTAAATTTTAAAATCTGGTGGACAACATAACTTATAAGATGGGATATTTTATTTATTTTAACTTGAAATTAGATCATTTTCATAATAATTTAGTTTTATTGAATTTTCACTAACAAGTGATTGTTCAGGTCATTTTGTACGCATTGCGAGATTACATGAAGATACCTTAGGCAATTGCTTGGTTTCATGATGCCTCCAATCTTTGATATGTCAATGTCAGGTCCATAAACAAAACATGTGTGACTGTCAATGTCAGCTACCTAAGGGGGGCGGGAAAGATGGATTGGTTTGGGGGTGAAGTTGCTAGTGAATGATATAATGGTGGTTTGGTAGTTTTGGATGGAGATGGTGGTGGTGCACGGTGGCTATGGACAGTGGCGGATCCAGCCCAGGCGAGAGTAGGCTTGCGCCTACCCTGGGCTGGATGAGAATTTTTTTTAATTAGGCTGCTTGGGCCTTACACTCCCCAACCCACACACCCAACTCACACCAAGTCAAAACCCAAATCCCACACGCTGCCACGCACAGTCAACCCACACCAAGTCAAAAACCAAAATGAAGGAAAATAATTAGATATACATATTACGTATAAATTAATTGTAATTGAAAATTTATTAAAATATTAATTTTGACTTTAAATAAATGTAGAAATTCTAACGTATACTAAACAAATTATGATTGTTTGATTACTTATGTTGAAAAAGAATTTTTTGATAGTGTAGAGAATGAGAGAATCATACAAGGATATCAAAAAATGAAAACTCGTAGAGAACAATTGTAAATAGTACGTATATTGTATGAATTTTAATGTATAATTAATTTTTTTCTATATTGTCTTCTTATTTATCTTTTAGTTAAGTTTATCAATTAAATTATTTGTTATTTAGTGACGGATACAAATACTCTTAAGCATTTTTTCAATTTTTCATTCAGCTCGTTTGTCTTCCTTTTAAAATACTCAAAAAAAAAATTGATTCTCTGCCCCCGAACCCCAGAACTCCAGCCCCCGGAAATGAATCCTGGATCCGCCACTGGCTATGGAGAAGATGGAGGAGGGTTGTGAGTGGAGAGAAGGAATAAAACTCCTGCAAAACGGAAAAAAAATAAAAATAAAAAAATAAGAATCTCATTAATTATTTAAACTTTTAATCTCATTCGTCCAATTTTATTAGATGACTGAAATTCCCTAAACATAACATATCATATTGGAAGGTGGATTTGTCTAAGGATTGGATTCGGTATGGCTAGTGTTGAGCTTCCACTTGCAATTGTATTACTTAACTATATAGTTACTTATATACTGTGAGTTGTGATAGCTTTCTGGAAAAAAAAACAATTTATAAAATGGTTGTTGTGTTTTTAATTATTTAATTATTGTTAATGTTTATTATTAAATACTTTGTCAAAATTGGATATGGTCAGTAAAAGAATTTATCTACTCTTAACTCTTGAGATTGAATTTTAATAATAAAGAAAAATACACATAGAAATTAAAGGATAAAATAATTGAGGTAAAAATGATTAAAATAGTTGAAAATGTAAAGAAAGGTCTAAAATAAGAGAATAATGACCTGTAAAAATAAAATACATCTTAGAAAATGGAAAATATCCAAATTAGTAAATTAGAAAACGTGTGCTTATTATTATTATCTCTGTACAGTGTAACATCAAAGCTGTGGATGAACTTATACCAAACCTAATCAGTTCAAGCAGAATAAGGTAAACCCAACATAATTATGGTTCTATTTCTTCAGTACATAATAAAAAACCCTTGTAGTTTGTTTTATAGTCTATTTACATAGATGGTTGGTACAAGTAGTTTGACACTTTCGTACTTTAAATAAAAAACCGTAAGTTTAAATTATTTTTTTGTATGGGGATATTTTTACTATAAGTATTTTATTATTTACCGAACTTACCCGTATTAGCAAGATTAATTATAAACATAAATTCGAGATCTTACTCTCTCTATAAAACTATATAAAGTAACCACCAATCAAAAGCTCATTATAATATCAAATGTTGAACCACTTCAATTTTTTTTTTTAAATAAAAATATTATTAATTATCATTATAATATCAAGGTTCAAACAAAATTTCAATATTTTTCCTAAATATAATATTAGGGTTCTAGCATCTTCCCTCTCTCTGGCAGTATGCTCCCACTTCTTAGGTTCATGACACTCACATTGTACTTGGGGTTGTCTATGGTAGTTGATGCGATCACAGACTCTTCCGAAGCTAATGTTGACACTCGAGACCTAGCACCTCAAGGTCCGATCACCCGAAGCAAAGAACGAAGGTTATCCCTATAGTTGGAAGGAAAAATGAGTGAGGTAGAACCCATCGAGGCCAAGGAAAAAGTTGTCCATGTGTGTATTCACCAAACCAAGGCTCACCAACAAATGTTCCATCCAAGGGGACAATCATTATGAGCAGATGGAGAAGCAAATGGTGTCCGATTTGAGCGAACAAAAGCTTGATGGAAACTTCAAGATGTTATCTTTCGTTTGGTACAAGTTTCAAGTCAATCGGACGGGTGGATCAAAAGTTATGCTTGTCGACATTTTAGCGCACAGTGTGAGCGAGCCTAGCGGCATACCTCCAGGAATGACCTGACTGGGGCGGTATACCGCCAGAAAATGAATTATTTTAGCTTCCAAGAACCGAGGCTAGCGGTATACCGCCAGCCCTCAACCCTCCCAGGAGGTATACCGCCAGACATGAGAAAAATCGGCCCATCTTTTGTACGAACTATAAATAGCTCTTGTGTTTCTTTCTTTAGGTAGTTTTTAGACTTTGAGTGATAATTTGTCAAGTGAGAATACTCCTTCTCTTATCACCTAAGCCTTTGAACTCTTCACATTTTCTTGAGTAATAATCGTATAAGTTGAGATTACTCCTTCCGATTATTGCTCGGGAAGCCTTGAATTTGTGTTTGTAAATTTGGCAAGTTTCTTTGAATGAATGAAGGGTTATTTAACTGCTCAATTTCAAGAACCGTGGAAGTCAAATGCTTGGATTAATTCTTGGGAGTTCATGTGATCAATTTCAATCCTTTGTCGAATTCCATCAATTTCCGGGTACATATTTCCCCTAAATCTCCGCTAATCCCTATCTAATCTCCGCTAGGTATATCTTGTACATGTCTTTCTTTTTATTGTGATCTTGTTGTGCTAGATAATTTGATACGGCTAGATCCTCCGATAGCTCCATTGTAATCTGGCTTACTAACTCTAGGCAGGATCACATCAGTAGTAGAGGACAATCTGTCTTGGTTCAAATATCACCACTAGGGATGGCAATGGGTACCCATACCCGCATACCCGTCCATAACCAGAGCAGGTAATTGCGGGTATGGTTTGGGTATGGATAATACCCGCATTTATAATTGCGGGTATAATTGGGTATGGTACCCGCAAAATACCCGCGTTTTTTTCAACTTCCTTGAAAAAAAAATTCCTTGGTTTTGTCTCTCTCCTATTTCCTCTCTCTCATCTTTTTAATTTTTCTTTCGTAATAAAAACTCAATATTCTTGCTTAATATTTTGAACAAAATAAATTAAAAATTATAAAAACATAATCTTTATCTTAAAATGAGTAATTAGACATCCACTTTTCATATTTTTTTTAAATTTTTTATAGATGGGTTTTACGGAATATGATGATATAAAAAAATAATATAAAAAAAATAAAATTATAGTAAATTTTTACTTAATTATAAAAAATAAAAATTTGGTGAAATAATTTTATTAAGTTAAATAATAAATAAGTAAGTGTAATTGGATATCCATTACATAATTGGGTATTGAGTATATTGGGTATGGATAATAATGGATATTTAGTTGCGGGTATGAGTTGGATATTTACCCATACCCGTCCATACTCGCTTTAACATACCCATACCCACTCATACCCGCCCAATTGCTATCCCTATTCACCATCCCACCAACATTTTTTTACCAGTGTCATGTTTTTTAATAATTTTAAAAAAAACATGATACTTGCAAAAAGTGGGAGGGAGGGTGGCGACGGCGGCTTTCACCATCAAAACCAACGAGTTTGATTCTAATTTGGATTCTAATTAGACAACTACAATGGCACTCACATTGACGTTGGATTCTAATTTGGCAACTACAATGACCACGCTTTTACACTTCTCCTAATAATAATTTTTTTAAAAAAACATGATTTTCTTCTAAGTTCTAACAGCAAAGTTAATTAGGGGCCAACGTAGGGTTAATCTTAGGTTTGAAGCCACATAACCATCCTTAATGATCATATAAGGTAAATTAAAATATTTGTTTCCGTACTAATCAAAAGATTTTCAACTCGAAATCTAACATCTCTCTGCCTTACAAAATCTTAAAAATGACATGAACAATAATTAGAATTTTACTTTTGTTTTTTGCCTTTTTTGTCACCAAAATTCTGTTTTTGGGGTAGAAGAGATGAGACGATGTAGACTGTGGGAAAACCATCTTTGGTTTTGTTTATTTGTGTGAAAGCCGTCCATAAACAAAACATGTGTGACTGTGAATGCCAATGTCAATGTCAGCTCCCTAAGGGAATGGATAAACTTCAATTTGATTTTATGACTACAAAAGCTTTGTTGTGTGAAGATAATTTACATTTTTTATTTTATATATAAGCAATTATCGTTGCACATAAAAAGAATCCAGTAAAACCCAACTTATATTCAGATCCAATTATTTTTCTTAAAGAAATGCACAAACTCTAAGGTAGTCAATGGAGCTCCAACATTTCTCATCTCTCCTCCTTCCCTTCCTTCTCTTCATTTTTACTGCATTCTTCATCCTCATCAAGAAAAAGAGAAACCGTAACCCAACCTTACCTCCAGGGCCATGGAAGTTACCGATAATAGGAAACATTCATCACCTCGTTGGCGACTCTCTCCCCCACCGTCGCCTAAGAGACTTGGCCAACAAACATGGACCTCTCATGCATCTTCAGCTCGGCCAAGTTCATCACATAGTCATTTCCTCCCCAGAAATCGCCAAACTGGCCCTAAAAACACATGACCTCAACTTTGCCTATAGGCCTCCCATCCTTGCACTAAAAACCATTACTTACAATTTTAAAGACATTGGAATGGCACCATACGGAGATCATTGGAGGCAGATGCGCAAGATTTCCGCCTTAGAGCTTCTAAGTGCTAAGCGCGTGCAATCTTTCAGATCAATCAGGGAAGAAGAAGTATCAAGGCTCGTGAAAAGAATAAGTAATTCTGCGCGACAGGGAAGTTCTGTTCCTGTCAACCTTAGTAAAATGTTGTGTTCTTTAACTTATAGCATCATTACAAGAGCAGCGTTTGGCAAGATAGCAAGAGAGCAAGAAGATTCGTTCCTACAAATCCTTCATTCTGTCAACGATGTAGCACTAGGTCTGAGTGTTGCAGATCTCTTCCCTTCCTTTACTTTCCTTCAGGTGATTTCCGGGCACAATACGAAAGTAGAGAGGTTGCATCAAGAATCAGACAAGTTTCTTGAAAACATTATCGGACAACATAAGCAGAGGAAACCGTTGGGAAAGAGTGGAGATGATGATCTTGTTGATGTTCTTCTTAACTTTCAGGATGAGGATAAGTCTGGCCTGTCCTTATTAGAAGCAGAAAGCCTCAAAGCAGTCATTTTGGTATGTATTTACCCCTTTTCCCCCTTCCCGTTATTTATATTTTCTTATGATTGTAAGAAAAAGCATTCAGTACTGAATACTATGCTAATGCCAATTATTTATAAAATATAGTACTTACATAAAAATATACTATGCTAATTTGAATTATTTATAGAATACTATGCCAAGAAAAAAACCTAATTTTTACATTTTTTTTTCAATTTTTATAATTTTTTTCCTTCTAGCAAAAATATATTTTTTTAGTGGTTGTTTTATAGGTGACAGAAATATCAATAAAAACTCTACAATTTGAATCTCACTCCACTTATAAAAAAATAAAACTGTAAAAATTGTTCACTTAGAATATTGGAGTATTAGAGTGATGTATTTCTCTGGTAGCTAGGTAAGTATTCATGTGCAACAAAATTATTAGAACCTGTGTGTACGTTGTCTAACTTATTATACCTAAACAAAATTAATTTGGTGTAGGACATGTTCGTCGCTGGAACCGAGACCTCATCTACACTCTTGGAGTGGGCAATGTCAGAAATGATAAGAAATCCAGAAGTCATGCAGAAGGCACAAGCTGAGGTGAGGCAAGTTTTTGGGATTCAAGGAGGTGTTGATGAAGCACGAATTGGTGAATTAAATTACATGAAATTAGTCATCCAAGAAACTCTAAGACTACACCCATCTCTTCCTTTGCTATTTCCTAAACAATGCGCCGAAGCTTGCGAGATTAATGGACACCACATACCGGCGAGAACCAGAGTGCTTGTTAACGCGTGGGCGCTTGGAAGGGATCCCAGTTCCTGGACTGAAGCAGAGAGGTTCGATCCGGAGAGATTTCTTGACAGCAAGATTGATTACAGGGGATCTAATTTTGAATTTATTCCGTTCGGTGCTGGAAGGAGGATTTGCCCGGGGATTGGATTCGGTATGGCAAGTGTTGAGCTTCCACTTGCAAGTTTGTTGTACCATTTTGATTGGAAACTCCCTGGAGGGACGAATGCGGCAGAGAGTTTCGACATGGATGAAGCATTTGGGGTTTCTGTCAGAAGGAAAAATGCATTGGAATTGATTCCTGTTTTGTACCATCCTCCATCTGCTGCTGCATAATCTGAAACTAGCAAGGAAAGATAATGTTTTTTTTTTCATGTCTAGTTGAAGACAAGGAAAGATGATATTCCTTCTGTCCTTTAATAACAGACGTTTTAGAATAGTAGAAAATTTAAAATAATAGATCTTTGGTCTTATTTTATTCCTAATGATAGTTGGTGTTGCAGAGAAATAAGGTGGTTTTCCATAATGCTACTCTTTGTCCGAGACGCGTTGTCAATTGCTCCTTCTCGCTTTGGTTTAGGTGGTTGAGGAGCAGAGATTCTACGTTTCCTTACAGCTTGGGAATGATGCTTCTGTCGTCTACATGGCTCTTGACTTGGAATAGTGGTGGTCGGTAGTCCAGGTCTCTTGCGTGTCTGTAGAGAGGGTTTGTTGTTTCTTTTTATTTTGCTTAGTCGCTTCCTCTGTTGAGGGAGCGTCACACTTGTATATTCCTTCTTCTCCTTTCTTGCTTCCATCTTCCTGATGGTGCTAATAAAGTCTTCAGCTTATTAAAAAAAAAAAGAAGATAAAATGACAAATATTATGAACAGTAAGAATCCGTAGAAAAACAACGGTTATTAAAATAAAGAGAGAGTATATGATAATTGAGAATCACTTTCCCACCCCACTTTCCCCACTTAAAAAAATTCCCACCCCACTTTCCCCACTTAAAAAAAGTTGAATTCCGAGAATTGAGCGGGTTAGGATCGTTGATTTTGGTAGATTAGGATCACTAATTTTGACTCATCAGTTGAACACCCGGGTACAGCTGGACCGTTTATAACATTTTTTTTTTTTGAATTTGAACAAAGGAAATGAGGATTCAAACTCGGTAATACAGGTCAAACCGGTATAGACACGGGTGGTTTTTTTTATAGATTAAGGATGAGAAATCTTAGTTTGATACCCTATAGCTATCTTTGGTCCATTTGTGAAATAGGTCATGAGTTCTGTTTGTTATAATAATTAATAATATGACCTGGTATTTTTTTTTTTTTAAATAGGCTGAGATTATATAAAAGGAAAAGGATATGACCTGGTATTATCAAAACTAGATCGAACTTATACCGAATTATCGATTCAACTGGTGATCTATAGATGTATAAGGTTCAGTTATTATAATATTAAAATATTTTTTCTAAAACTCATAAAAAATTATGAAAAAAATCCAAAAATTTATAATAAAACAATTAAAATACGGGAAAAATATAAAAAACATGTAAGAAAACTTAGAAATGAAGAAATTCTAAAAGATTTAACTAATTTAAATAAATAATAATAATAATAATAATAATAATAAATAAAGAAAATATTTTAAAAATACTAAAAATCGACAAAATATAAAATAAAAAATATATAACAAACTAAAAAATTTAAAAAAAAATCATAAAAATAATTAAAACATTAAAAATCTGAGGATATTTTGGAGTCTAGGCTCTTTTTGACTGAGAATATTCGAGATTTAAATTGGACTTGGAGTTAGTTAATTTGCCCGTTTTCACCCCATCTTCCTCATTCTCATTTTTTCAGCTTCAAAGTCTATCAAAGCCAACCATGGATTTCCTGCTCCCATTGGAGAAAGCATCTCTTCAACCAAACCCCACCAAGTAAGTAGCATCCAACTTTGCTTCCCCTTTCCTTCTCTTGAATTCAGCTAATACCTCCTCATTCATTCTATTGCTGTTAATATTTGTTCTCTGCAGGGATGATGACAAGATCAAAGCAATTCTGGTCGCTACTGGCAGCTTCAATACCCCTACTTTCATGCACTTGCGCATGTTCGGTATGGTTTTTACTTGTTGCTTCTACTCTCAACATTTGATGGCTTTTTATCTTGCATTTTAATAATGCCCATTTGCTGTCAGCAGAGCTCGCCAAAGATGCATTGCATTTGCAGGGCTATCGTGTTATTGCAGGCTACATGTCACCTGTCAGTGACGCGTACAAGAAACCTGTATGTAATTTGTGGTCAGATATCATATCTTTATTATGATTGTTGTTCGTGGGGTTAGTTTATGGGGAATTGAATTGGATTCTTTCTTTTGGTCACTAGGGTCTAATTTCAGGCGAACATCGTGTACGGATGTGCGAATTGGCATGTCAAAGTTCTGATTTTATAATGGTTGATCCATGGGAGGTACTTTTGCTTTGGTTGAATGTTATGAGTTTTCTTTGAGTTTCGTGCTGATCACGGCATAGAGTTTGCTTGTTCCTGAGCATTTTCCGCTTGGTATCTTACTATCTTTGAACCCTTGTTCCAGGCCAACCAACCTACTTTTCAGCGTACTTTAACTGTTCAGGGTAATGTGGGCTTTATGAATCATTACTAGCACAAAGAAATATTTACATTCTTATATCGATGACATCGATAATTGCTTTATTTTTCATTTACTACCTGTAGAGTCTGTTAGGATCATGGTGGTATGTGGTTCTGATTTAATCCAATCTTTTAGCAGTCCTGGAGTTTGGGTGCCTGAACAGATATCTACCCAATTACCCTATTTCACTTGTGATAAAATACATGATTGTAGGATTGAGAGAAAAATGGTTGGTGACTAAATTCTAGGAGTTTTTGATTCAATCTACTAATGAGCTGATGGGAAGTTTGCATGTTTTTCCCCATAAAAAGTATAGTGCCAATCACATTAGGATCACTGGAGACTATGTAAGTTTAGTTGTTAGTGCCTGTGTATAGTATTTGTACTTTCCCTTATAAGCACCTGATACCAAGGGCAAGGTTCCTGATCAATTCCGAAGAGCAACTTGAGAATTGACTCAGTCAATGATGTAGACTAGTGAATTTTGAATACTTGACATAGTATAATCCAGAAAAACCTTCGTTGCAGCAGTTTGCCAAGTAGAAATCAATTACTGTAACCTCATGAAATATGTTCCATTACTGCTTCTATTGTTCAACTGTGTGCTTATTATTATTATCTCTGTACAGGGTAACATCAAAGTTGTGGATAAACTTATACCAAACCTAATCAGTTCAAGCAGAATAAGGTAAACCCAACATAATTATGGTTCTATTTCTTCAGTACATAACAAAAAACCCTTGTAGTTTGTTTTATAGTCTATTTACATAGATGGTTGGTACAAGTAGTTTGACACTTTCGTACTTTAAATAAAAAACCGTAAGTTTAAGTTTTTTTTTTGTATGGGGATATTTTTACTATAAGTATTTTATTATTTACCGAACTTACCCGTATTAGCAAGATTAATTATAAACATAAATTCGAGATCTCTCTCTTTATAAAACTATATAAAGCAACCACCAATCAGAAGCTCATTATAATATCAAATGTTGAACCACTTCAATTTTTTAAAACAAATTGAAAAATAAAGGGTTAACGATATTTTCTTTTTTTCTTTTTTAACTGTATAATGTTTTTTCCAAATATTAACATAAAATTGGACTATCGGTAGCTAAATCTACAATCAAGGCTATTATTATTTTTATAAGAATGTGATTTTAGAGGATTTTTTTATTTTTTATAGCAAGTTGATTTACTATCAGGTGACCAACCCTCAACAACCTCTTTCTTCTTCTTCTTGAAATCAGAATCTTGATCAACTTTCTTGAATTGATCCGAGCTCAGTTAATTATCTGTTTAATGGTGGCAGTATATGGTTAGTTCTGGGTTTCACTTGGAAGAATTTTGATTAAATTGACATTGTTACATAAACATGATTGTGGCTTTTTGTCTTAAGAAATTAAATAATAAAGGCCACAATGGATACAATTTAAACTTCAGTATTTAAACTGTGATATAGATAGAGTCTGATTAACTAAGTAGAACTCTACATAGAAGTAGAAGTAGAACTTATGATTTTAATTAATTAGAATTCTTAATGTGCTCGGTATTAAAATTCCTAATGTGCATAGTATTAGACCTTGACACTAAAGGCTAGTTTCTTTCTTTATAAATAACTCCCCTTATAATTGAAAAATCATCACAAATAGCAAGCAATAATATTTATGCGGTTTGTGGAGTAAGCTTGATTTCGTTTCCAACTCGAACATCCCAACAACAATTCTGTTTCATAGAGCTATGGCGGGTGTAGTAATCTCCAAAAAGGCCAAAACCGAGAATGTTCTTCCGATGATACCTGACCATGTGATTGAGGAAATACTTCCAAGGCTACCTGTCAAATCTCTTCTGCGGTTCAAATGCGTCTGCAAAACATGGTACTCTGTTATTTCCGATCCTCAATTCTGTAATAATCAGATGCGGCCTTGTGTTTTGATCTGTGAAAATTCTAAAAAGTTTTCAACCATAAGCATTGAATCTTTACTGAGGAGTAAAAGGAGGGCACCCACTCCTCTTTCTCTTCCATGGGAAACGGAAGCTGATGATCAAAATCAATTTTTAGGGTCATGCAACGGCCTGGTTTGTGTCGACCTCAAAAGTGAAAGTAGTCCTGACAGCGGCTTGATTTTATGGAATCCTTCAACCAGAAATTTCAGGGGACTGCCTCGTCCGAGCTGCTATCAGGTTCCGGACAACTTTTATACCTATGCGTGGTTCGGTTACGATGAATCGGTAGATGATTATAAGTTAGTTTGGCTAAACTGCAGCGATCGCGCTCCTCGTATAGAACCACGACTTGATGTGTTCACACTGAAATCAAACACTTGGAGAAGGCCACCTATAGATCACATTAAACTTGGTAGTATGAATTTATTCAAACCAAATCATAATCCTAAATCCATTGGATTCCTTTCCAACGGAGCAATTCATTGGGGTATTCGTTATTTTCCTCCAAGTAGTCATTCCATGCTAGGTATTCTTGCTCTTGATTTAGCCACTGAGAAGTTTCGACTGCTCAAATTTCCTCATGTTTCATTCGCATATGATGACATTTGGGTAGGAAGCTTATTAGGAGGGTGTCTTTGCATAAGCAGTAGGTTTGATAAGGAGGCGGAGAAGGAGCATGGTCGTAGTGGGGTGACTTTGTGGATGATGAAAGAGTATGGCGTGGAGTCCTCTTGGACAAAACTGATATCGATTCCTTATATGTTCACTCTCCGTGGCTATGGCTTTTTCAGGTTTTATCCGATTCTATTCTCAAAGGAAGAAGGTAAGGAGATCGTGGCCCTGTTTAATTATGTCTGTTTGCCGTGGGTCAGGGACAATGAGGGAGGGGAGATTGTGAAGTTGAGAATTGAAGAAGGAGGGGAAAATGCCAGGTTTGAAGAAACTCTGTTGTGTGTTCCCAGGGTTCGAAGATACTTTCCTCATGAATATGAAGTGTGTCAAAATATTTTTGTCCTACACATGGAGAAGAGTTTAGTGTCTCTTACTGCTGCAGATTAATTAGCAGATTTGAATGTTGTTTTTCTTTTTTTGGGTGTACTTTCCAATCAATTGTTTATTAGAAGTACTAATTACTAAAATTTATTTTTAATTTTAATAATCTATTTCGGGAGTTATTTGTTTTGCGATGTGTAAATTTCATCTTTAAATATATGCATTGTTTGGTCTTGTTTCTTTTGGTTTTGTTATGGAATGTTTGGTACCAGAACTTTCATTTTGATTTCTGAGTCTATGGCAGCTCTAAGAAACACGAAGTGGAAATTGAGGTGCTATCAAGGGCATTTTCATCAAGGGACAGGAGTTGCTATCAAAAGATGAAGGCCTTCTTTCAGAGCTAAGAGTGTTGGCTGAGGATAATGATGTTGTGGCAATTAATCATCACCTACAGCTTTGTATTGTGGCACTTACTCGAGGTTGTTTCAAGTCACCTATTTGCATTTCGCAGCTGATCCATTCCCTAGTCGACAGAATCATGGAACTAACGGGAACTTCTTTTGTAGAAGTTGGTAAAAGTGATGGATACTATGGTAGAATGTTCAGATGTAAGTAGTTTCTGTTTGACTCGAGAAGGTACCTCAAGAGTTTTCGATGATATTTACTTGCACTATCATGACATTAACTGAAGGGTCGGTTCTTTCAGGTAGACAAGCCAGCGGCCCAGCAGTATTTACAAGGAGAAGCGCATTGGCAATTTTAGTATTGTGCCCCCTCAGGTAACACATTGCTTCTCACTCTTTTTTTGGCATATACACTGACATGCCTAATTCTGTTTGCAAGTTTGGATTCTTAGACATGCATTTTTTTTCTGGGAGGTGCTTTACATCGACGAATCTTTTTAGTATTTTACATGTTTAATGAACCTCTGTATACCCAGTGATAACAATTGAATGCTTTTTGGTCTCATGACATACCTCCTTACTATGTAGTAGCATTTGCACATATGCAGCAATACAGACTACAGAGGTCAGTTTGTTTCCCACTCCTTGTTTCCATGCTATCTAATGATGCTGTTGGCTAACTAGATGTTTTGGTGATGACTACTGAAATATTAACTTGAAAACATTTTTGGAACCATAATGCCCTTGCTGTATTATTACCATGAAAAACTACGAATCACGTTACAATGTAGTACTAGTTACTTACGTTCCATCTTTCAACTGTGAGCAGGTCAGAAATTTGTATTCTCATCACTAGAAAGATGACTATGGAAACTAATGTCAAAAAACTCTAGTCAGCTCTCTCCTCTTCCAAAAGGTGACCACTCATTGACTTACCCTACAGAATGATCAGCAATTTTGTGTTATCATTACTGGAAAGCTAGCTACGGAAGAGTTGCCGACGATACCTGACCCCTACTTGTACTGGCCCTTTTCCCTGTCTTCTGTCTCCAGCTTCAGTGATCCGAAAGTTTGAACCTTCTTCATTTCTAGGAAATAAGTTTGAATCACACTCTCATGCTCTGCCCCCAAACACGACTGCTGTTCCCTTCAGTTCGTTCACTATCGATCCCATCTCTCTCACTATTTTGACACTCTCAGGTGAGCTTGATATGCTTCCCATGCTGTAGATATCCCTCTTTTGATGTCTTCCAATTCGTCCTTACACTTCATTCATCAGTGTAAACTAAAACTTCAAGCAGACCAATCTAACCATCTACGCACAATAGAAACAGGTCATCACCATTACTCCAACACTAGATTATTTTGTTTACTCAGATAATAAGTGAGCAAGCATCAAAATTGGAAGCAAATTCTATCAGAAGAGCCAGAGTTCTCTCTAACGCACAAGCACAACATAACAATGGATAACGAATGCCTCAGATCAGTTGGCCATTAAAGTTCCTATTAGCCACCAAAGAAACTTTGGGTAAAAGTAAAGGACTAGGATACAGCTCCATAATGTGAGAGTCAAGATAGTAGTGTGAACCTGGTAAACCTGTTCAAGAATTCGCTAATAATAATTCAATCAAACATGATTTGATAGGCATTCTACATAATCTTCCAATTTCAAGAATTATAAAGATACATACCAAACAACAAGTTACTGAATACAAATAAGGCGCCACATAGTTCACTCGTCCTCAAGTTCCTAGCAGTTCCACTGGAATTCACTGTTGTGGGAATGGCAGACTTCTCAGGCACTAAAATGGTTTGTGTTTTTCCTCCCTGCACCCATTCTGTTGGCCGCAAAAAAGAAAACAGCTCGTGAGTACTTCTCAGTGGCTACGTATCACAATAACAGCAGTTACAAATGCGCCCCTTTGGAATAAACGTCGCCGAACAGAGCCCAATGAAAATACAATCAAGACCAAACCTATCCAACTAAAAGCGGCAGAGAAATGAAGGTGAGCACTTGATGGTTGCCGAAACCGTTCAAATATTAATAAATACAATTCACCAAAGCTCATGTAAATTAAACAGTAGCTAGTGGTAAAAAGTTCGTCCTCAGGGATTCGGTGGCAATCAATACTCTTTGTAAATAATCAGGAATGGTAACAAGTGGTAAATACCAATATTGGATTGTTGTGAATAATTGCGAAAAGTAAGTAACAGAAAGAAATAAATGGATGTGGTGTGTGAATTCAGTTGTGACAAGTTCCCAGTGAGGATTCCGATGAGCTCATGCATTTAATTAATTGATCATCGATTCAAGTATTTTCAAAACCAGACTTGCAGGCGGCTATAGAGATCAGGTTCTCACCTAGATCTCCTGCTCTCTACCTATTCGAGATTCTTAAAGGTTCTCACCTATTAAGGTCCTTGATATATCTTATGGCCTAAAGAAGCTATTCTATTAGGTCTAATAAGATAACCAAATAATTCTACCGTAAGAGACCTTCCCAGGTTCAGGAGAGAGAAGTGTCTACTCCTGTAAACCAGACTCTAATTGTTTTCCAATCTGATCCGTCGATCAGTTGGTTGCCTTCGTATCACTTTCTACAATGTAGACTCCAAAGTATCGAGGGAAGACAGTAATTATGCAAATCCTAGTGTAGTTGATCATGCTTCAAAAGAAGTATGCATAATTTGACAATCAATTAAAACAATTAAAGATGCAAGATGGGATTTAATAAATTCATTTAGATCTCACAATCAATTAAGCATGGCTGCTAATCCTCACAAGGAATAGATGGAATTTAGCCTATCATCATATAATTAAATAAATAAAATAGATGAAAGCATAAACTGGAATTTAATTAATTAAAGAGAAAGAAAATAGCAAACAGCGTTTTCAAGCTCCTGCTATGGGTTTACTGTTCCAACCAAGAAAGAAATATTCTGTAGAGAAGAGATGATGTGTGGAGGTGTAGCTCTACTCTTCCTATTTAAATAAAATCCCTAGATTGTCTTTTCAAAATTCTAAAATAACAAAAGGATAATATCTAATTAATATTAATAATAATTGTTCCAAAACCAACAAGCAGCAGCGTTGGAGTCTTTCTGTTGCAGCAGGTCTTCTAGCTGGAGTAGGAGATCAGCGGCTCTTCTAGAAGAATAGGACAGCTGGCCCGCCTGGAATCTCGGATCTCCTTGTCCCAGGCCTGGGGCAAGGACGCTTCTAGTTCAAAACAGCTCTAAACTTGGTGATTTCAGCTCCTAACGAACGCTAAGCTTCTCAACAACATGATCTGCAAAAAGGAGTGGAAAACCCAAGAATTAGCAGTATCATCGTCCTAAAATAGACATAAAAGACGACGATAAATAGACATTTAACGCTCCAATCAAATCCCCCACACTAACCTATGCTCGCCCTCGAGCATTACACTCAAAACATCCCCTAATCAAAACAAATGGTTTCCCACAAGGCAAACAGGAAAAGCGCACTCAGCTCACAAGCACAACATTCGACACCACCTCCTACCTAGATAAGATCCATATCAAACCCAAGGAATAACGAAACCAAGGGAGAAACTTTCCCATACCTAGCATAGTCGCAAGTAATCCTCACACGGGGATAAGTATTTGCACTCAAACTCAGCAAGAACAACGGCAAGGTGTTTACACTCAACAATGCAATTGACAATGTACAAAATCAGACTTGCAATAATGACCCGAGTACGGAGAACACATGCGCAGGCACTCAAACAATCATAAAAACTTTGCACAGGGGAAACAAAAATATTGTGCGAGAGAAGAGGGTTCAAAAGGGAGAGAAGGAAGGATAGAAGGCTTCTTAGCTGGAAAAAAACGAGGCGGTGAGAGTGCCTCCTTGTTGACAGCAGCGAAGCAAGACAAAGAGAACTGATTTTGACGGTAGGGGTATTTTCTTCCTCTGGTAGTGTCGTCTGTCTTTTGATCTTCTTTATGCTCTACTTCCACTTCAGATCTGTACCCCTCTTTTGCTCTGTTTATTTTTTTCTTTTTCTTTTTTCTTTTTTTTTCTTTTTTTTTTTTTTTTTTTTAAGCATAAACTGGAGTAAGCACAATTGTTGGTCTGTGAACTGCACTAGAATTCCAGTTCTTTTTGTGTTCTGCAATTTATTGCTGTGCTATTGCTTCTAGCAGCTTGGTCTAGTGGCTAGATGCTGTACTTCCGTTTTCTGATTTCAGCATCTATCTATTTTTTCTTTTTCTGCCTTGCTTCTCTTTTCAGCTTCTGCGTCTGATTTCTTTCTTCTTTTGTATCTGATTTCAGCTCCTGAGTCTTAGTAGCGCAATACCCCCACACTGGTTGACGTTGATTCTCTTTGTCTCACCTTACTACTGCCGAAGGACAACTCTCATCTGCTAAGAATAGAAAGGAGAGTCTCAAACAGTTAGAAGGGTGATGAAAAGAAGGGCTAAATAGTGGCGGGGTAATATAAAAGCAAGAAAAAAGATAAGAAGAAAACTGCAAAGTTTTTAGTCATTTCATTGCTTTCCTGCGTCTAATTGTGCCTATACCCAGGGGTCTCATGCAAATCTAGCCAGTACAATTGTCATGCATCCACTCAGAATAAAATTCATGGCATGAAAGTTCAAGAGCTCACAGGATAAACAAATGACCACAAGCGACTATGACAAGGCATGGATATAGGATCTAACAGGTAGTGTGACTGTGCGCGTGAATGTGTGCAGTGAGATGAGTGCTACCTGTTCAAAAACGACTAAACCATTCATTCAAAATAGAGGGGCTGTTTACAAAAACAAGGTCAGTGCGGTATTCAAAACACTCCAAGCAACCAAACATTATCCACAATCAATCAGCATATATACAAAAAAATTGACTCACAGTCATGATCAACAATAAAATACCTCCCCCACACTAGACGACACTTTGCCCTCAAAGTGTGAGAGAGAGAAAAGACTCTCCTCCATATTTCTTCATCTATTACGAATCAATTCAGCTATGGGTTCGTCAATTTTCATTATACCAAGCAAATCAAAATCCAACGCAGCACAGACAGTCACAGGCATATTAAATTTCACAGCAAGAAAATTAATAGACTCAGAATCATGAAAGTGCAACCAACCATGGAGATTTTCCAAGGTTGGGGCTACCTGCCGGGATGATTTGCCTCCCTTCCTTTTGCTTCTGACCTTCACATGGCCCTTTGTTTGCTTGCTGTAGCTGCTGTTCCCGGTTCTGACTCGGCTTCAGCTTCAGGTCTAAGAGAAGAGCCCACTTTCCCTTTCAATTTCATATGCCGCAAGCCACACAAGGGAATTGGGGCTGATGTGTGGAACCCGTAGGCCACTTTCTGTCGGGGTTTGAGCAATGGTGGTCGAGGTGGGTGCTGGCAGTGGCGAGGTTCACCGAACGGACTCCGACGGCGCTGGAATGGTAGTCCGCGACGGAGATGGGCGCTGGTCTGGTCGCGACGGCGACGCTGGAGGAGCTGGAATCCGTGGGTTATTCGCCGGATCTAGCGGAGGAGAGGATGGCGGAGCAGGTTGGCTGATTTGCAGGCGGTTGGGTTTTGGTTTAGAGTCGGTGCTGGCTCCGGTTCGGGTGAGAACAATTGTTGATGGTTGATTTGGAGGTTGAGGGGAAGGGCGGCTAGGGTTTTGGGAGGAAGAAGAAGATGAATTAGTTTGGTAATTTGATTTTGGTAAAAGGAGGGATTGGGTGCACGGCTGGTAAGTGTGAAAATGGGCTTAAGGTCACTTAAGCCCATAATAGCTCCTTGGGCTAAAATATTCAAACCGCCATGGATTTAATTCAAATGTGTTCCTTTCCTCCATCCTCTGCCTCTGCTCATATTCTCCTGCCAATAAACATAAAATCAAAACATCAAACTCCATGAAGATGTTATTGACAGGGACGAAGAAAAAAATAATAAAAATAAAATAAAAATAAAAATAAAAATAAAATAAAATAAAAATAAAAATCAGTAAAAAAGAAAATATTAAAAACACATGGGTTGCCTCCCATGAAGCGTCCCGATTTATAGTCTCGGACTAGACACTGTTCTTGCTTCGTTTCAGGTGGGTTGTGGGCTATACATTGCCCCACAGATGGACAGAGAAGTCCTCTTAATGTCGGCTATCCTCCATTCAACAGCCTCTTCGTACTCTTTTAGTACCCTCTCAAGCCTTTCTTCCTTCGATTCTCCTTGCAAGGTTTTCAGCTCAATCTTCGGTGCCTGCAAAACTGAAGGGATAAATTTATTATGAATTCCCTGTACTTTAACGTCATCAGAAAGTTTATCATAGGAATTAGAAACTTTAAGTTCAAACACAGTTTCTTTAATCTCCTTGCTGATTTTCAAAACTTTCTCTATCTCAAGTATTTTTGGCTTGTCAATGTCTCTGCTAAGAACACAATTCAGGTGATCAGTAGTAATTAATTCCTGAATATTATCAGCATCAGGATCAATAATATCTATGCAATTAACACTATGCATGTCATCAGGAAATCGTATGGCATCATACATATTAAAAGTAATAATCTCGCCACTGAATTCCAAAGTCAAGCACCCTCCAAAAACATCAATTTTCGCTCTGGCTGTCCTTAAGAAAGGTCTGCCTAGCAAAATTTCTGTGGACTTAGTAGAGTGTTCATTTTCCATATCAATCACATAAAAATCAGCAGGGAAGACAAAATCGTTAACTTGCACTAGCACATTTTCAATGACTCCAACAGGATAAATAATAGACCTATCGGCTAATGTAATAACAACTCTAGTGTCTTTCAATTCCCCAATTTTTAAACTTTTAAACAAGGTCAATGACAAAACATTTATCCCTGCACCCAAATCACATAATGCCTTCTCAACGGTCTGATCACCGATTTTGCAAGGAATCACAAAAGTCCCTCCATCCTTGCATTTGTTGGGCAATTTCTTCTGAAACACAGCCGACACATTCTCGTTAAGATTAATCCTCTCTATACCTGCAAGCTTTTTCTTGTTAGTGCACAATTCTTTTAAAAATTTAGCATATTTAGGAACTTGTGCAATCATATCGAGAAGAGGAACATTTATAGCTACTTTACGAAAAATATCTAAAATAGCTTCTTCTTCCCTTACCTTCTTGATCTTTTCAGACTTGTAAGGGAAGGGAAGAGGGATTACCTGCTGTTCCTTCTTGGGCATTGCTGGTTCTGGAGTAGGATTTACCTTAGCTAATTTTTCAGGAGTTACTTCTGCTTCCGGTTCGTACTGGTCTGGAATAAGAACTTCTGCTGGTTTGGCAAAGGTCGTTCCGGATGGAAATTCAGCTCCACTCCTTAATGTCATAGAACTGACATTCTGAAGAGTTACGGGTGTCGGTTGGAAGGATGATCTTTCTGGATTGACATTTTCTTCAGCTTTCAATTCTTCTATCTCTTTCTGAATGGCTGATAGGCTAGCTTGAGTAGCTTGCATGTTAGCTTGAGTAACTTGCATACACTGTTTGAGCGTCTCTTCAAATGGAACACCAGTGATCTGCAGGAGTTGTTGTGATTGTGGTGGTTGTTGTGGCTGTTGTGGAGTCCAGTCGAAATTCGGGGGATACTCCCATCCTTGATTGTAGTTGTGGCCATTCGCCCAAGGATGTGATTGGAAGCCAGGCACTCCATATGAGAGTTGTTGTATCTGATCTACAACAGAAGAGACACGAATATGTAGATTATTTATTTTATTATCTATGGATTTTAACCATACCTCAATTGTGCCAGTCATCTGAATGCAGTTTGTTGTTGACGCTGGTCTGATGAAGAGTGGTTTTCTGGATCTGTTTTTGTTTTTATTTTTTTTCTGTCCTCTGCTTCAGATGATCTCTAGGTTGTTTAATTGCTAACAAGAGGACCTAGTCATAAACAAAGAAAAATCAATTAGTACCGATGAATCCCCGGCAACGGCGCCAAAATTTGATGGTTGCCGAAACCGTTCAAATATTAATAAATACAATTCACCAAAGCTCATGTAAATTAAACAGTAGCTAGTGGTAAAAGGTTCGTCCTCAGGGATTCGGTGGCAATCAATACTCTTTGTAAATAATCAGGAATGGTAACAAGTGGTAAATACCAATATTGGATTGTTGTGAATAATTGCGAAAAGTAAGTAACAGAAAGAAATAAATGGATGTGGTGTGTGAATTCAGTTGTGACAAGTTCCCAGTGAGGATTCCGATGAGCTCATGCATTTAATTAATTGATCATCGATTCAAGTATTTTCAAAACCAGACTTGCAGGCGGCTATAGAGATCAGGTTCTCACCTAGATCTCCTGCTCTCTACCTATTCGAGATTCTTAAAGGTTCTCACCTATTAAGGTCCTTGATATATCTTATGGCCTAAAGAAGCTATTCTATTAGGTCTAATAAGATAACCAAATAATTCTACCGTAAGAGACCTTCCCAGGTTCAGGAGAGAGAAGTGTCTACTCCTGTAAACCAGACTCTAATTGTTTTCCAATCTGATCCGTCGATCAGTTGGTTGCCTTCGTATCACTTTCTACAATGTAGACTCCAAAGTATCGAGGGAAGACAGTAATTATGCAAATCCTAGTGTAGTTGATCATGCTTCAAAAGAAGTATGCATAATTTGACAATCAATTAAAACAATTAAAGATGCAAGATGGGATTTAATAAATTCATTTAGATCTCACAATCAATTAAGCATGGCTGCTAATCCTCACAAGGAATAGATGGAATTTAGCCTATCATCATATAATTAAATAAATAAAATAGATGAAAGCATAAACTGGAATTTAATTAATTAAAGAGAAAGAAAATAGCAAACAGCGTTTTCAAGCTCCTGCTATGGGTTTACTGTTCCAACCAAGAAAGAAATATTCTGTAGAGAAGAGATGATGTGTGGAGGTGTAGCTCTACTCTTCCTATTTAAATAAAATCCCTAGATTGTCTTTTCAAAATTCTAAAATAACAAAAGGATAATATCTAATTAATATTAATAATAATTGTTCCAAAACCAACAAGCAGCAGCGTTGGAGTCTTTCTGTTGCAGCAGGTCTTCTAGCTGGAGTAGGAGATCAGCGGCTCTTCTAGAAGAATAGGACAGCTGGCCCGCCTGGAATCTCGGATCTCCTTGTCCCAGGCCTGGGGCAAGGACGCTTCTAGTTCAAAACAGCTCTAAACTTGGTGATTTCAGCTCCTAACGAACGCTAAGCTTCTCAACAACATGATCTGCAAAAAGGAGTGGAAAACCCAAGAATTAGCAGTATCATCGTCCTAAAATAGACATAAAAGACGACGATAAATAGACATTTAACGCTCCAATCAGCACTGCCACCACATGAAGTACAAACCGGAACCGGACGCCGGGGAGATCGCGCAAGCCAACTCTAGGGTAGAAATTGGACACAGAAGAAGAATCGTTGGACATTTGCAGAGGCGCACATAGACACACAGGTAGAATGAGGCAGAGGAGAGAGTTCTAACAATCGAAACGCTAAATCGCCTTTAGTCTTCCTCGTGCTGCCAACACCGCCACTGCGCAGCCTCGGTCCACCACCGCTGCGCAGACCTCCCTCCGTCGCTTTTGATATTCATGTATGCGCTGCAAAACCTGCAAAGTCCCTCAATTTTAAATTCTTTCTCAATGATTTGCTTGATTTTGTTTTGAACTCTTTTTCGATAATGGTTTGATTTGTCTTAACTATACAAGCAATGACGTAATCGGGAGTGATTAGATGTTCTCGGTGATTCAAAATCCGCAATTACTTTTTGACCTTCATGGATTATTTGACAAGTTGAGCTCTGAAATTGCTTGACTATATTGATTTTGGAGTCTAGGCTCTTTTTGACTGAGAATATTCGAGATTTAAATTGGACTAGGAATTAGTTAATTTTTTTTTCATTTGCCATTGCATCACCTATAGAAGTCCTACCAGCTAAGCATTTAGGTGTAACAAAAGTTAAGACAAGATGGCACAAGGATGTTTGACTCTGCCATCTGCTTCTGTTCTTTAGTTTATTTAGTCTCTTAATTCATTAATTTCAATTTGTCATCTTCTTTGACATCATCATTTGAACTGAGCAAATGGATCATAAGTGGCCTGCAGTTTCTGAGAAGAGGACGCGCCAACATAAAACCTAGCATGATCGGCAGGAGGAGGAGGAGGATACATTGGAGCATAAGCAGTCATTCCACGAGTTCCGTAATCCATACCAACAGCAGCGCCGCGCTTGAGGATGGGATCTCGAATAGAGGTACGGTCACTCTCAGTCTCACGGTAACGGTTGATGAATACAGTGAGAGGCTCCACGTAGTCATCGAAACCGAGCTTGCCCATAGCCCAAAGGATATCCTCAGCAGTGATGGTCTTGCGCTGCTCACGCTGGCAACGGTCATTGGCCTCTCCAGTAATGAAGCTGATGTACTCGGAGACGCATTCCTGAACCGTCTCCTTGGCATCATCAGAGATTTTGGCGTGCGCTGGGAGGATGCGGCGCATGATGCGAATCACATTGGCTATCGGCATGTACTGGTCCTGCTCAGGTACGACGCTGGCACGAGGAGCTGGCGGCAGCTGTGATTGCAGTTGCTGTTGTTGGTTGGAGAATGGAGGGTGGTAATCCAGCTGAGTTGTTGTTGTTGTCATTTCCATTTCTGTTAGAGGAGGGGTTCGCCTGCTGCAGTGAATTCATGCCGCCTGAAATCAAAAAAATAAAAAAAATTATCATGACTCGTGGCAAGTTTTGGGCCTTGATCTATGGGCTAAGCCTATTTTTTCAGACCCAGTCCACTACTAAATTAGTTAAATAAAATGAAAAAGGCTGGTAATAGCTACTAGCTAATAAAGGAAGGAAGAGAACTTTTTCAGAGAAACAGAAATAACAATAAATGCCACCTAATTCCAATGCATGGGTCCACGTGGCGTTTTTTCTCAGGACTGTTGGGCCCGGAGAAAGGTTATCATACTGACATCAATTTCGGACATTTTTGCCCCTCGTTCATTCATTCATTTATGATTAATTTATGATTATGCCCTTTGAGGTTATTCCTTTATTAGTATTTATGTTGAAAATGGGGGTGACAACCATATTATTGATCTGTTCGCCACGATGTACACACCTGTATATACAAAGAACAGGGATTTGATATGTTACTGTCCTTGTGATAATTTATTTGTTGTTGGTAATATTAACTCAAAAGAACGTAGGATAGTCATCATATGCTCTGGTAACTGGTTGCTACGGTATCTGCACTGTGCGCATGAATCGGCTTGGTATTAGCATCTTGAGGAAAGGATCTTGTTTCCTGCGTAGTGTTGTTGTCAATTGATTCTCATTTTGGGTGGATTCCTTTCTTACCTTTGGTCTTATGCATGCTTTTCCTTTGGACATTTTCTATCCTTTCTGTAATCATCTTCAGTAGGACTTTAGTAGTTCAGAAAACAAATACTAGTTCTAATTAAAAGAAAGGAAGAGGATTGTAGTTTATCATAGGAGGAAGCAATCAGTACAAAATTGGAGAATTAAGATGTATTTTTCCTCAAGAATAATGCATTCTCCTAGAGGAAAAGAATGTAAATCAAAGCACTAGAGCATGTTAGTCACAGTCAATGTCGGTAGCTGTGATACCTCTAATTATTCTAGTAGCATAATTCATGGAGAGCCAAATGAACTATCCAATTAGACAATAATTGTATTGAGGGGGTTATGAACTCAACACTTTAGAGTTTCGACAGACTCTTTCCTCTTCAAATCCTTACGGAATGTGATTTTCTTTGCTTTAATAAATTTAAACCTTATTCAAACTATTCCTCCTAATATTCAAATTGTTTACAAGTGTTTGCTCTAGAAATAAGTTAGGGGATCCTCATGCCGCAGTGAAATATAACTGCCATTGCGTTATTTCCCTTGCTAAACCTTGTACCTACATTTCCTACACTAGGGAAGATGTCCTTGGACGATCTTTTGCAATATGCAATGAATTATTAAAAAGTTAGAGCAAATGTTAACTAATTGCATTTGTGTACCATGTCAGACCTCTGTTGTGACTACAAGGCGGGTTCTAGAAAGACTAGCTGTCCATCATGCTTCACAAAGGATAGCGTGGAAGCTTCTAAAAGGTACTTCCTTTCAATAGTTATTGTTTTTGTTCAAGTTTCCAATTACATTATCTTCATGGTCTTTTAAAACGACATTTATGATTATGGTGTGTTTCTTTGTCTTTTTTTTTACTCATGTTTTTCGGGTTAAGTATCTTAGGTGTAATTTAAGATGATTGTTATAATTTGATTGGAGTAGTATGTGCAATTAAAACTTGCATGATACATTTTTCAGTTGTGAAATAACCATCATAGGATAATAAATTGACAATGATATTTAGCAATACAACTGTCAATGAATAGTGTTGCGGCCGAGTAATACAGGGGTATCAATTTATTTGGTATTATTGAAACTATTTTCATGTGGATGAAACTATTATTTCTTTTTCAGTGAACGTGGCTTTTCGATTGGAGGATAGTTGATATAACATTTTCACACCATCAAATGCTTATTTTATTTTTTTCAACCAAACCATATACAGTTAAACCTCGATAAATGAATGTCCGATAAACGAATAACCTCGCCAAATGAATAATTTTCTCCGGTCCCGACTTGGGCAAATGGGCTAAATGAATAACCTCGCTAAATGCATTAACGAATAATTTTTTTTGAATCCTTAAAGACCCCATGTAAATATAAATGAATAATCATTAAAATTCATAAGATATATATAGTAGAATGAATTATTTACCAAACCAAGACTCTAGAAAAATATATATAGTAGTTTGTAGGTAGGTTAGGTACATTGTCTTAGTCTCTAAGTATTCCATACATAGAATATTATTATTAGTACATGTTGCATGTATTTAGACTCTAAGTATTCCATACATAGAATCTTATAAGTACATGATGCATGTACATAGTCTATATACGTATTTGTACATTAAATGTAAAATAAATAATCATACGAAAAAATAAAAATGTAAAAATACTATCTAAATGAATTAAAATTCATTTATCGATAAATGAATAATATATTCATTTATCGATAAGTAAATAAACTCACTAAACGAATATTTTTTGCTGGTCCCAAGAGCATTCATTTATCGAGGTTTAACTGTATAGCATTCAAATTTTGTTGAATATACTCATGATAATTATTGCTTTCAAAAGGTACTTCCTTTCCATAGTTATTGTTTCTGTTCAAGTTTCAAATTACATTATCCCCATGGTCTCCTAAAGCGGCATTTATGATTATGGTGTGTTTCTTTATATCTTTTTTCTTACTCATACTTTTCGGGTTAAGTATTCTAGGTGTAATTTAAGAAGATTGTTATAATTTGATTAGAGTAGTATGTGCAATTAAAACTTACATAATACATTTTTCAGTTCAATGTGAAATAACCATCCTAGGATAATAAATTGATAATGATATTTAGCAATACAACTGTCAATAAATAGTGTTGGGGCAGAGTAATACAGGGGTGTCAATTTATTGGGTATTATAAGTGTAACATACCGGGTGAAAGAAACTATTTTCATCTAGATGAAACTATTATTTCTTTTTCAGTGAACGTAGCTTTTTGATTGGAGGATAGTTGATATAACATTTTCACACCATTAAATTCTTATTTTATTTTTTTCATCCAAACCATATATAACATTCAAATTTTGTTGAAAATACTCATGATAATTATTGCTTTCAAAAGGTACTTCCTTTCAATAGGTATTGTTTCTGTTCAAGTTTCCAATTACATTATCTCTATGGTCTCTTAAAGCGGCATTTATGATTATGGTGTGTTTCTTTATGTCTTTTTTTTTACTCATGCTTTTCGGGTTAAGTATCCTAGCTGTAATTTGAGATGGTTGTTATAATTTGATTGGAGTAGTATGTGCAATTAAAACTTGCATGATACATTTTTCACTACAATGTGAAATAACCATCATAGGATAATAAATTGACAATGATATTTAGCAATAAAACTGTCAATAAATAGTGTTGGGGTCGAGTAATACAGGGGTATCAATTTATTGGGTATTATTGGTATAACATACAAGGTGAAAAAAACTATTTTCATGTGGATGAAACTATTATTTCTTTTTCATTAAACGTGACCTTTTCAATTGAAGGATAGTTGATATAACATTTTCACACCATCAAATTCTTATTTTATTTTTTTCATCCAAACCATATATAGCATTCAAATTTTGTTGAAAATACTCATGATAATTATTGCTTTCAAAAGGTACTTCTTTTCAATAGTTATTGTTTCTGTTCAAGTTTCCAATTACATTATCTTCATAGTCTCCTAAAGCGGCATTTATGATTATGGTGTGTTTCTTTGTCTTTTTTCTTACTCATGCTTTTCGGATTAAGTACCCTAAGTGTAATTTAAGATGATCGTTATAATTTGATTGGAGTAGTATGTGCAATTAAAACTTGCATGATACATTTTTCAGTTCAATGTGAAATAACTATCATAGGATAATAAATTAACAATGATATTTAGCAATACAACTATCAATGAATAGTGTTGGGGCCGAATAATATATGGGTGTCAATTTATTAAGTATTATTGGTATAACATACAAGGTGAAAGAAACTATTTTCTTGTGGATGAAACTATTATTTCTTTTTTAGTGAACGTGGCTTTTCGATTGGAGGATAGTTGATATAACATTTTCACAGCATCAAATTCTCATTTTATTTTTTTCAACCAAACCATATATAGCATTCAAATTTTGTTAAAAATACGCACGATAGTTTAGTGATGGCAACATATAAATAGATATATACAATTAATAAAGGGCAACACCAAGACTCCATTTCTTCAACAACAAAAAAACACACCAAGACTACATTTCTACTATGGACCCACCGGTTAATTATCTTTAATGCATTTAATCTCACTTATTCTCTCTTAATTATTGAAAAATATCAAAACTAATTATATGTTTAATTTACTTATTTTTGTAGGAGTTTGTGAGATTAAATATTGTAAATAACGACGAGGTGACGCACAACTTGAGAGTTAGATTTGACGCAACCATTCTAAAGATTAAGGTCCTATATCATACGGGGAGAGACTTACAAAATGGCATGCAATTGGACGACTATACGATCGAGGATGGGGATGTGATCACTCTTACTGTCTATTTTTTGCTTTCAATTGACGATCTTGAGATTATCTACCGCCTTATAGTCCGCAAATTTATGAGTGGTGGTGATTTGAAAAAAATGCTCGAGCAGCACGATGTCGACATAGAGGACAAAACACTCCTGCTATTGAGTCATGGAATTCCACGTGTGCTTGATGATAATAGGTCTTTGTTCATAAATGGTATTACTGCTGACAGTTGGGTCGCAATAGAGAAATAAAGGAAATATAAAGAAAAATAAATAAATAAAGGAAAAATAAAGGAATGGAAACCTCTCTTTTTTCGTCTTTAAACTATGATATCAAACAACTGCTTTTGTCTAATTATTTTCACCGATTATATTATGCATTATTATTACAATAGCTCTCGCTTAGTTTATTTATTTCTTCGTTAAGTATTATCATGGCACAAATAGGATCTAGGACTTCAACCAAATCATATATAGCATTCAAATTTTGTTGAAAATACTCATGATAATTATTGCTTTCAAAAGGTACTTCCTTTCAATAGGTACTTCCTTTCAATAGTTATTGTTTCTGTTCAAGTTTCCAATTACATTATCTCCATGGTCTCGTAAAGCGACATTTATGATTATGGTGTGTTTCTTTATATTTTTTTTCTTACTCATGCTTTTCGGGTTAAGTATCCTACTTGTAATTTAGGATGATTGTTATAATTTGATTGGAGTAGTATGTGCAATTAAAACTTGCATGATACATTTTTCAATTCAATGTGAAATAACCATCATAGGATAATAAATTGACAATGATATTTAGCAATACGACTGTCAATGAATAGTGTTGGGGCCGAGTAATACAGGGGTGTCAATTTATTGAGTATTATTGGTATAACATACAGGGTGAAAGAAACTATTTTCTTGGGGATGAAACTATTATTTCTTTTTTTTAGTGAATGTGGCTTTTCGATTGGAGGATAGTTGATATAATATTTTCATAGCATCAAATTTTTATTTTATTTTTTTCAACCAAACCATATATAGCATTCAAATTTTGTTGAAAATACTCATGATAGTTTAGTTATGGAAACATATAAATAGATATATACTGGCAACACCAAGACTACATTTCTTCACCAAAAAAAAAACACCAAGACTACATTTCTACTATGGAGCCACCGGTTAATTATCTTTAATGCATTTAATCTCACGTATTCTCCCTTAATTATTGAAAAATATCAAAACTAATTATATGTTTAATTTGCTTATTTTTGTAGGAGTTTGTGAGCTTAAATATTGTAGATAACGACGAGGTGACGCACCACTTGAGAGTTAGATTTGACGCAATGATTCTGAAGATTAAGGTCCTATATCATACGGGGAGAGACTTACAAGATGGCATACAATTGGACGACTATACAATCGAGGTTGGGGATGTGATCACTCTTACTGTCTATTTTTTGCTTTCAATTGACGGTCCTGATATTATCTACCGCCTTATAGTACACAAATTTATGAGTGGTGGTGATTTGAAGGAAATGCTCGAGCAGCACGATGTCGACATGGAGGACAGAGCACTCCTGTTATTGAGTCATGAAATTCCACGTGTGCTTGATGATAATAGGTCTTTGTTCATAAGTGATATTACTGCTGACAGTTGGGTCGCAATAGAGGAATAAAGGAAATATAAAGAAAAAAAATAAAGGAATGGAAACCTCTCTTTTTTTGTCTTTAAACTATGATATCAACGTCTTTTGTCTAATTATTTTTACCTATTATATCATAAATTATTATTACAATTGCTCTCGTTTAATTTATTTATTTCTTCGTTAAGTATTATTATGGCACAAATAGGATCTAGGACTTCAACCAAACCATATATAGCATTCACATTTTGTTGAAAATACTCATATTAATTATTGCTTTCAAAAGGTACTTCCTTTCAATAGTTATTGTTTCTGTTCAAGTTTCCAATTACATTATCTCCATGGTCTCTTAAAGCGACATTTATAATTATGGTGTGTTTCTTTATGTCTTTTTTCTTACTCATGTTTTTCGGGTTAACTATCCTAGGTGTAATTTAAGATGATTGTTATAATTTGATTGGAGTAGTATGTGCAATTAAAACTTGCATCATACATTTTTCAGTTCAATGTGAAATAACCATCATAGGATAATAAATTGACAATGATATTTAGCAATACAATTATCGATGAATAGTGTTAGGGCCGA
Organism: Viola odorata; assembly: GCA_963691705.1. Classification (NCBI taxonomy): domain Eukaryota; kingdom Viridiplantae; phylum Streptophyta; class Magnoliopsida; order Malpighiales; family Violaceae; genus Viola; species Viola odorata. Next base: position 51,748,487 of record OY829546.1, on the reverse strand, counting down.
GTAATACAGGGGTGTCAATTTATTAAGTATTATTGGTATAACATACAAGGTGAAAGAAACTATTTTCTTGTGAATGAAACTATTCTTTCTTTTTCAGTGAACGTGGCTTTTCGATTGGAGGATAGTTGATATAACATTTTCATAGCATCAAATTCTTATTTTATTTTTTTCAACCAAACCATATATAGTATTCAAATTTTGTTGAAAATACTCATGATAGTTTAGTGATGGCAACATATAAATAGATATATACAATTAATAAAGGGCAACACCAAGACTACATTTCTTCAACAACAAAAAAACACACACCAAGACTACATTTCTACTATGGACCCACCGGTTAATTATTTTTAATGCATTTAATCTCACTTATTTTCCCTTAATTATTGAAAAATATCAAAACTAATTATATGTTTAATTTGCTTATTTTTGTAGGAGTTTGTGAGCTTAAATATTGTAGATAACGACGAAGTGACGCACAACTTGAGAGTTAGATTTGACCCAACCATTCTGAAGATTAAGGTCCTATATCATACGGGGAGAGACTTACAAGATAACATGCAATTGGACAACTATACGATCGAGGATGGGGATGTGATCACTCTTACTGTCTCTTTTTTGCTTTCAATTGACGGTCCTGAGATTATCTACCGCCTTATAGTCCACAAATTTATGAGTGGTGGTGATTTGAAGGAAATGCTCGAGCAGCACGACGTCGACATGGAGGACAGAGCACTCCTGCTATTGAGTCATGGAATTGTGTGCTTGATGATAATAGGTCTTTGTTCATAAGTGGTATTACTGCTGACAATTGGTTCGCAATAGAGGAATATAGGAAATATAAAGAAAAAAAATAAAGGAATGGAAACCTCTATTTTTTTGTCTTTAAACTATGATATCAACTGCTTTTGTCTGATTATTTTTACCTATTATATTATAAATTATCTTAACAATTGCTCTCGTTTAATTTTTTTATTTCTTCGTTAAGTATTATTATGGCACAAATAGGATCTAGGACATCAACCAAACCATATATAGCATTTAAATTTTGTTGAAAATACTCATATTAATTATTGCTTTCAAAAGGTACTTCCTTTCAATAGTTATTGTTTCTGTTCAAGTTTCCAATTACATTATCTCCATGGTCTCTTAAAGCGACATTTATAATTATGGTGTGTTTCTTTATGTCTTTTTTCTTACTCATGTTTTTCGGGTTAACTATCCTAGGTGTAATTTAAGATGATTGTTATAATTTGATTGGAGTAGTATGTGCAATTAAAACTTGCATCATACATTTTTCAGTTCAATGTGAAATAACCATCATAGGATAATAAATTGACAATGATATTTAGCAATACAATTATCGATGAATAGTGTTAGGGCCGAGTAATACAGGGGTGTCAATTTATTAAGTATTATTGGTATAACATACAAGGTGAAAGAAACTATTTTCTTGTGGATGAAACTATTCTTTCTTTTTCAGTGAACGTGACTTTTCGATTGGAGGATAGTTGATATAACATTTTCATAGCATCAAATTCTTATTTTATTTTTTTCAACCAAACCATATATAGGATTCAAATTTTGTTGAAAATATTCATGATAGTTTAGTGATGGCAACATATAAATAGATATATACAATTAATAAAGGGCAACACCAAGACTACATTTCTTCAACAACAAAACACACACACACCAAGACTACATTTCTACTATGGACCCGCCGGTTAATTATCTTTAATGCATTTAATCTCAATTATTCTCCCTTAATTATTGAAAAATATCAAAACTAATTATATGTTTAATTTGCTTGTTTTTGTAGGAGTTTGTGAGCTTAAATATTGTAGATAACGACGAAGTGAAGCACAACTTGAGAGTTAGATTTGACCCAACCATTCTGAAGATTAAGGTCCTATATCATACGGGGAGAGACTTACAAGATGGCATGCAATTGGACAACTATACGATCGAGGATGGGGATGTGATCACTCTTACTGTCTATTTTTTGCTTTCAATTGACGGTCCTGAGATTATCTACCGCCTTATAGTCCACAAATTTATGAGTGGTGGTGATTTGAAGGAAATGCTCGAGCAGCACGACGTCGACATGGAGGACAGAGCACTCCTGCTATTGAGTCATGTAATTGTGTGCTTGATGATAATAGGTCTTTGTTCATAAGTGGTATTACTGCTGACAATTGGGTCGCAATAGAGGAATGAAGGAAATATAAAGAAAAAAATAAAGGAATGGAAACCTCTCTTTTTTTTCTTTAAACTATGATATCAACTGCTTTTTTCTAATTATTTTTACCTATTATATTATAAATTATTATTACAATTGCTCTTGTTTAGTTTGTTTATTTCTTCGTTCAGTATTATTATGGCACAAATAGGATCTAGGACTTCAACCAAACCATATATAGCATTCAAATTTTGTTGAAAATACTCATTAATTATTGCTTTCAAAAGGTACTTCCTTTCAATAGTTATTGTTTCTGTTCAAGTTTCCAATTACATTATCTCCATGGTCTCTTAAAGCGACATTTATAATTATAGTGTGTTTCTTTATGTCTTTTTTCTTACTCATGTTTTTCGGGTTAACTATCCTAGGTGTAATTTAAGATGATTGTTATAATTTGATTGGAGTAGTATGTGCAATTAAAACTTGCATCATACATTTTTCAGTTCAATGTGAAATAACCATCATAGGATAATAAATTGACAATGATATTTAGCAATACAATTGTCAATGAATAGTGTTGGGGCCGAGTAATACAGGGGTGTCAATTTGTTAAGTATTATTGGTATAACATACAGGGTAAAAGAAACTATTTTCTTGTGGATAAAACTATTCTTTCTTTTTCAGTGAACGTGGCTTTTCGATTACAGGATAGTTGATATAACATTTTCATAGCATCAAATTCTTATTTTATTTTTTTCAACCAAACCATATATAGGATTCAAATTTTGTTGAAAATATTCATGATAGTTTAGTGATGGCAACATATAAATAGATATATACAATTAATAAAGGGCAACACCAAGACTACATTTCTTCAACAAAAAAAACACACACCAAGACTACATTTCTACTATGGACCCACCGGTTAATTATTTTTAATGCATTTAATCTCAATTATTCTCCCTTAATTATTGAAAAATATCAAAACTAATTATATGTTTAATTTGCTTGTTTTTGTAGGAGTTTGTGAGCTTAAATATTGTAGATAACGACGAAGTGAAGCACAACTTGAGAGTTAGATTTGACCCAACCATTCTGAAGATTAAGGTCCTATATCATACGGGGAGAGACTTACAAGATGACATGCAATTGGACAACTATACGATTGAGGATGGGGATGTGATCACTCTTACTGTCTATTTTTTGCTTTCAATTGACGGTCCTGAGATTATCTACCGCCTTATAGTCCACAAATTTATGAGTGGTGGTGATTTGAAGGAAATGCTCGAGCAGCACGACGTCGACATGGAGGACAGAGCACTCCTGCTATTGAGTCATGTAATTGTGTGCTTGATGATAATAGGTCTTTGTTCATAAGTGGTATTACTGCTGACAATTGGGTCGCAATAGAGGAATGAAGGAAATATAAAGAAAAAAATAAAGGAATGGAAACCTCTCTTTTTTTTCTTTAAACTATGATATCAACTGCTTTTTTCTAATTATTTTTACCTATTATATTATAAATTATTATTACAATTGCTCTTGTTTAGTTTGTTTATTTCTTCGTTCAGTATTATTATGGCACAAATAGGATCTAGGACTTCAACCAAACCATATATAGCATTCAAATTTTATTGAAAATACTCATATTAATTATTGCTTTCAAAAGGTACTTCCTTTCAATAGTTATTGTTTCTGTTCAAGTTTCCAATTACATTATCTCCATGGTCTCTTAAAGCGACATTTATAATTATAGTGTGTTTCTTTATGTCTTTTTTCTTACTCATGTTTTTCGGGTTAACTATCCTAGGTGTAATTTAAGATGATTGTTATAATTTGATTGGAGTAGTATGTGCAATTAAAACTTGCATCATACATTTTTCAGTTCAATGTGAAATAACCATCATAGGATAATAAATTGACAATGATATTTAGCAATACAATTGTCAATGAATAGTGTTGGGGCCGAGTAATACAGGGGTGTCAATTTATTAAGTATTATTGGTATAACATACAGGGTGAAAGAAACTATTTTCTTGTGGATAAAACTATTCTTTCTTTTTCAGTGAACGTGGCTTTTCGATTGGAGGATAGTTGATATAACATTTTCATAGCATCAAATTCTTTTTTTATTTTTTTCAACCAAACCATATATAGCATTCAAATTTTGTTGAAAATACTCATGATAGTTTAGTGATGGCAACATATAAATAGATATATACAATTAATAAAGGGCAACACCAAGACTACATTTCTACTATGGACCCACCGGTTTATTATCTTTAATGCATTTAATCTCACTTATTCTCCCTTAATTATTGAAAAATATCAAAACTTATTATATGTTTAATTTGCTTGTTTTTGTAGGAGTTTGTGAGCTTAAATATTGTAGATAACGACGAAGTGACGCACTACTTGAGAGTTAGATTTGACGCTACCATTCTGAAGATTAAGGTCCTATATCATACGGGGAGAGACTTACAAGATGACATGCAGTTGGACGACTATACGATCGAGGATGGGGATGTGATAACTCTTACTGTCTATTTTTTGCTTTCAATTGACGGTCCTGAGATTACCTACCGCCTTATAGTCCATAAATTTATGAGTGCTGGTGATTTGAAGGAAATGCTCGAGCAGTACAGCGTCGACATGGAGGACAGAGCACTCCTACTATTGAGTCATGGAATTCCACGCGTGCTTGATGATAATAAGTCTTTGTTCATAAGTGGTATTACTGCTGACAGTTGGGTCGCAATAGAGGAATAAATAAAAAAAATAAAGGAATGGAAATGATAGGGTGTTTTATGTCCACAATTATTCCCTCTTTTATATGTCTTTTTAGATCATGATGCTACTTATGTTGCTGTGTTTATTCACTTTTTACAGATCTAGGCTTTTAAAGAGGAAACTTCAAAGAGGAACATTTTCTATCATTTTCTGGAAGTATTTGAGCAGCTAGGCCAAGCAGCTGGACGTTCGCAGGAAGGCAGCAGTGTCCTAGCGAGAAAAGGAAACAAGCGCAGAAAAGGAAAGTAACGGATCTGCTCATTAAATGCGCCAGAAGTCCCTATCGCAGTAGAAGTCCTTCGAAGAGTTGAATTCGAATCAGAATAGGAGTTTTATTTGTAATAATACTATAAGTACTTTTTAGTAATTAGGTTTTTAGGTATCGAGATCTCTCTCTCTCGACCTATTCTCTTTTTCTCTCCCGCTAGACTTTGGCACCACCATTGCCTTCGGCATCTTAGTTTTCCTATTCAATACACCGGAGTAGTTGCTTCGGTCGGTAATCAACAAGAATTCTCCTTCATCTTCCCTATTATTCTACTTATGTTATTTATTTATTTAATTATTTTTACTTTTAATATGTGCGGCTAAATCTACCCGTTCTTGGTAAGAGTTAATTGAAGGTTGCAAAGGAAGTCGTGAGGTCAATCCATACTTCACAAATTCTGAGTTAATATCTTTCTTGTTCGATACTTAATTGTCAAAATACCTAGGGTTAATTATTAGCTTGATCAACTAGTAATTGAACTAGAGTGTTACAATCGTCCCTGCAATTATACCTAACGCGAAGTTGCAGGGTAGAGCGGATAACCATGCTGGTCCTGACTGGAAATCTAGTATCCCCCAGTTGGATTGAATAAGTCGTTAGGGTAGAGCCTCAAGCGTACCGAGTGTCTCGCCCTAGACGCATCTTACCTCTTCTTCATGGGCATCCGAGTGTTGCCTCCATAAACGTACCTTGGGGGACGGCGGACTGTCAAGCTTACTCCATAAGCGTACCTTGGGGTAGCTTCTGTTACGAAGGTAAGCAGGGGACCAAAGCGCACCTGGTCCCTATAGTGTGTCTATCAGCTCGGGGTAGACAATACTTGCACCGATGACCGGCTGACCATAATTGCAACCGGATACAGACTCTTACTAGGAACTGTTTCTCTCTACTGAATCCTTCACACTCCTATCTCTCTTTACTGTTAGTTGTTATTATCTTAATAATCAATAATTAGATTAATCAAACAATCATTCAAAACCCCCAATTGTTACTTGTTGCTTGGAATACTTGGTTTGTCAAATTGAATTGAGAGTTGACACCTTAATCCCCGTGTTCGATCCTGTTACCACTATAGACAATTTATTGTGCATATTGACTGCAGGTTTTATTATTATTTTTGACGGGTTCGACAACCGATCAGGAAACCTCTCTTTTTTTGTCTTTAAACTATGATATCAAGTGCTTTTGTCTTAATTATTTTCACCTATTATATTATAAATTATTATTACAATCGCTCTCGTTTAGTTTATTTATTTCTTCGTTAAGTATTATTATGGCACAAATAGGATTTAGGACTTTAACAAAATTTACAGCCTGAAAACTAAATTCTAACTAATAACATTTTTTTTTATTTCACAAAGAAAATCGAACTTGAATTCGAAAGATTATTATTTCTACTTTGTTAAAAAATTCTCCGAATTACAAACTCTTTGGTAGTCACTAAAAGTTACTGTTTCGTTTCTATTATTATTTTCAGGTGAAAATTATGTGTGTATTTTACAAAGTCGCTAAGTCAAAAGCAATCGCTGTTTGCCGTGTAAGGACAATTCACTAAAAATTAACGTCCCAACAACGGCAACTTTGTGAAATTTTCAATGTTCAAATTAGGACTTTTTCTAAAGAAGAATTGAATTTAAACTTTTACCAATACTTTAAAAAGTTATTAAAAATTCGATTTATTTATTTTCATTACCTCCAAATGATAAATCGGCTTATAAGGTAAAAAAGAAAGGAAAATGAACTTTTTTTCTTGTTTAGCTGTGTAATAATGTCTCCGTTGTCATCTATAACATTCCAACTCAAACAATAATTGAATCTTAAAAAAGTGACTCTCCCGATATAATTTTCTAAATCTTGAGATGTAAATTCACAACTGCAATATCCCAGAGTAGGATTTGTCTCCTCTAATGTTGATCGAAACATGAGCTATCATGTTAGTTCAATCTCATCCATTTATTACAAAATAAATGGTTTGAATTTAATTGAATTTTTTTAAAATTTAATAATTTTAAGTTAATTTTTTTTTATCACATACATAAAAAGAGATGCTGGTTTCTAGTACTTCTTGCTACAATTTGGACTATTTGGCTGGAAAGAAACCAATTACAGTTTGGTGAGAAGGAAGGATTGAGTGATAATTTAATATATCTTATACTGCAGAGAGTTGCTTCCTGGCTTAAAGCTCTTGATACCTCCTTTCCCTATACTGGAGCAGAGTTACTTAGAACTGTTGAAGGTGTCCGTAGGTGGTGCAATGCAAAAAAGAAGGCGCGGAGAGCTATTTCTTGGGTGCCGCCTGACCCGAACACATTCAAGTGGAATACTGACGGATCATCTCTAGGCAAACCTGGAGGCGTAGCTGTTGGGGGAGTCTTACGCAATCATAGAGGTGAATTCTTGAGAGTATTCTGCATTCCCATTGGCATAGCAGATTCGAATGAAGCGGAACTGGTTGCAATCCTGAAAGCGTTGCAGCTGAGTAGAGAAGTTGATTTCTTGTGTAATGGCGAGATGGTGATTGAGTCAGACTCTGTAAATGCTTTAACTTGGGTTAAGAAGATGGATGAAGCACCTTGGAAGAAGTATTGGCATATGTTAAATGAAATCAAGTGGTCTTGTGATGCTTTCAAAAGTGTCTTTTGTGAACATCAAGAGAGAAGCAAATGGCATAGCAGACTGCTTAGCAAAGCAAGGAGTAAGGCGAACAGAAGCTTTTGTTGCTTGGCTGTAATTTACTACTGGTAGCTTGCGACTGCAGTTTAAGATTCGGTTGCTTGCGACTGTTAAAGTTACATTATATTTGTATCCTTACTTACTGTTGTTTTTCAGTCTCCCAATTCTTAATATAACTCGTTTTTCCATCAAAAAAAGTACGTCTAAAGAAGAGAAATGTCTGAATAGATGATGTTGGTCTGCTTTCTACAGAGCATATGCACCTCAGGCTCACAGCACCACCCCTTTCTTTTTGGTGTTTTGTGTAAGTATTGCCATATAAGATTAGAGATATATTAATCAGTACATTGTTACAATCAAGTCTCTGTATCTGTTGTTTGCTGCAGATTAGACAATATGACAGCAGATGCAAACTTCACTCACTTCTGTCCATTGATTGCAGGAGCATTTGAAGACCCAGATATGAAATTTGGGATAAGGCCTTTCCTTTTTTTTGGTAGTTTTCTTTGTTTTCCTTGCCCCACCACCCCCCAAATTTGCTAAATAACATTATTAACACCTTTGTTTCTTTTGATGTTGTTAATTGCTTCTCTTGTGGAAAATCTTGTCGAACTTGACAATACTTGAACCGAATTAAAACTCGAGAAAACAGAAAAAATTCTCCTTCCCATTGTTGTTGACTTTATCAACACAACAAGGAAGCAGTACATGTTTCATTATCATTAGTCTTTCCGTTCCTAGACTATTAATCGAACCGCCTGAGTTTGTTTACATGTTTCATTATCATTAGTCTTTCCAGTACACGTTTTCTTTTAAATAAGAACTTAGACCCACAAGGCACAAGCTATTATTTATTAGCTCCTCTGGTTTTGATTGGTTTAACCTTTGTCAGCATATTCAAGTTTGGTGATGACATTCATACACATCCTCCATTGTTATCTACTTTCTACAAAACAATTATCATACAACAGATGGTTGAACATTCGAAAGGAAACTATGTTGATTTTCCAGGAGAGGGTTCTTTTTACATATATTTGAGAGAATGGATCAGAAAGCATATTGGTGTTTGTTTCTATCCAACCAATTCAACTTCAGTAATACACGCTTTCAATTTAAAATTAAGCATAACTTCTGTGGTGAAACACACAGTAAATACAAAAATGACTGCCTTGTGGGCACAGAAACAGCATTAGATGAACCTGAATATTCTGCACTCTCGTTTTCACTGGGGCTGATCGATGGCTTGGAAGAGCTAGCATTCATAAGTCATCAACAATACACTAGCATGAGTTGTGACAGTAGCCGAACAACCGACCACAAATACCAATATATTCATCACCTTCAAAGAGGCGTTTGTGCATCTTAGGCTTTAGCGCTGTTCGTCAAGGTGCAGAATCTGCAGGGCCACGTTTTGGATCCAGTGCTTGTATCTTGGGGATTCTTTTTGTGCTAAGAAGCTCATATATCAACGGGGACACTAGCTGAAATGATCTTCCATTGGGATTCTATATCCTTCCATGTGCAGATGCTTTATTGTCCAGAAAATGATGAGCAGTCCACATATATGTAAGAAATTGGAAGATTTCTGTATCCCACCCGTGATATATGATCACCAGATCAAGAACAGCCTTGACAAAAGAAGTGACTGGGCACTGGAACTTAAGAGTGATTAATTCCTTGGAAGTGTTGAAGCCGAGGAGGAGCCAGCTGCATTATATCACTAACATAACGAATATTGCCTGAGTCAGCATGGTGAGTATTCAAGGTACAGATTCAGAAATTTTAGTACTATATTCTCATTAATGGCTGGCATTCCTCTAGCACGTCATATCCAGAACTCATATGTTTGGAAGTCGGGACAGTAGGGAGGCCAAGCCTCATATTAACCCAAGACAAAAACAAAACATTCTTGCTGAACTTATGAAGGCAAGAAACCACTATCAATTTCACTGGCATCACTACGTGCGGTCTTGACCTCAGAATCGTCCAGATAGTTCTGATAAGTAAAGCAGGCAAAACCCAAGAAAGCCAGAAGCATAGCAATCACCTTTGGAACACTCATTTCATCATGGAAAACAATCACAGCTGCGATAGGAGATACAGCCAATGCTACAGTACTTATTAGATTGGAGAAGAGAGATGACACAGCAAAAATCAAGCCCACAACACCAACAGTACAAACCTGCCAAGCCACTGCAGTCCAAACTAGAGTCATCACATAAGAAACGCTTCCTTTACCGAAACTCTGCATTTCACCAGGCAATGTCTTCCATTCCCCACTAGCAAAAAGACCCACAATAGAAAAACAAGTAGCGACAATTGATGTGTAAATCAGCATTTCCAAAACCACAGAAAAGGTTTCTTTTCTTATGACCTTCTCGAAGGAAAGCTGCATGAGCGAAAGCAGAAGAGAATAAAGTGCTGAAGCTCCAAGAGTAGAGAGGAACCCAAGGTAGTAATTCCACTTAGAAACTCCCAGTGGCCCTTCTGAATCATTATCGATGGCAACGAAAACAGCAGAAAGAGAGAGTACAAGCACTGATACACCAATCAGAAAAGTGAGCTTCTGAGAATTGAAGATGCAGGAGAACACAACATTAAATGCTAGTTGCGATGCACAGATAAGGGAATAGGTAGAGGCAGATAGATACAAGAGCCCAAAAGAATACATCATGCTATCACAAGCTGTAAGAACTCCAATTGAGAAGTACAACAGGCTCAGAATTCCAATCGATGGTGGAACACATATCGAAGTCTCATGAGACAGAGAACCCGGAAGCAGAAAGAGTGGGATGTAGAGTATTGGGAAGGCAACATTCTGAACAAGAGTTGCCAACCATGTACTATTCCCCCCTTGTTCATAATAAAATCTCCCTAACAAAACTGCTGCAGATTGGCCTACAATCAGGAAGATGGTGTTGATTGCCACCAATGACCACCACTGCCACCGCCTGAGCTTAACGAATAGCGATTGCTCCTCCTTGCTCAAAATTGGTTCTTCCATGTCTACAATAACAAAGAATTGCAGAAAAGGTTCACATGTGCAACGTATTCGGAAAATAAGACAAAAGATTTATCATCATAACATGTCCATTTTCACAACCCAACACCACCATGTCCATTTTCATTCTAATAGCCTGATACCCTTTATTGATATTAGCCAAATCAGTTAGACCTGACACAGATAACACTTCATCAACAAGAAAATACCCTTTTAATGATTTTCCTTATTTCTTTGAGTTGAGAGAAGGTTTAACAAGAAAATACCCTGAGATGGGTCCCGTAAAAACCTCTACTTTGAAGCACAGAACATGAAACATAAAACCGCAATAGGCATCAAACCCAAGCAAAACCAAAAGAGAAACTGGGAATTGACAAGGGAAAGATACGAACCTGAAGAGATCAGAGCCATGTTCGATATTATTACAGCAGAAGTCCCCAATACTTCGGATTTCCCCAAAGAGGACGACAGAAAGGTAGAAAGAGTAGAATAATAATAAGGGGACAAAAGAAGAAATTAAAAAAACCTTTTGATGGGTCTCGTTGTCATAACACTGGCTGACGTGGCGAGAGAGAGAGAGTATACTTTTTCGGCAGATTTACTCGGTGGGATCCGCTTATTGTTGGTGGGGCACCACTAATGATCCGGAATCTATTCACTTGTTGGGCAAAGTGGATTCTATCCCCCGCGCGTGTATGGAGCGCGTTCACACTTAAGTGCTTCATTTTTGTGCCAAATTAAGTTGAATATGATTCAATATTCAACTATAAAAAGAAAAAACGATTAATCCAATTCCAAGTTATGTATTTCACGTACTAAGGGAATTTCTTTTTAAAAAAAATATTTACTTTTAAGTTAATTAGTATATGAAATACTTAAGATGGTGGTGCTATTATTTATCAAAAATTTATTCAAGGAGATATAAATGCATACTTTGCTTCTTTTTTTAAAAAAAATAAAAATTATAAACTACGTATATTTTTAAATCTACTTGTTTATGACTAATCGAGTTAGAATCCTCTTGGTTCACTAAAAGATTAAGAATTTGAAACGGTTAATTTCTCTATTTTTTTTATTTAAAAGGTGAGAGTGTCAAACCACTCACATCAATTATATATTATATGTATTAGTTGCACACGTAAACACAAACTTTTTACTAGTCTCATATCATACCTCGTGCACTCATATACAAGTTTCTTTACAAAAATGTTAGCAAATGCCTAATCTAGTTCATCTTTTTTTACAATGCTTTTTCTTTTCTTTTCATTTTTGTTATGAGTTCGAAGCTAAATCCTAGTTTGTTCAAAATACTCAGTTCAAAATTTTGTTTTGGAAAGTGTTACAAAGTGATTAATCGAGTTTTTCTCTTCTCGTAATCAAGTTCACTCATGTTTGGTTTAAGTCAATGAATCAAGTTTCTCATCATAAATCCGGTTACATCTACTCCCACCACACCCATTTATAAGCCAAGACGGACGGTATCCTTCTTCGTCCTGTTAATCATCCTGTAACGTTGCATAATGTTCAAATCTGTGCGCGCCTGAACATTCTATACATTGATCTTGATGCGATAAACATGAGAGATCAATAGCAATGAAGAATTCAATTGGTCAGTTCACTAGGTGTGATCAAGTCCTTGGGAGAATGTGTTCATGAGCTATCTATTAAGTACCTCTCATGTGCCACGATTGGGAGCGTGAGTTGAGATCGGAGCACCATATGAATATCTCCATTGACTGCATGCTGAGCATTTATCCATCTTCACACTGTTCTCCAAGGTACAGAATTTGCAGGACCACATCTTGTATTTGACACTCACATCTTCTTCAGGCTTCTTTGTGCCGCAAACCTCACATAACGGCGCTAACGGCTGAAATGATCCAGCATATTCACATGCAGCAATGACATGTTAGATTGGAAATTAAATGAGCATTATTATGCAGTACACAAACGTAAAATGATGCAATGGAACCAAACAAGAGGAACTTATGACAAATTTGAGGCCAGGAATGAAGGAGAGAATTAAGAACAAGTAGAAGAAGGTTTATCAACCTATAACTAATCACGAGAGTTTTATACTACTTAAAGTCTTTTACATTGGAGGTGAATATGCACAAGAAAGTGACACAGGAGCTTCAGATTCTGTCTTGTTTACAAATACAAGTGTTACTTTCTTATTGTTTTAAATAGGACTTTGAGGTGAAACCATGCCATAAACCTGAGTCTACAAAGCATGTTCATTAATGATACATGCAAATGAAAACAGTGCTCAAATAGGAGATTCAAATTTACATCTGTCTCCATTTGCACGCCTGCCCTAATAGACTTAAGAACTAGTGGAACTCTAAACAACATTATAGAATTTGCAATTTTTCAATGGTTACAACCAACAAAGATCCACTACAGAATCTAAAGTGCATGAACATGAAACAGAGTACCTAACTTTAAGTGCAGTAGACACTCATCAGATGTGTTTTCAAATGGAATAGCCAAACAAAAGGTCCAATAAAAAAAAATCTGCGTTGAGCACTTACAGGATTCAATAAGGTGCATATCCCACACTCCCACATAGTAGAAACTTCCGGATTCTGTGTTGCGTCATGATTAGGCTTGGAATGAAAATACAAATCACTGGTTAAATCCACAAAACTAGCTTCCGTGTGACTAGAATTTGATGAAAAAATCTTATTAGAGTTGCAAGTTCTTTTTCTAGAACAGGTGCCACAATCAAACATGGACCCCGATGTTGAAGCATCCAGGGATAAATCTACAAAATCGGGCATCGAATTACCATCAGAAGGTGGAAAAGATGTACTGCCACCTGGTTCACAACCTTTTTTTCGACCATTATATACTGTTGAGCTCCTCATAATTACATCTTCTGTCATATCAGAGTTGCTTTCTTCATCCATAATAGCCTCAGCATTTTGAGAACCACACCATATCTCATCCTGTAATCTCCTTTCTGCAGCCATTGCTGCAGCTTGTATTGGGCTAAGTGCATCCATAATGTTGCTATCACCACCAAGCCGTTGATGCTTAGAAGGCAGTAATGCTCCCATTTTCGCTCTCTTTTCAGCTGCAGCTAAGGCAGTTCTACGAAGAGATGGGAGAGGAGGTTGACCGGAAAACCCACCTAAATGCCTCCCAGGAAGATCAAACCTCTGTGCACTCCCACTTATTCCCTTTGACATCAGCTCCTCACATTCCTGTTAAGAGAACAAATGAAACAACATATAAGTTTACAATCTACAAATGAAACCCTCTGTTCAAAAATCAAGGACCAAAGGGTGAGAACCTTTCTAAGTTCATCCCAGAGCTTGTAGAAACTGGCATTATGAGGGCCGTGAGCATTATGGCAAAGCTCATGGAGCATGGTATCGAGAACGTCATCAAATGGCAAAAAATCCCAATCCCTGTTTGCCCTCCGAAGCCTAAGCTTGACATGAACCCCGCCTCCTACATTCAACCCCAAAAGTCTTGGGTTGGTTGGACTGTCACAGTTCCAATCACACATTCAGTCCATCCCTCAAAAAGTAACATCAATGATCAACAAAAGAGAAACCCCACGTTAGCTAAACAACCAAGACACATACTTTCATTACAAACGCAGCAAACTTTAAGATCCTAAACTTCATTTTTGGTTCAGAAAAAAAACAATGTATTTGCAAACAAAGTCTTTCTACAAGCATTATCAAAGATTTCTAAAAATACCATGATCAACAAAAGAGAAATCCCACACTAATTAAACAACAAGACACATACTTTCACTACAAAAACGGCAAACTTAAGGTACAAAACTTCATTTTTGGTTTAAAAAACATTATATTTGCAAACAAACACTTTCTACAAGCATAATCGAAGATTTCTAAAAATACCAGAACTCCGAAAGGACCTTGACACGCCATTTGTGCTTACGCATTATGGGTTGCACTTGCTTGGCTATTTTGTCGAGCATGTCCTTGGCCTCTTCTCCTGCTGGCTTTGTTTTCAAGGCTTTGATTTCCCATACTTTGTGTAGATCCCCCAAATTCATCGCTTTTCTTAATCAATTTTCATCGAATTGAAATTGAAAACGCAAACCCAATGAAACCCAGCAAGGCAACAAGTTGTTGATTTGGAGAAGTGAATTTGGGTTGTGAGGGAATTTGAAAAAATTGATTAAGGGGTTTTATAATTTTATTCTTGGAGAGAGGCTGGCGGGATTCTGAATATGTTGTTTCTAAAGTCCAACAAGAAAAACGAAAAGGATGATTTGATTATTAAAATTAATAAGGAGGGAAAAAGTAAATGATTATTACAATTATAACTAAAATACTATTTAGAAAATAAAAGAAAAACGACTAAAAAAAACAGTTGTGCGTGAGAATGCATGTAGTTTTTTATCTCATAAATCATGAGTTCGATCATAATAAAAATTAATAAATATAATCAATTTTTTTAAAAAAATAATTATCCAATTAATTTGGATGACAAAATCCTAAACCTTTTAGAATATTAGTAAAGTACATTAATAATTAGCATCGTCTATAAAATAAAATAAAATAAAATAAAAAGCGTTATAAGAAATGATTTGTCATTGGTCAAGAAAACATATTCTAAGTAATAGTATGGAATCTTTTGAAAAGAACTTTATTAACTTAAATAAAAAATTAGTTTCATAAACGGTAAAATAAACATAAAAATTACTCATAAATTAAAAAATATAACTATATAATTTTCTAAAAATAACATACCTATATACAAAATCGAAATGATATTATGTTAATTATAGAAAAAAATATAGTAATGTAATTGTTTTATGTGAATCCACCATGAACAATGTAAAAAAAAGATGAATTTTGTAGGGAAAATGGAAAGGAAAAAAACCCTACAAGCTAAATATGTTTGGGTTGGGTCAAAGCTTTCATTGGGCCTAAAGCCACACCCAACAAGCACATAGGCCCAACTCAACAAACTTTTAAAATAAAAAATAATTAAATAAAGAAGCTGAAAGCAGGCTTCTCTACTCTAGCGCTCGTATCAACTGAAGCGTCAAATTCTAATCTGCTAAACAGACCCAAACTTCCTGTCTTTTCGGGTTTCCAAATCAGACCCTTTAATAGATTTACACTGAACAACGCGAAGCTTGTCTCTTTTTCTCTGGTTTTTTAGTTGGAGAGGAGAGGAGTGGGGATTTTCTTCTTGTTTGTTTTCTTTTGTTGAGCTGGAAAGACAATAATGGCGGGTATAGCTATAGTATTGGATCTGCTAAAGAGGAATCATAACTTCTATTCACCTCAGTTTTCTGCTTCTGCTGCCGCCACCGCCGCTGCGGCCACTGTTGCTGCTTCTAGCACCCCTTTTGCCTCTAGGTTCTTGTTCGGGTAATTTCTCTCCCTCCACTACCTCCCTCCTTTTATGTTTATGTTTTGGTTATCTGTTCTGTATGCGTCTATGCGTGTTTGCTCAAAGAAGTAGTGGAGGGAGATGATATTAGAGCTTTGGGCGAGTGTTAGGGATGTTTTTCTTGGAAATTTGATGGTCGTGATTGACTTGGGGTGGGATAGTTTTTGGTGATTGGACTTTGGTTTAGGAGGAGAACAGTGGTGTTGCGAGGATATTGGAAATTGTTGGAGGAGATGGGAGTTTGAATATGTCTGCTATGAGCATGATATATGTAATTGCTGGCCTGCTATTTAGTAGTCAGACAATATTTTAGACTTGTTAAGATGATTTTAGCAGTTAGTTAATTTGTAAAGCAGCATTGTTAATTTCTGGCCATGGAATACTTCTTAAGAGGTTTGTGTAATGTATCTCGAATTAATATGTTGATTACCTCCTATCTCCCCAATTATTTTGTTTAAAATTTGCTCAGCCGTTTCCCTCTGTTGTTAATTTGATAAATTTAGTGTTAGTATTGCAATTAGTGGGTAGAATCACTACATATAGGGGAGAATGGAGAGAAGTTGAGCAGAGAAGTGAGGTTGTTTGGAAGGAGAAGAATTCACTTTTTTTCTTATTTGGGCACACTTTCTCTTACAGTTTAAACACCTGCAAATTTATCTAAATACTGGTTATGATACATGTGTATTATTTGGTTTAGTTTTCTCCATGCACTGACACTATTAGTGGTCGCACCAGTCACTCCAGGAGACCAATTGCTTATTGTGATGCTGGTGCAGAATGGGCTGAGGAGTTTGCTTCTAAATTACACACAGTACCTACAGAAGTTTCTCGTACTGACGCTGTGAAATTCACTACCAAGGACTACTATTTTGAGTTAAAGCCTCTATTTTCAGCATTTGAATGGAGGCAACTTGCTTTGACATCTTTGAGGTCATTTTTGCTGTTCTATTTGCCACTTTTGGAGCCAAGTTCAAATTTGGAAGACGACGATGACGACTTCTTGCAAGATGCTCCTGAGGAGCACCATGTAGATTTGATTACTCCCTTTCATAAATCAGTGAAGCAGATAATTCGTGAGGTATTGATCTTTATCATGTCAGTCTCCTCAAGGTTTTGTGTGCAAATTTTCCTCCCAGCTAAATTTCAGTCATTGGGTCCTCTAACTCTAGTATTTATTATCTTGTCATTTTAAATGAATAGATGTAAGCATATGCTTCTTAGTATTACTTGAGCACTAATGTGTGTTCTATGACATCAGTGTGTCTAGAAAGAAGCACTGCTTATTTCTGTGCCATCGATCTACTAAATCAAACACTCTAAAAAAAATTAAAAGATAAGTTATCTTGGGTTTCGCTATGATAATGTTAGGTCTCCTATCCCAGAAATTAGGATCAAAGTTTTCATGAAAGTTTTTAGCATTTCTTCTGGATGAGGATAATCCATATGAGTTAATGTATGTATCTTCTGATTCCCGATTCCCTAAATAAACAGTTATTGTTTAAAGTTCACATCCTGATTGGTGGACTTTAAGTTTAGGCAATCACCACAGGACTGTTGGGCCCAGAGAAAGGTTATCATACTGACATCAATTTCGGACATTTTTGCCCCTCGTTCATTCATTCATTTATGATTAATTTATGATTTAGTAGCGTTATGTCCTTTGTGGTTATTCCGTTTATTGGTATTTATGTAGAAAATGGTCTGTGAAAGGGGTGACAACCATATTATTGATCTGTTCGCCATGATGTACACACCTGTATATACAAAGAACAGGGATTTGATATGTTACTGTCCTTGTGATAATTTATTTGTTGTTGGTAATATTAACTCAAAAGAACATAAGATAGTCATCATATGCTCTGGTAACTGGTTGCTATGGTATCTGCACTATGCGCATGAATCGGCTTGGTATTAGCATCTTGAGGAAAGGATCTTGTTTCCTGCGTAGTGTTGTAGTCAATTGATATTCATTTTGGGTGGATTCCCTTCTTACCTTTGGTCTTATGCATGCTTTTCTTTTGGACATTTTCTATCCTTTCTGTAATCATCTTCAGTAGGACTTTAGTAGTTCAGAAAACAAATACTAATTCTAATTAAAAGAAAGGAAGAGGATTGTAGTTTATCATAGGAGGAAGCAATCAGTACAAAATTGGAGAATTAAGATGTATTTTTCCTCAAGAATAATGCATTCTCCTCGAGGAAAATAATGTAAATCAAAGCACTAGAGCCTGTTAGTCACAGTCAAAGTCGGTAGCTGTGATACCTCTAATTATTCTAGTAGCATAATTCATGGAGAGCCAAATGACCTAACCAATTAGACAATAATTGGATTGAGAGGGTTATGAACTCAACACTTTAGAGTTTCGACAGACTCTTTCCTCTCCAAATTCTTACGGAATGTGATTTTCTTTGCTTTACTAAACTTAGACCTTATTCTAACTATTCCTCCTCAATATTCTAATTGTTTGCGAGTGTTTGCTCTAGAAATAAGTTAGGGGATCCTCATGCTGCAGTGAAATACAACTGCCATTGCGTTATTTCCCTTGCGAAACCTTGTATTACTACATTTCCTACACTAGGGAAGATATCCTTGGACGATCTTTTGCAATATGCAATGAATTATTAAAAAGTTAGAGCAAATGTTAACTAATTGCATTTGTGTACCATGTCAGACCTCTGTTGTGACTACAAGGCGGGTTCTAGAAAGACTAGCTGTCCATCATGCTTCACAAAGGATAGCGTGGAAGCTTCTAAAAGGTACTTCCTTTCAATAGTTATTGTTTCTGTTCAAGTTTTCAATTACATTATTATCTCCATGGTTTCTGCCTAGACCTCTCAACTGATTGGTTTGACCAATATGTATAGATATTCCTAAATCTGCTATGCGCAAGGCTGAAAGAGACCTCCCTACAATGGTTTACATTTACAGAGTGGGCAGAACAACTTTCAGAGGTAAACTCTCCAATGGATGTTTTACCACTTCATTGTTATTTTTGCTTAAAATCGTTTGACCTTACCTTGGAGCTCCTGTATGGCTGAGCAGGACACTTTTTAGGAGTCATTGCATCTTGGTTTGTCCAAGTCGGTATTGAAATCTACCGATTCTTTTCTCGTCTACTAAAGACTGACGAAGAAAACTCTGAGGTTGAAAAATCCGAACAACTTCAAATTCTAGGGAAGAAGATTGCTGGAGTTACTCTCAGGTGTGGTGCAGCATTAGTTTTTGCTTCCATTGGGGCCGGTATTGGTGCCTGCATAATTCGCCCCTCAAGGGGTCAGTGGATTGGTAAGCAATCTTCGGTTCAATCCCTCTTTTGTCTCTTTGGTTTTTGAGATGCTTTCCTTCTCCAATTAATATAACCAATAACATTATACATTTATTTACAGGCTGCGCTCTTGGGGATCTGGCTGGACCCATCATCGTTTCGGTTTGCCTTGAAAGATATCTTCATATTGAACTCTAAAGCACTGAAGATGAATTATACGACACCTTTCCTGCAACTACTTCAAATTTGACTTGTTTTTAACAAAACTTTTAGCATATGATGACATTATTCTCATAACAGCACTACTTATTGGAAGATCAGTTGATACAAGTTTTTTCTTCCTTAGATTAGGATCTACGTTTCTAGCTGTTTATCAAATATTCTCCGTCAGATTACTTCAACTAATGAATCCCAAATAATTGGTTTTGGCACATTTTTATATTCAGGTGTGAATTTTCTTTGCCCTAACTTTCCTCATAATTTGGAGCTGACATAACGTTAGTTCCCCGTTGACACGTAGCAGCTCAGTGGTTGTTATGAGCTCAGTGGCAATCGCTGCGAATATCTTGTGCAAAGAGATGGTCCATAAAGCTTTCCATGCACATTGGATTCTGACTCTGCAACTCCTATTGCAATGCCTTCAAAGACAGTGAAAACACAGTGCCACTATCAACAAGATGCTGTCCCCCAAAGATCTTGCATTTGTCACTGAGGATTTTGGAGTTGTATGATCCTGACCACCATGCATCTGTGGAAGAACAGAGAGTAAAGTTCTTTATCAGAAATTAGCAACTAAACCAACAAATCAAGATTTTTCAAAAAATTGAAATCTGAAAATTTATAGACCGCAACCTGAAGATGTGATTGTGAGGTGCCATTGTGCCTTCTTTTCTCCTGCTCAATACTTCCTATAGGAACACAAGTGGAAAAAGTTATGTCAAGTAAACAACCATGTATGACTTTTTTAGTTTTTGGAAGATCAAGGTTATCTTTTTTTTTATCATACGACTACAGACAAAAAGACTCAAACTCAAGTCCTTTTGTCCCCTTATTTTGTTACGATGTACGAGTAAGCTACAAGTTCATTGGGGATCAAGGTCATCTAATTGCTTTAGCATTTTTTTCTGCTTGATAAGGTCGATACAAAATGTCAATCACATGAGTTTGAATAATCCAAAGGAGCTAATTAATGGATATTTCATGTTGGAGTTAATTGTCTACAATTCCTGCTCAATTGATTCTTTCTACACAACAAGTCAAAAGTCACCTTCCTCAATTCATCAAATGAAATTCAAAAAACTTATCATGTTCACATCGGGTAGGTTCACTCGAATAGTAAAAGAGGAGTAGAAATTTGCATACCTTGAAGCTCTAAATCACCATTTCCATCACTTCTTTCTTTCCCATAAACAGAAGAAATCACACAATCAGCAAGCATGGTGACCAAATATCCAGCACAAGCCAACATGAATGCAAAAGGGTAAGCTTTATCTGTCAAATCACCAAAAGTTTCATGTGCATCACTCAAGAAATGTATCAAAGCAGTCCTTAGAAACACACCCCCAGCAAATCGTGTCCCAAGAACCAAGAACCCTTCATTCCATTTCAAGAAATAAGGAGACACCCTACCAATAAATGTCCCCACAAAAACCAGAATCAAGGAACATATCTTGACCAAAATCAAGGGTCTTGCCCTTAAGTCAACAGGGTTGGTGGTGTCTCCATCAGCATCAGCATCATGGTCTCCACCGCCGTGTGCGGCGGATAAGAGGAGGAGAGAGAGGAAGAAACAGAGGAGGCGTGGCCGCATAGTGGCTGAAAGAAAACAGAGCAGAAATAGAGGAACGAGGCTGAAAAAGAGAGACGATTGAAAGTTTCGAAGCAGTTGAACGAGCCATCTTGGCTCAAATTTCGTCAGATCAAAGCAGTTGAATACAACATCGATCCATCTGCAATTTGAATGATTTTTGTTTTATTGTAGCACTAGGGTTTTACTGTTCCTCCCTCGATCTGATCGTCCAGTTCCGCAATTAAGGTACGCTGTCTTACTGTTGGTTAACAAACTTAGATTTCTCTGTAGCTGGGAGCATCTTAACCTGTGGAATTTATTTCGAAGACTATAACTCTGTGGAATGTTACCATTGAATGCCTCGAAACTAGATCAGGAATGAATTCATGTTATTGTGTCATTGGTTTTATGCTGTTGTTACTCATTCCAGATGCTCTTAGTATTAGTTAGGCTGCCTTGTCATGAAAGTTTGTAGAGTATAATGAAATATTGCAATTTATGCTGTTGCAGGCTTGTTTGGTTATTTAAGTTGTGAAAGCCTAGGATAGGCAAGGAGCCAGTTCATCTTGTTTAAAATCAATGGGGACTGAAAATCCTGGTCGTCCAATGTTTCCTGCTAGACCATCTTCTTCGCCTTTTGCTGCTGGTCCACCTCCCGTGACACCATTTTCAGCATCTGGCCCTGTCGTTGGGCCAGAAGCCTCTGGCTCTAGGCTGGCTACTCAAGCTGCACCTCAGACAAGCATGCCTTTTACATCTTCTGGTCCTCCAGCAGGTTCAGCACCACCAGGTCTTAGACCTAATCCTTCCATGTCTGCTCCTCCAACGTCTTATGTACCATCTGCTGTTGGATACCTCCAGCAATTCCCAACACCACCGTTTCAATATCAACCTCAAGCGCCACCTGCTCATGCTCCCCCTTTTGGACAACCATCATTTCAACCTCCTGTGGGTCAAGGGCCCTTGCGGCCTCCATTTCGTCCACAAGCAGCACCAGGAGGCGCTTTCCCATCAGGTGGGAATGTGCCTCGGCCATCATCAGATTCATCATTCTTCACACCCAGACCCAACTTTCCTGCATCTTTTCATCCAGGGAATCCATCTTACCATGTTCCCAGAGCTCTTGTGCACCCAACACCTGTACCAGGATACATAAAGCAGCCAACAGCGGTTTCACAAGGTCCTCCTCCACCTTTTCAAACCAAACAAGGAAACTTTCAAGCGCCTGCACCAATACCGTCTCAACCATTTCCTCAGCAAGGAGGGTTTGTTCGAGCTCCGCCAGCAGTAAACCCCTATGGGCAATACCCAGGCTCCATGCCTCCAATTGCGAGAGTCCAAGGCTTGGCGGAAGATTTCAAGTCACTCTATGTTGGTTCAATTCCTGGATGAATTGATTCAGGATCAATCTCAACTGGGTTTTGTTCGTAATTATTGTTTCAGCTTTAAAATAAGAATTCAATGGTAATATGCAGGTTTTTGTTTTTCTTGTTTTGGGTAGTGATTTTATGATGGTTGTGGCATCTCAATTTTATTCACGGTGTTGTTTCGTTAAGTTGCAGAGTTCTTTTTCCATGTTCTGTTCAATTGCTGTTAAGCTGTTGTGGGTTCTGATTGTTCAAACTTATTGTATTCTGCTTTTAATTGACTAGTGTTGTCTTTCAGGTCTCAATTGTTCTTTATTAACATGTGGGAGAATGGGAAGCGGTCACGGTTCCATATAGATTATGATGGGGACAATAGGAATCAGAAGAGAAGGGTAAATGAGAATGATGAAAAGAGTAAGGATGAATTGGTTGTGTATAGTATATTGTGTCTAGATGGGATTATCGGGAGTGTGATTGGTAAAAGTGGGAAAATTATAAACTTGATAAGGCAGGAGTATGTATTGCTATGTTAGTGTAGAGTACAATTTTCTAACAGTTGCCAACAGTTAGAAAATTGGATTTGATACCCAGAGTACTAGTCAATTGCCAACAGTTGCTTTTATGATTCCCATCTCTAGAGTCGTATATTTATTTCAAATCATGAGCATTCGGTATTAATATATGAAGGACCATCCATTTTGCCGGACCACGTACCTTCATTTTCTTTATTGGTTTATGCCACCCTTTGCTGAAACTTGTTTAATATGTTGATTCATATCTCTGTATTTGGGATGCATGAACTTCATTGTGGTATTTGTTCCCTAAGGTTGGTTTTGTTTGATTTGACTGTTAACGTTTCCTTGTGAATAGATAAATGGTGAAGATAATCCACTCGATACAACTGTTCCAGAAGGTATTCCAAGCATCATCATACCATCTGATGTCCCTCTTTATCCACCAAGTGAATTATATCCAAATGCAGATCCCCTTGTCCCATCTAGATCTGTTTCATCGATCTTGGGCGCTACACATGTACCGGAGCTTATTGCGATACAGGGAGTTCATGGCCTGTTTATTCATCCACCCTCCCTGTACTTCCTAATTCTAGCACTACCTCCCAATCTAAGGAGTTAATCATACGCGTGATGTGCCCCTTTGACAAGATCGGCCGTGTTATTGGCAAGGGAGGGGGTACCATAAAAAACATAAGGCAGGCTACTGGTGCACGTGTTGATGTTGATGATACCAAGACTGACCGTAACAAGTGTGTCATTGCAGTCACTGCAACAGAGGTGCCATCTCTTTTCTCTTGCTTGTTTACAGAATGGAGTTGTTAGAGATATTCATCACTTGGATTTTGTTTCATAGTAGCCCAACTGAGCTCAACCAAGTCTTCATTTGAATTCGGAATAGTGACCTGCATTTGTTTTCCGGATTGTGTGGGAATTCAGTAATAGTGATACGTAATTGGGAAAGATGAAGTAATTTTCTTCTGCTTCTTCTCCAGTAAATATAATTTGCTATACTGCATTCAGTTAATATTACAAGCCCTGGTATTTAGTAATGTGAGAGATGCACTTGTTCAGATTGTTTTGAGGCTCAGAACTGATACTTTAAAGGAAACTGTGTGCTCGTAATACTTCTGTCGGTACCCATCCTATGTATATACCCACTTAGCCCAGGTATTTCCATGTCTCCTCTTTTGCCTTCTGGTCCTACAATTGCTCCATTGGGTTATGAGCAGAGGATGGAAACTGGAGGTGGCTTGGGCCTGATTTCATCTAACAGCCTCTATGGATATGGGACATTAACGGTAGATCACCCGTATTTTGTATCCCCTACAATTTACTATTTCACCTTCTTGGCTGGTTAGTACTCTTTCGGAGCTCGTGTTGTTTCTTATTTCTGAAATTCAAGGTCCTAATAAACTTAAGTCAACAAGCTTCTCGACCACAAATTTATGACGGCAGTGATGCTAAAAAACGGTGCCGACATGGAGGGCAGATCGCTCATCCTAGTGAAGCGTAGGATTGAATGTGTGCATCATGATCTTTGGCCATGATTGATATTATTACGGAAAGTTATATCAAAATTGAGTGACAGTGGTAGTGATAGCTATTTGTCATTTTCTAATTCCAATTCATAGTTTATCAGTGTCAAAAAACAGTGATTTATGCAATAAAATTACAAACACTCGATTTTTTTTACTGTCAATAAACTATGAATTAGAAAATGACAAATAGCTATCACTACCACCTCCACTCAATTTTGATATAAATTTCCGCTCAAGAATGTCGTTTCACGACCGGGCACGCGGATTAAGAAACACTGTTATGGTTGCTTATTTTACCATACTGTTCTTCTGTTCTCTTCTAATTTACCACATCAATCCCAAATCTCAGTCATGGTTTTTTCAAAATCAAAACCAAATCGGGATGGATTGTGAAAGTGGAAGAAAATTATGGTTGCAAAATCAAAATCTCAGCCATGGATTGTGCAAATGGAAGCAAAATCAAAATCTCAGCCATGATTCTTTCAAAGTCAAAACCAGGATGGATTGTAAAAATGGAAGCCATGGTTCTTTCAAAATCTCAGAATGATTATGAAAAGGGAAGCAAAATTAAAACTAAACCACTTCTGCCAACCACCAAACCCAATTAATTCCACCCAAATCAAAATTAAAATCAATCTCCAAATTAAAACCCATCATCGCCGCACCAACCGCCAGACACAACCAGCATTGCCAACCACCGCACCAGCAATTTTCCTTCACTTTGGCTTGCATCCGCGCGAGGGATAGACGAGAGAGAGCGAGTAAAATAGTCAAAAATCAGAGAAAGAATGGTTGGAAAGTGAGAACGACGTTTAATTGCCGACCGCGAACAAATGTCTTAATCGACATTGTTTCGCGACCGGAAGGAGTATCATTCACGGACAAAGGAGTATCTTCATCAAGCACACGCTTCACTAGGACAAGTGATCTACCCTCCATGTCGACACCGTGCTCGAGCATCATTTCCTTCACATCACTAGCCGTTATAAATTCGCAGACATGAAGCTTGTTCACACTGAGTTCACCAGGACCCTTAATTTCAAGCCAAAACTTTACAGCAAAAATGATACATCCCTCATCCATTTCATACTCCTCCACTAGCTTGTCATCATCTCCTAAGATATTGTCATGAAAATGTAGGACCAGATTTAACATCACAAGAGCACATTCATGTTGAACTTTCCATTTTGACTCGAGAATGGTTGACTCATATGTAACCTTCAGGTCGTACTTCATAGCCTCATATTTAATAATTAAGTATTGAAACTCCTACAAAAGCAAACAAATTAAACATATAATTAATTTTGATTTTTTTCAAGATGGATAACTATAATGCCATAATTAAGGAAGAATAAGTGAGATTAAATGCATTAAAGATAATTAAACGGTGGGTCTTCCATGGAAGAAGAAATGTAGTCTCTTTTTTTTCATAAAAGAAACGCAGTCTTAGCATTACCCTTTATTAATTATATGTATTTATATTTTGTCAAGGATGAGTATTTTCAACAAAATTTGAATGTTATATATTGTTTGGTAAGAATTTGATTCTATCTTTCCAATCCATTTCATAAATTTTTATTTTTCAACCAAACGAACATTGGCCAGTCACATAATAAACCAACTAATTAACATCAGCAGCTCTGTTTTGCGTGACTGACCAACGTTCATATTTTGTTGAAAAATAAGAAATTTATGACATGGATTGGAAAGGTAAAATCGAATTCTTATCAAAACATATATAGCATTCAAATTTTGTTGAAAATACTCCTCCTAAGTGATGGCAACCTATAAATACATATATACAATTAATAAAGGGTAACACCAAGACTACGTTTCTTTATCAAAAAAAAAAGAGACTTCTTCCATGAAAGACCCACCGGTTAATTCTCTTTAATTCATTTAATCTCACTTATTCTCCCTTAATTATTGCATTATAGTTATCTATCTTGAAAAAAATTAAAACTAATTATACGTTTAATTTGCTTGTTTTGTAGGAGTTTCTATACTTAATTATTAAATATAAAGCTATAAAATACAACGTGAAGATTACATATGACGCAACCATTCTCGAGTTAAAACAAAAAGTTCAACATGAATGTGCTTTTGAGATGTTAGATGTGGTCCTACATTTTCAAGACAATGTCTTAGAAGATGACAAGCAAGTGGAGAAGTATGAAATGGATGATGGGATGTCATCACTGTTGCTGTCAAGTTTTGGCTTAAAATTCAAGGTCCTAAGAACTCACTATCAACAATTCTCTCATCCATGAATTTATGACGGTCGGTGATGCAAAGAAAATGGTCGAAGCCGGTGGTGATGCAAAGAAAATGGTCGAAGACGGTGTCAACAAGGAGGGCAGATCGCTCGTCCTAGTAAAGCGTGGAATTGAACGTGCACTTGATGATGATACTACTTTGTTCGTTATTGATATTGTTACAGAAAGTTATATTAAAATTGAGTGATGGTGGTAGTGTTAGTGATAGCAATAGTTGCTAATGAAGTTTGAGGAAAAAATAAAATAAATAAAGGAATGAATTTATGCAATAAAATAAAGTGTTATTTTGGTATGAAAATATTTTACATGTTGCGATCATTAAAATGCATTAGACTATCCAAAACAAAATGAGAAAATATTGCTAATATGTGGTAGACAAGATAGTGACCAACTCACAAGATATCAGAATTAGGGTCAACAAATAACAAGAACATAATAGAGGTTAAAAGTTACGATGATATTACTTACCCAAACCTAAAACAAATTAAGGGTTATCACACTAAACATTGAAATCAAAGGATTATTCGTGAGTTTCAGGAAAAATACCTTAACCACAAGGGACACAAGGGGATTTCATAGTAGTGATGTTAAGAACTTTAGTAGGCATTCTCACTGGTCCTTTCACCTTCAGTCCCTTATCCTTGCCACCACAGACCAAGTCGGCACAAACTATCATCAAACAAGCATCACAAGCAATAAGACTAACAGGAATATACATACTTGAATAAACCCAACAATTCTATTCTTTCCTAGGACAGAGGAGGGGGGAAAACAAAAGGATTAAAACTCAAAAGGCTAACCTTTTCGAGATTTTTCACATTCTTGGAGGATAGAGTAATCCTGATCTTATGAATCTGCTCCTGAGACTCCTCCAATCCTGGCTTTTGAGGCTTCATGGCTCCATAAGCAGCTGCCATTTTCGCCTTTGATTTCCTATCCCAACAAAAACCCACAAACAAAACTACTCAACATCACATATTTGAGAAAAAAACAAGCGACAGAACTCAATTGCAGAGAATCAGCAGCAACAACAGCAACATTCATCTCCTCAACGTCAGCCATCTGTTATGAATAAAACAATACCATCTTTTGGGTGTCATTAGCCTTCACTTAAGTGCGCATGAGATCAGAAACAGATTGCATAACAATCTACAACCATCTTTTTCCAGTGATGGTCTTATTATATATGATTTTATCCACTTCCTAAATAATGCATTCCTACCAAGTACCAAGAAACTGGCTTTTTTCCACTGATCTACTTGCCGCATATATAGCAGCCAGCAGTCTAACAAAATAAATTATGATCGCAATTGCCTAAATTAAATGACTTTTCAATCACTCTACTAAAGATTCACATGAACTATACATAATCATAGGATTAACACAAACAAGTGCGAATGAAATTTAATATTCAGGAAAAGTCTAATCCAACAAAACAAAACACAAATGAGAATCTGGTTTGGTTTTTCCATAAGAGGAAGAAACTTTTCTTTTCTTCTCATGTTGGTACACGAAAAGAAAGTAGATGAGTAGTAGTAGTTAGTAACTTTAGGCAGGGAGGGGGTGAAATCTTAAATGACAGATGAAATCAAATCACTACAACTACATGAAATCTTAAATGGGGAGAGCATCTATCTTACCTCGGATAGAAGGAAAACAGCCGTTGCTACTTGCTAGTGCTACGATGGATGCGAGGAATGGAATAAACTCGAGATGTAGGAGAGAAGAAGGAAATGGTGCGGCTGCCGGCGTTGAGTGTGGCGGCAACGGCAGCGGATGGTGAAGATTTTGGAATCAGCAAGTTAGGAGGGTTGGCGGCGGTAAGGATTTTGGAAAAGGAAAGAAAAGAAATCGGGATGTGAAGTGAAAGTGAAATGGTAAATGGTTATTTTGTTGCGAACAGAACATGTTAAGTTAGGGTTAGGAAATGCGGCGGGATGGGAAGGAAATGGGAAAGAAATGAGAAAGAGACCCTTATATACTACTCCATTATTGCTTATATACTACTCCATTATTACATATATGCTTAAATGGCCAAGATTGGTTCTTTTATACATTTCCTTGAATAGTGCAATTAATAGATTCCTTACATGAGTTCATAAAGTTTAAATTTTGAAAATACAATCCAATAAAATAGTAGTGTGATCAACCTTAAAGGGGACTTGTGACCCTAATGAAAGATCCATCATTTATGTGAAGCGTAAAGATTTTATTAAGATTTTGATCCTTAAAGTAAACCTCTTTTTTTGTCTTTTGTTTAATTATTTTTACCTATTATATTATAAATTATTATTACAATCGTTCTCGTTTAGTTTATTTATTTCTTCATTAAGTATTATTATGGCACAAATAGGATCTAGGACTTTAACAAAATTTACAGCCTGAAAACTAAATTTTAACTAATAACATTTTTTTATCTCACAAAGAAAATCGAACTTAAATTCGAAACATTATTATTTCTACTTTATTAAAAAATTCACCAAATTACAAACTCATTGGTAGTCACTAAAAATGTTTCTTTTCTATTATTAGTTTCAGGTGAAAATTATGTGTGTATTTTACAAACTCGCTAAGTCAAAAGCAATCATTGTTTGCCATGTAAGTAGGGGTGTAACCGGGCCGGTTTGGTCCGGTTTTAGGGCTAGAATCGGACAGAACCGGAAAATTCCGGTTCTGATATGCCAGAACCGGACCCGAACTGAAATTTTTGGTTTGGTTTGGTTCGGTTTCAGATTTTTAAATTTATATATATATATATATATATTTTTTTTAAACAATTAAAAAAAATGGATTTTTCAAAAAAATAAATAAATAAAGAAATGGAGAAGGTGATTTGAACCCTTTCACTTTTGTAAGAGACTGAAAGATTTAACCACTGTACCAAAAGCTAAACTTTTGATAATTAATGCATATATATAGAGACAATTTTCTAGTTCAAACGGTTCTACGGTTCGATTTTACGGGTTTTAATTTGTAGACCAGGATCGAACTGGAAATCTTCCGGTTCTAATTTGGTAGAACCAGACCGAATCGAAAAATTACAATTTGAACCGGTTCGGGTCAAAAGTCTCCGGTTTCGGTTCAGTCTGATTTCTTACACCCCTACATGTAAGGACAATTCACTAAAAATTAACGTACCAACTAGGGTTGGCAATTTCCGCCCGCGGGTATGGATATCCGCCGGATATCCGCAATTGCGGGCGGGTGGATATTACCCGCAGTTTGTGGGTATTTTGCGGGTATGGATTTACCCGCACCCACAAAGTGCGGGTATGGATAGTGCTTACCCGCTCAAATACCCGCAAAATGCGGGTATGGATACCCGCAAAATGCGGGTATGGATACCCGCAATAATACCCGCAAAATATATAGTAAGTAAATAAAAATGGGTTGGAGTATTTTATTCTTTTTATGGTACAAAATTGTACTGATGATGATGTTGTTGAGCCAACCAGCAACCAACCAGCCAACCAGCAAGGATGATAGGCCATGATCTCAGATTTGTATGCATTAGGAGACATGAGATTCAAACTAAGAAATTTGCGGATATCCGCGGGTAATCCGCGGGTACAATTTGTCTTCTCTTACCTGCTCCGCGCGGGTGCGGGTATGGATAGTGCCTTACCCGCTCCATTGCCAACCCTAGTTGGTACGTTAATTTTTAGTGAATTGTCCTTACATGTAGGGGTGTAAGAAATCGGACTGAACCGAAACCGGAGAATTTTGACCCGAACCAGTTCAAATTGTAATTTTTCGATTCGGTCTGGTTCTATCAAATTAGAACCGGAAGATTTTCAGTTCGGTCCTGGTCTACAAATTAAAACCCATAAAATCGAACCGTAGAACCATTTGAACCAGAAATTTGTCTCTCTCTCTATATATATATACATTAATTATCAAAAGTTTAGCTTTTGGTGCAGTGGTTAAATCTTTCGGTCTCTTACAAAATGAAAGGGTTCAAATCACCCTCTCCTCAAATTTCTTTATTTCTTTTCTTCATTGCTTGGGCTGGGCCATTTCTTTATTTATTTATTTTTTTGAAAAATTCACTTTTTCTTAATTGTTTAAAATATATATATATATATAAAAATTTAAAAATCTAAAACCGAAGCAACTTTGTGAAATTTTCAATGTTCAAATTAGGACTTTTTCTAAACGAGAATTGAATTCAAACTTTTACCAATACTTTAAAAAGTTATTAAAAACTAGATTTATTTATTTTCATTACCTCCAAATAATAAATCGGCTTATAAGTTGTGTAATAATGTCTCCCTAAGGTTGTCATCTATAACATTCCAACTCAAACAATAATCGAATCCTAAATAAGTAACTCTCCCAATATAATTTTCTAAATCTTGAGACGTAACAGCTGCAATATCCTAGAGTGGGATTTAGCTCCTCTAATGTTGATCAAAACATGAACTACATGTTACATGGTAGATCAATCTCATCCATTTATTACAAAAATAAATGGTTGAAATTTAATTAAAATTTTTTAAAATTTAATAATTGTCAAGTAATTAAGTTAATTCCTTTTTTTCACATACATAAAAAGAGTGCTTGGTGTGTAATGGGCTCCTCAAATAAATAAATAAACAAATAAATCCTTCATACAATTGCACCTTCATAAAATGCTAACAAGCTATGAATGCAAAAAGAACCTGACATTTGAAGCTTGCAATGTAATAGGAAGTAAAGGAAATAAGAACTCACAATATGTACTGTACATCAAATGGCTAAACCTCAGATTGCAAGGGAACTATTCATTATTTCAATACTATTGAGTCAGTGGCATATATTCAAATACTTGCTGCCCGAAAAAACTCTTGATTTCCTAAATGATCAAGACAAGTAACAACTCTCATGCCAACATCCCAGAGAAAACAAAAACAAGCAAATTCTCATTTCAGAAACTTAAATGATGTGGGGAAAGAGAAGTTATCGATTCTTATAATCATTAAGAGGTTAATTTGCCATCGACTTCCAAGGAAAAAGAGTTGTCATCGACTACCAAGGAAAAAGTGAAGGATCTTAACTTTCCTTATAAAAGCTCTTCATGTAAGGTTTACATTAATCCCAATTCATCGTCTCCAAATGCGACCCTGATTGCGCTTCTGTTCTTCCATTCGCCTGCATCAAGTAACAATTTACAATGCCATTTAGACAATACGGTCACCACATTTAAGTTATATCTGGCAGCTGTTTCTGACTTCCTAAATCCTTAAAAACAGAATTTGATGAAAGCATTTTATCTGATGAGAATGTACTTACTTCTGAAGCTCTTTGTTCCGCTCAAGGAACTCTTTCGAAATATCCTCTCTTTTGTAAGATTGGAGCACTGCTCTGATATCAGTTGGACGATACTGAGCAACATCTGCGTAAAGACAGAACGATAATGTTCATGCATTCCAAGACAAAACAACACACACAAAAGAAACTTAATGTATACTTACACTCAAGAAATGGAATCAGATCCAAAAGAGCAGTATCCAGATCTTCGGCATTATTGTCAGTATATTTAAATGGCTTTATTGGGACACAGTTCTCTGGCTGAAGGCAGTTCTCAAATGCATGAGCACTCACATAGAGAACCTTTTTAGGGTCTCGGTTGAGTTTGGAAAGATCCTGCAAAGAGTGAGTAAATTAATTGCAGTTTCCCGTTCTACACATTGAACCTTAGGGATGGAATGAAGAATTTATTGTGAAAAATGTTTAACCAAGTGACATGGAGAATAGTGGGAGACTTAAGAAGGCTAGGTCACATGTCTCATTAACAGACTAACAAGACAGGCATCATACTAAAAAGCATTAACTCAGTGACATGGAGAATAGTGGGAGGCTTAAGAAGGCTAGGTTACATATATCCTATTAACAGACTTACAAGAGAGTCATCATACTAAAAAGCATTAACCAAAATGTATTAAAATGGAATGGGTTTAGGAAATTTGCAAATATCCAATAATTGGTGCTAATGTCTCTACTCTCCACCAACAAAAGGAATAGCAATTGTGTGTAGTGTAACAGAAAGGAAAGAGAACATTAACAAATTTGTGGAGGAGGAAACCAGATAATGGAAAAATTATATTCAACACATGGTGAGAGGCAACACGTATACATAACTGTATACAGCAAACAGGGAATGAGAAAATAATGAAAAGAATTAAGAAAACAATCATTGAGCTCCACGTGCAAGATACATCCTTCATCACAGGAGTCCTCTCTATTTTCTGTTTCACTTCAATTTTTAAATATAACCACGCAAAAACATATCATATTCATATTTAGTAGAACACAGTCCAATTAAAACTCATGAAAATGCTTGAGTGCATCTATCTTTTGGGTTAGGGTAACACATTGAATCCCATGACAAAGGAGTTTTTCTCCTGTTCAAAAGGCTACACTAATGTTCCAACTTTAATCTGCTCTACTTTGCCATATATTGAACAGACAAAGAGAAAAGGATACTAGAGTGTCAAAAAGAATAAATGGGATAAGCATCAAAAGTTGGCCCTTGAAAATATGACATTGACCCCAATCAACTGATTCAAATTTTAGCAGAACCATTAATTTTAGTCAAGTTATCCAAATGCTACCTGCAAAATTGGTCAAAAGAAACCTTACCCAGGAAACACCACTTGCAAAGCTAGTTAATTTTCCACGTCAAACGTAAGGGCAAGTGGATGTAGGAAATTTTAATTTCCTACCCAAAAATGATAATGGAAAGAAGGATATATATGTATAAGAGAAGTATACACCATGATGAAAACATTAAAAAAACAAAGATTACACCTTCTACTCAACATGAGTCACATTTAAATTCAAGTAAGAAATAAAAGACTTACTCTATAATGCTTGCCATCCATATACTTGGTTGCACCCCTTGCAAGCCTATAGCGTACATAGTGGTTTGGATCCAATGCTTCAATTACGGGATCAACAAACTGCTCAAGTCAACCAACAAAAATAAATGAAAGTAATGGTGATTCTAGAGAATACAGAAAGCATGGACAACCTGAAATAAAACAGCAACAGAAAGTAAAGTTACCATATTCAATTGATCTGAGAACACGACAATTTCATAGAACTTTCCAACATGTTGCAAGAAGTCTTGAACTCCAGGTCTTTTTAAAGTCCTCCACCCTTTTTCACGCTTTGCCCACCAAGAATAAAAATATAATTAGTACAGGAAAAATCATATCCAACTTCTCTATGCAATGTTACTAGGAAATGGAATGCAAGAAATTATCCTTCTACTCATCAGAGACATAAAGACCAGACGAAAAGATAAATTTTCCTTTCCAGATTTGATTGTTTCCAAGCAAAACATAGATGCGCCAAACTGGTTAGTACAATAAGAACCATGCCAAGCAAATCCTGAAAGCTTAAAGTCTAAAACTTTCACAGATGATTGAGAAGACCTTGTTTAAAAGAGAGGACTTACATTCCAATCGGTATAAGTCAGCGTCTCAGTAAGATCCAGAACAAGAGTAAAAACATGTTGCTCAGAAGGATGTAAATCAGGAAGGAGCTTATCTGATGTTGGTTCGGTGAAGCTCTACAAAAGTCAGGGAAAAAACTCAAATGAACCCAGGAATAAAAGAAGGTAAGATGTAGAAGAAAGTAACATGACTTTGTCACAAGACTATCACACTCACACTGATTTGTTCTTCCACTAGCCTCCTTACATCCAAGTAAATTTCAACAGCTTTAGCAGGTACTGCGAAATCACAGGCAAACACAGTACATTATTCTAACTGAGAATAACATTCAAAAGAAATAAGTGGGACTTAAACCATATCAAATTTTCATTTATCAACAATCCCCAAATACCAAAAACCAGCACCAAAAGAGTAAGCCAACATGGCTGGTGCTGATATAATAGAATTATGCATTCTACACATATTGAAATTTCTTCTCCAGTAACTACCATTCATAAAGAACAAACAGAAGAACATTAACATTAAGACAGTAACAAGCCTCACCTGTCATTGCAGTGGTGTAAATCAGACCTTTATATTTCTGCACAAGATATACATATGAAAATATTAATCATGTGTGCCAGACCTTCAAAATCAATTTACCGCAGGCAGTACCTCCATAATATCATTAATGTGATCAAAATACCTCAAAATTAGACTTACTTCAACCTCAGACGCATCCTCAGGCACCTTATAATTGACGCTCTCTCGCAATGCTTTTGTCTTATGATCAACTTCATCCAATGGATAAGCTGCAAAAACACACACAATTGCAACTTGGGCTATGTTAAAAAACACATAAACCTAACTACAACTTCTAAGAAAACACAAATTCAAAATTTTGGAAACAGACCATAAGTTGCGTAGCTGGCAACCCCCGTGGCACCAGTGAGAGCGGCAATTAGGCCGTATTTCAAGAAACCCCATGATTTCTTCTCCGTAACGGAAGCAGCGGCAGCTTCAGGCGGCGGTTCTGAGGCACCAGAGGCAGCGGTGGCTGATTGCTCAGAAAGGATGGATTGAGAAGAAATGATGGTTTCTTTGTTGGGTTCTGAAGCAACATTGGAACTAAAGGGTCGGCGATTGTGTTTCTTAGTTCTTGATATGAGCGATATAACCCGGGATCGCGGTATCAAGGCAGCCATTTTCTCTGGTTTCTCTTGGTGGGCAGGATTTTGATGGGTTTTAGGCCTTAGGGGTTTAATAGGGTTTTGTTGTTTGCGAGCAAAACCAGAAGGCAGAGAAGACACTGTTTGGGAAACAGAAATTGCTCAACTCTATTGGCGTTAACTGTTAAGTGATGGTTGGAGGTCGGTGCTTGTTGTGCAATATCAGATACTAATAATTTTTTCATGCTTGATTTTGAGACTTGAATTACTAGCAACCAAGTTATCTTTAGTTCTTTACAGTAAGTATGGCTATTACAATATATTGAATTTTGTCGAATTGCATGGTTACTTGTGCTTTTATTTTACTCGAAAAAACTACTAGAAGTACTTTTTTACTAAGTTTATTTTTATTAAATTATAAACTTCAATGTTCAATGATTTTTAAAAAATACTTTAATATTAGGCAATTTTGATTCTCATAATTGTATAAAAATGTGCATAAATAAAGAAGCAAAACAAATTAAAAATGTGTTACATAAAGAGTACATTGACAAGCTTCCCTCTTATTTCACATTATTCTATTCTATCTTCCTCCATACTATTCTTTTATATTTTCCTTCATACTTTGCTATTCTATCTTTCTGGGTAATAATAATTTTTCAACTACCTAATTATAACTTTTCATTCAAAATAGTCTAGTTTTGAGTTTGAATCTAAAATTATATAAAAAAACTACCTTTTTTGAAACATAATGATGCTCGAATAAGATTCGAAATGAGAAAAAGATAACGGCTGAGGAGACCATGAATTTTCTTTTTAGGCAAAATCAAAGCAATGGGCATCATAAATGCCCTGCAAAATGATTGTAAATATTGTATTCAAACATCTGACCTTTATTTCCATGCCATTTTCTGCAATAGCAGTAAAACCAAACGGTCTAACCAAAGGATTGTTGTTAAAATACATCAACCTCACAGAAATTGTTAACTCCAAAGAGAACCAGAAACTTTATAACAAATTTGTGCCCTGATGTTACAAAACAGAGAAATATCTTAGCTCTCAACTGGTCTGACTCAATGGGGGTACCGCTTCTCAAACTGTGACTCATGGCAATGTGGATCTAGCCAATCTCTGGTAGAACCCTTTTGCATATTGGCATTCACTTTTTTGATACCAACTAGCTCCCGCAAATTCTCCAACTTATTCTCACGCCCAGCTCCACCAATCTTCCTATCTGCTTCCTTCAGTTTCTGCTTGAACCGTTGTTTACGGCCAGAGGAGTTCACCTCTTGCTGCTTTGATTGGGAAGGTGGGGCACCGTGAGGTCCTAGGTAAATGTCTTCTTTCTTTTCCTGCACAAGTAAATAGTCATCCAAATAGAATGTAACACGCATAAGATGTCAGAAAACACATGATTTAAACCAGCACAACTGTTCTAAGTATCAACAAGTATGCATCAGTATTCTTCCTAGGGGAATGAGAACTATTACATTCAACTCACCTCTTTAGAAGGAAGTTTTGAGATTTCTACTTCTGAAGCATCTAGTTTACTTTGATCCGAGTTTTCTATTCCCAAGCTTGGAATCACGAATCCATCAGTATCTAACACCAAAAAAGTCGAAGATCAAGACTGATAAGTACTACAATTACAGCTTCAAGACTTGTAAGACCTAAAATTACAGCTTCAACAACTTTCGGAATTGCATGAAGATACATGTAGCCATGAAAATCAGAGTTGAGACAGTATAGCTGACGACCACATTTAACACTTATAAAGACTGGTGGAATAGTACAACAAGGAACAAAATTCTTCCCGCCAATCAATAGCAACTTGGTGACTGCCAAACTAATTTTTTCATTAAACTTCTCTACAATATCTTCAACACAATCATTTTGATCAGCCACTAACCAGGACTTCAAAATAATACAACATAACTCAATCACAAGCAGTGATTCCTACTCTATTAAAAAGAGAAAATTTATTGATTCATAGATTAACTTTGTGGATTCAAAATTGTTTCCTACACCAAAACTTTTGTATGATTCTTTCTTTAAACCAGAATAGCTCCTATATATGTAAATACAGGGACCTATCAAACGTGCAACTATTACTACTCTAACAAATAACATTTCTTGACTCATAAGACAACGTGTTCCCAATCTCCAAAAACACTCCTGTTCTTACACACACTTACTTCTCTGTGTCTTCATTCCCTATTCCAGTGAGAAAGCACCTCCTTTTTTTAAGTTCTTTTCCCATCTCAAACTTTTTCTCTGGAACTAAACTATTGATCTCGCAATGCCAACCCTGAATACCACTACAAATTACTGGTAAAAAGATAAACAATCGCTTTGTTTGAACATTTACTGCACCAACTAAGAAACTAAAATTCAGAATAGACACTGCACATATGCTGATTCAGCCCATCAAACACTTCAAAAGAACTCCTAATCATGATGCACACTATGACAAATAAATTTTACTCAAGCTAATATCCATAAGCAAAATAAGAACTACATAACCACATACAAGCTACGTTACAGTACAACCGCAGATAACAAGCTAACACCACCACCAATCAAAAAATCAAAAATTTATCAAAACCCAGATGTGATGCAATATAGAACAGGATAAACCCGATGAAAATTACGAAGAGCAAATTGACAGCATCCAACGAAAAAGCTTCAAAAATTTCCAACAAATTTAAACGCATTCCAAACTCTCAGAAACCAAACAGGGCATGAGATAGAAATAATAAACATGGATAATCATACCCCACTCATCTTCATCGTCAACGACTGGAGGACTGGTGTGATGTGCAGAAGGGTCCATGAGATGCTGATGATCATGGATTTCAATGGCCACAGGGCGATGAAGCCCAGAAAAGATCAGATCAAGCGGTGAGAGTATTGATCACTGATCAATACTACAGAGTGAAGAAAAATATATATATATATATATATATATATATATATATATATATATATATATATATAAAGCAAGAGAATCTCGATTGGGAATGGTTCTGAAATCACAATTATATTAATAACATTGGAGAATTAGGTTTGATTCGATTTTATTAAAACCCTAAACCTGCTAAGCGGAAGTGCTGTCTCTCGGTTAATGGTTCTAAATTTCTAATTGCTCGAATTCTTTTATACCTGTATTACCCCTACTTATTGGCTTCGTGTTCGAGCGGCGTTAAGGGTAGTTTCGTCTTTTAAGTGATGCCGGGAATCTGGAGTTGCTGATTTATGGTATGTGTGATGATGAGTGGTTGGTATTTAAAGTTGGAAACACAGGTGCAACTAAATCGACCGTTGATTTCTTCTTCTTCTCTTTTCAACTAATTGTTTTAAAATATAAATGCTAATTTTTATTCTTACTTTTAACCAAACGTACAAGGATTTTTGCAGTCGCCATCACTAGAGAGAGCCATGTTGGGTGATGACTAATAATGATGCTATTCTATGCTTGTCTGCTACTTACTCTATGTTTATTATGTTCATTGATTTTGGTCATGCGCCAACTAACTTATTATTATACATTCTTTCTCAAATTATGAGTTTGAGCACCATAGTTAAATCAGATAGCTCGTGATTGGATGAAAAATAAAAAATAAATCGGACAGTATAATTTTAATTCGATCGTTAAAATCTTTTATTGAAAATAGACAAATTGAGGATAATTAAAGACCTACGATCATCATTATTCAATAGAGAAAGCTTTGAAAATTGGCCGCATACGAAAAATAATGTTTTCTGCGCATGTCAAAAAAAGTGCACACGAGAGAGGATGATTATGTCAAATACTAACTAATAAGGCCTACACAAATCTTTTGCAAGGTCAAAAAAACAAGTCCCTTATTTGTTATTTTTGACATTTTGTAATATCCTCTTTTTTACTTTACCAAAAAAAAAATCTTCTCTCTTTTCAGATATTCTCTCAAATTTTTTCGAAAAAAATAACTAATCTCGTTCGAATACACTAATCTCTTACAAGTCACCACTTTACAATAATCAAAGTTAAGCAGCTTAACCCTTTACGTTACAAAAGAACCCAAGTGAGAAATGCTGACGATTGATGAATTGATGGATGTTTTTATATATATAAAAAAAGATTGTATCCCTAAAAATGTTATGCAAGTATTGCTTCGATGACCGAACCTATCCCCCAATTTTATTTACGATATAAAAATATCGAATTATTCACACGTAATATAATAATGTCTATTGAAAAAGGTGCGTAGTACTGTTGCATTCAATGTCCCTAAGAGGCAACCATGAATGAACCTGACCATTTTACTTCAATTGGTAGTCTCTGTTTGTTTGTGACACAGACACAGTATGGGAGGAGTAAATGGGGTGTTGGCATTTGCATTACCTGCCAGAGAAAATCTCTTCAAAGCAATGGGGCTCCATTAGTACATCTTTTTCTTTCCGATCTCTCCAGAAAACTTACTACTCTAGTAATTAGCAGACAATAGAAAATGGGTCATCATTACTTTGTTACTGTGCTGTTTTTGGTAATTCGGTCCCTGACAAAATACCAGTCATTAATCAATGGCCTTTTGTAGCTTGAAAGCCTCTTGGGGAAAGAAAACCCTTTCGTTTTTGTTTTGTTTTTGTTTTGATTGGCTGATTGTGTCTTTCATGGTGCCATGTGTTGAGCACAAAGCGTTGTACTTGCACATGGAATTTTGGCAATCTCAAAAATCTTTGAGATTGTGAATTGAAAAATAGTTTTTTGTTCTTTTCAAGAGAATCAGCTGGTTACAAACAATTTGGTGTCAAAGAGAAAACACAGAAGCAAGCAAACCCTTTTCTTTTTTTGGAAAGAGAAAAAGAGTTGTCTTCTGCTTCTGTTCGTCAATTTTCAAGAGTTGTTCTTCAGTTTGATACCACAAAATGGAAAAACCAGCTGAAAGTAAAAAAACCTGTTTCTTGCTTTTTCTTGCTGTTCTCGTCCCTTTAGTTTTCACTCTTCTAATTCTGGGTTTCTCTCCTTTCCTTGTCACCACCATCACTACTCTGTTTCTGTCAACCATTTCCATTGTCAGATTCTCAAAGAAAAAGGTTGTCATTGTCAAGAATCCAACCCAAAAAGAGCAAGAACAAGTTGAGAAGAAAGCAAGCACTAAAACAGAGATTGAAAATGTTGCTCAATCTCAAGAAAGTGAAGAAATTTCACATATCCATGAGTACCAAGTTGAAGCAACTGATTTCCCATCAGATAGTGAAAGCAGTGGTGATTTCTCTTCAACTGGAAATTTTGAGCTGAGTTGGATGTGCAGCTCCAATGTGGATCAGAATCTGGTGATTTCTGAGAGTTCTTCAGTATCTGCTGATGATGATGATGATTTTGATGATCAGGATGGTGATGATCTTATTGAAATCAGTCTCCCAATGAGTAATTCTCTTGATTTCAATGCAGTTTCGAAGAAGAATTCGCTGTCTAATCTGCCGGATTACTTGCCTGAGGGTCTACTGGAGCTATGGGCAGAGCTTAATGAGGCAAATGAGGAGGATAACTTGATTGAGATTGATCTTTCTATGGACTCCATCAAGTCTTCAATCTCTGAAATTGAAGCATGAGTCGAAAGCACTGCACAAAAAGGTCAAATGTACATTTTTTGATACTTTGTTTCAGAGAGTTGTCTCTATTTTGGAGCTGTCTGCATGTTCTGTGATGACA
The DNA here is from genome assembly GCA_963691705.1 of Viola odorata. Taxonomy (NCBI): domain Eukaryota; kingdom Viridiplantae; phylum Streptophyta; class Magnoliopsida; order Malpighiales; family Violaceae; genus Viola; species Viola odorata. The sequence continues at coordinate 51,707,152 of OY829546.1, read as the reverse complement.
AAGTTGTATGAAGTTTCATGTTATTTGTTAAGGTTTAAGGTATTCCAAGTTTCTGATGTATATTTTGTGTTTTCGTATTATGAATGAATCTAAACTTGAGCTAATGGCAACTCAACAGCCTGAGCATAGGAAACGAAAGAGCAAGCTTGTAACTTAGAGATACTTCCTCTGAAGCGGAAGGACTATGTTTTTTGTTCGAGCCTGAGTTAGTAACTTAGAAGTACTTCCTACGAGACAGGGAATACTAGGTCTCGGATTTAAGTCTCTTAGTAGCATTTCCATCTATTTAAAAAGAAACAGCATCTACAGAGAGAAAAAGAAAGGACTGTCCAAGCTTGAATAGCATTTCCAGCACAGATTAGGCACTGAGTAGTGATATTATGAAAGGCTTTTAATTAAATTGATACCAGCAGACAACAACATAAAGAAAAGAAAAGAAAGGGGAAACAGATCACTTTGAGCTCAATATTGATTGTAATCAATAATTTCAGTTTCCAATAAATCATCATAAGCCATACATGCACTACAATAGTGCAACGAATCTGTTCCAATCCTCAAAAAATTGAATGGTGTTTGATCTACTCTAAATTACCTGCTTCGATAAGCTGTGACGGCCAAAATTTCATATCAGATCTTCAGACAGCAGCGTTGCACCAAAACTCTATGAATATATATCACCGATCGCCACCATTGTTTGTTCTGTTTTGAAATTGGGTACAGAAAACTTATGATCCAAGTCTCATTTGATGCCTAGGAATTCTAATCCAGTTGATGTTGGTGTCAAACCGTACTGAGAGAGATACTCGGCGTTGTAAAATTTACTCAGATGTCTCATCCCACTGTCGCATAGAATGGTTACAATTGTGTGACCGGGACCAAGTGACTGTGCCAGTCGAACAGCTCCAACACAGTTTATGGCTGAAGAGCTCCCTAGAAATAGACCATCATTCTTCAAAAGATACCTATACATCAAGAAAGTGCGAAAATCGTCAATTGAAAAACTAAAACGTTTGTCAGCTGTTGAGAAGCATCCTACTAGAGACATTTCCCAAGTGTATCATCAAGTCTTTACCAATGCAATGAGGATGTAAAGAACTAGGGACGGAAGAGCAGAGGGTGAACTAACCTTGACATTTCAACAGCTTCCTTATCAGTCCCTCGAAATGCACCATCAAGTTTTGCCATCTTAAAGTTCTCCGTTAATCTGTTGATTCCGATTCCTTCAGTTACTGTGTCAAATGGATTCTTTAGCCTTTTTCCTTCAGCCTCCTCTCTGGTATACATTACCCCCCTGGTTACCTTATTGAACAATCCTGAACCAGGAGGATCAATCAAGTAGCACTTGATGTTTGGAATCTTTTCCTGGAGAATGCCAAAAAAGAATTTATGGGACTTTTCATTGCACAACATTTGGAAAAGAAAAATCAAAAGAGGGAACAAATTTCTTTCACAAAAAAAAGGGAACAAATTTAACCTGCAGAAACTTGGAAACACCAGCCACCGTGCCTCCTGTGCCTGCAGCAGCCACAAATGCATCTAACTTATCACCGACTTGTTCCCAAATTTCTGGCCCAGTACCATCATAGTGGGCCCGGAAATTTGCCAGATTTTCAAATTGATCCGCGAAGAAACCACCACTACAATAACTTGAGAAAACAGAGTCATCCTTCTCTCCATCAGATTTGTAACCATTAACTTGCACTGTATCTTTTTCGTCATTTCCTCCTCCTTTCCTAAGCTTTGATGCTAGTTTGTTCGCTTCTATTGCTCGTCTCCTAGCAATATTGACATAGTGGTCTCGATGTGTGATTGCAACTGGCCTTACCCTTTCAACAGTAGCTCCCAGGGCTTCGAGAATTTGGGACTGATAAAATTTTCAAGAGAAATAAACCTGATTAAGGTGCGATATAAACAACAATACCGTTAAAAGAATAGTGCAATCTATAATACCTTCTCTATAGCCGCATCATCTGGGATAACCACATGACATTTGCATCCGTATGCAGGAGTAACAGTAGCAAGGCTAATAGCAGTGCTTCCAGCACTTCCCTCAGTAACAACGCCGCCATGGAATAGCTGGCCAGATGCAAGAGCCTGTATCAGAAAAGAGAGATTAGAATATACAACAGAGGGAAACAAATCATTGAATAGCTAACCAAATAATTCTGGTTACAACCTTGGATCACATATGACATAGTGGTTCTAGCCCCCCCTCACAAATTTATGAGTTGAGAATTGAGATTACTATAACCTACGGAGAGAAGACAAAAGAGGATAAACAGGATATGGATTCTTTAATTATTATTATTTCAAACTAAAATGGTGAAGCAGGAATATGAGAGGAAAGGCAAGTTCTGCTACAATTGAAATTTTGGACCAGTTCACCATCTCACATTGAGAACTTTCAGCTATGGTTTCTAGTTAGAGGCAAAAAGTTCTTAAGGAGCATTACTAAATTGGTACTAGATTTCATATCCAAATTACAAGTCCACCTGATTTTATAAGCCAATAGCTTCCTTCATAATAAGTCAATCTAGAGCTACACAGCAAAATGTCTGCTACCAAAATTATCAAACTTTAATGACTTGCGGCAAGCACAGAGCATTCAAGTAATTTACCTCTTCAATTATTTTCACTGCAACTCTATCCTTCACACTGCCTCCTGGATTTAGGAACTCGCATTTTCCAAGAATCTGAGTAAAGAAAGCAAAATAACAAATCAAACTAAGCTTAACTACCCAGACAGAAGAGCTCATGAAATTTAATCATCACAGCTTCATAACGCCCAAAACAGTGTCATAGAGAACGAGCATGTCACTACGCAAATATGAATGTACTCTACAAAAACACAACCAGAGATTAGGCAATACCGTACATAATGATTCCAATCACGTATGAATTGTAGACAAGGCTAGCTCCATAACAAGAAAGGAAAATCGTAGCTTGATCAAAAGCACAAACGCCTAAAAGTCTACACCAACAATACTTCACAAATTACACATTAGAAATGAAACTCCAAGCTACTGGTTAGCTACAGAAAACTTACAGCACCATAATTCCAAGAATCATAGATTAGAAAAACAGCACCAAGACTCCAAAATCATAAAGCGTGTAGCTTTAGACAAAGTAAAGTCCAAACCATAGAAGAGTTCCACAAATTATACATAAAACAATAAATTATAGAAAACCCAGAAGCAAATAATGAACCAGAAACTAATATCATGAAACTTACTTCACATCCAGTGGCGTCAGAGAGGCTATTGATTCTAATCAACGGAGTGTTTCCAATAGCATCAACCAGTCCTTTTCTTGCTTTCTTCTTCTTCTTCAGAGAAGAGAAATGAGTCTTTTTCTTGGCGCCGTGATTGTGGAGAAAATAGGAGAACACTAGTACAGAGACAGAGACAGCAGCTACAACAGCGCCCATGGCTCTCACAGGCGCCATGCTTAACCGCACGAGCTCGAGAGGAGAGCGAGAGAAAAAGAAAGCTTACTCGTCTTGTTTTTTAAGAAAAGTCGTGTGCTTTTCTTGGGCCGAGCTTCGACCCAGTCCATCTTGAAAGTTTCCCTTGTTGGGTCACGAATTTCTGACAAATTAAAATATTGCTCCCTAAAAATTACCTTATTTATTGTGTAAATTTATAATAAAAAATTATATTCTCGGAAAATAAGTTCGATCTCTAATATTATAATTGATCATTAATAAATAATATCATTAAATCATTAATAAAACTATATACATACCCGGAAGTTAAAATTAAAACTTCTTATTAAGGTAGAACAATCATGTCACCAACTCTCATAATTATTTAATACTAGTTTAACTTAATTTGGTGACAAATGTTAGATCTTGTAATTTGCAAACCTATAATTTAAAAAAGGTATTACAGTACAATTCACTATTGAGAATGGAATTATTCGCATGGGGAATAACTTTCTGCCTAGGGAGGGTTGCCCGTTGCCCTTGTTTGCTGCGTATCATGTTCTTAGATCTCATCTTCTCCGCAAGCATACAAAAACGTTGGTTAAAGCTTAAATCTTCAATTATTTAACAGCAGTCTTATTTTATTCAAGCATGATCATATTTTAAAAGATAACTTTATTATTATAATTTTATCAAATTTTTATTTTTGAATGTGAAACATAAGGTTAAAAATGTTTAAATCACTTATTACTTAACCGAAATCAAACGAGAGTAAAGTTTCACGAGTACGTATAAAAAAATCATTAACAAATTGACAAACAAAAACACACCAAAACTTACAGTTACTTTTTTACTTCCTCTCTCTACCTTAACCCAAATAAACAAATACAAGCACAAAAATTCATTTTCAGAGAATCTCTGCGAAAAAGAAAAAAAAGAACCTCCCCTCCCACCAATCTCTCTCCCCCTACCTCTCTTTCCCCCAAAAAAAACCACCACCACCCACCTCCTCCTTCTGCTCCACCATCAACAACCACCACCATCCACCATGGAGATCAAAGAAAAGCTCATGAAATACAAGTACCATATCATCTTTACACTCACCATCTCTCTCATTCTTGCATCTTTGTTCTTTCTTGCACCAAGATTCCTCACAATCTTGGCCTACTTCTGGCCCCTCTTCCTCTCCACAGCTCTCTTCCTTGCTGCTGTTGTCTTCTTTGGGAAAACATCTTTACCGGCTACCGACTCTGCCGGTGACAAACCAGGTGAAGACCTCTTAGATTATGTGGTCGCTGGGCAACCAGATGTACCGGTAGACAGTGGCAAGCAGCAGCATCTCCATGACGATGCTGATCATCTTGAGACTGATGAATGATCAATAAAGTTGTACCACAATACTTCAGTTGTCAATCTTGAAATGATGTGTACCCCTCTCTAACTTTTTTAGCAACTTTTCCTTTTTTCTTTTTTTTTTATATAAAAAAATTAGCAATCTTTTTTAGTTTCCTTTGCATGTAATTTTGTCATTATTATGAGAAGAGTTATTATCATTGTGCTCTTAATTAGTTCATGTGTTAATAATGATAATGATATTGGGCTCCATCACTTTTTATTCGTTCTTTTTTTAATTTTTTCTTAAACTAATCACTAATTAATAGTATGAGTTTGGATTGAATTTCTTTATCAAGATGGGGACTTTGAATTTTTTGATTAATTAATAACGATGGTGGATTATTTTTTTTGGTTGCGAGTGACATTTTTAGGTATGAATTATAAGTATTCTTTATTTTCGATTTGAGTCGCAATTTGATTGCGTAGAATTGATTAAGTTCATTAAGAGGATAGTAAATTAATCATATTCGATACCCCTATTCTTTGAAAGGAGATTCTTTCGGGCGTTGGTTTTTCGATTTTCATTCTCACACTAACCTAAAAACTTGATTAAATCTCTTAACATTCAATCTTTGATCATGATTAATGCTGATTATGTTTGCTTATTAATAAAAAGTTACCGCGGTAGAAGGTAGAAAGACATGGACACGGTAACGCGTTATAATTTTTATTTTACACCACATGATTGTCTTGTTTATTTGTAAGTTATCGAAATGGAAAGCCTCAAGTTGTACACCAACACTCTGCGTTTCGAGTACTATATATTCCGAAAAATTTAATCAGAGCCGTTGATTCCTGAAACCATGGGACCCACAATGACTGAAAACGAATATGAATTGACCACAATGGAGGACTCCGATTGTGCCTGTACGGTCAACATGGTGCACCCCACCACTACTTTTGTACCTGTGCCAACCCTGATTGGCTTCCATTTCTTTTCCCGTATTTGATCTTATTCGATTTTGCAAAAGTATCAAAATCTGAAAGAAAATTAATCATTTTAATTATATTTATTCAATATGTGGATAAAATTATAATTATTTAAGCAGCCATTGGATGAGAAGGCTCAAACAACAGGCCCAAGCCCAACTCAGACCATACTCAGCCCTGGGCCTCCTGGCCGCTTATGCCCAAGCCCAAAGATTCTATGCTGGTTTGTTAGAAAAACACCTATAATGAAGTTCAATGTAGGAATCTGCCATTGCCTTTCTTCTTTTTCTTCTTATGCTATTTTAATTAATTGTTTTAAAAGATGAGGTCAAGAGGGTTCTTATATAGAGATTATTTATATTTTCCATTAACAAGACTTCCAAAGGCTGATGGATTGAACTGGAAAAAAAGATGGCCACTCCAAGTGAGGAGCCATTTATACAACATTACTGGCAGCAACATGAACTACAACAAGGATTTTAAGCTAAGAACTTAGAGGTTGGCTCTTCCATGAAATCAACATTGCTCAATTGCACAAGCATAAAGAATAACTACTTTGTCATGATTGACTCACTTCTGCAGCGGAGTTGCTTGAGCAAGAGTTAAATCAGACATCGACAAGGTTCCCGATTGATCAACATCAAGACCATCAAACTCTTCCAGCACAAGACGGATATCTTCTTGGCTGATCTTTCCCATCTCCTTAAGCTTATAAAGAGCAAACTCGGCAGGACTATAACAAAAGGGGAATAAGAGAATCAGCAATGTACCTCAAACTATATATAGTTGCCATAAAAGAAAGAAAGAAAAAAAACTATCTAATGGAAAACCACTTTGTCAAAAGTCCGGAAGTATCTGTTTACGATCATAAAACAATTAACTTACCCAACAATTCCATCATCAGCAATATCAGCTGCCTCCAGGTCTACATGGGTCATCATTCTTGTAAGAACCCAGTTGACCAGTGCCTTTTGTCGTTGATCGGTAAGCAGCTCAGCAATGTAGAGAAAGAGCTGAGCCAAGCCAACAGTACTGCTTATGATCCAAAATATAGCAAAGAAACGGCCAGCCCTGGTAGAGAAGCTTTTATCTCCATATCCTAGGGTCGTGATGGTTGAACAGACACAATAAATGGAATCCATAAAATCCAAACCCTCAAAGCTGTATAGGAAGATGATCCCAGCCAACATGAGCACGGAAAGGATTGCTATGGCCACATAACACTTGTACTTCACTTTGTGGGTTTCGATGTCCTTTAGCACTGCCGATGGACCAAGCTTATCATGTATGCGGAGGGCTTTAACCAGCAATATCTCTTGCTTCTCAACCAAGTAGTCTGCTGCTTTGCTGGTTATTAATCCAACAATAGCCGTCCCTAAGAAAACAAACAGGCAGGCAAGTAGCTTCGAAGAAGCGGTATCAGGCACTAGGTCCCCATATCCTACAGTAGTCATAGTTGTGATACAGAAATATAGAGAATCAAGTATGGGATTTGATTTCTTCCCTTTGATATCATCCCTGACCACATAAAAGAACATGGTGCCAACACCTAAATAAATACCCAAGATCATAGCTACTTTGGTCAAACTTAGGGTGAGTCCCCCAGAAATGGGTTCCGGACCTGGAAATGCACCAGTGTCAATGATATTTGAAGTAACAAACTCTGCAAGAGGAGTACTTTTAACACGGCGAAATCTCCTTTTGTTGGGAGCACATGCATTTTTTGTTTGAGAGGTCGGATCTGCTAATTCTGGAATTAAGGGCTCTTTTACACCATCGGATGCCATTACTGCAGTATAGCACAACCAGAGGAGTCTTGGCACACCTGAAAATTTCAAGCATTTACTTTTCTCAACCAAGACAGCCAAATTGTTCACCCCAAGAGAATCTAGCATTGTCAATTGATATACAAATCTCAGCCTATATATCTTGCAAGCATGGTTAGTATCAAACATATCTGTCATACCAAGGAGCAGCCAATTCCACATTTAGAATGTAGCAAGCAAGCACATTAGTTTAAATATTCCAATTTAAAATTTCAGCTGATCACAACAAGCAACTACAACATATGCAAAAACAAGGTAAGCTGTGACTTAAAGGATCTTTGCAAAAGATTAGGTAAGTGTGCAACAAATTTTCATAATCTACACGATATTCAAAAAGTTCTCTACACCAGATCATGGTCGACCGCCATACATACATAGAGAGAAACAGAATGCTAAATAAGAAAACAACACTGACATTGAAAATTCTATAATTGAGCAATTGTTTCTACAAACTGCAGCGGCAACTAGTTCTATGAAAATGAAGATTTCAAGATTATACCAAAATATATGAATAACCAAAAGCTCAAAGTCACCAGCATTGAAACAACTGAAAGAGGATTTTAAAGAAGTATGAATTTTAAGTGTTTAGAAGCCTCACTAACAGCACAGATTACAACTCCACTTCAGTGCAATTAGCTCTCCTCAAGTTTGTTGAACTTAGAGGTACTGGCAGAAGCAGGGGTTGCATCAAATTTATAGAATTCCCAGGCAAAGGGAAATTTCCTAGCAAATTCCTTATTTCTACATGGTAGTAGTCTTGTACGTAGCAGCTAAGCTTCTATAATAAGTTATCCAAATTCCAAAACAGAATGGTGTACATCTGAGAAGAAAAAAAGTCTCTGGCTAGGAAATTTCGTATACAAGTCCAGATAAGGAATTGGAAAGTGAAATCCTTTTCCATACCCAATTGCAAATCAAAAAATGGGCATGGATCCAAATTGCAAATCATCCAAAACCTTATAGAGTAATCAGCAGAAATCAGGAAATAAAACATGGGTTTTGATCCAAATTCAAGATTTTTCACCTCATACTCTTCAAATTACACCACATAAAAAAGAAAGACGCAAACGAAACAAACCCGATTAATAGAAAGAAAGAATGATCCCAATGAGATCAACAGAGGAACAGTAATGATGGGTCATTACTACAGATGGCAAAAAATGGAATCTAGCACGGGCAAGAAGAAACGAGGCAGCTTTTAGACAAAAATAAGAATTTCCAGAGAAGAGGGATTCCCATATGAAGCTGAATTATATGCACTGTTCGGTTTTTGTTAGCGGCGGTTAGAAGAATCCTAAGAAGATCATGGAAGTTAGGCGCGTGTCACAGTAGTAAACTTCAGTAATTCCTGCAGCAAATCTTGTTCCTTTCTGCAGGCCAACTGGTTCGTTGTTTGTCAATCGAGAGAAGATTTGGTTATGACTTCCTTTGCTTTTTCGGGAAAGGATTAGTAGTGATTCAATTGACAAATGGATCATGACTGGAATTTTTTTTGTTTTAAACCAAAAAGATTGCTGGGAGTGGGAGCTCGCTCTTATTTAATTCAATCAATGACTATTTATTTATTTATTTTAGTGTTTGCGTTAAGTTCATTATCTCAGACAAATTAAATAATGCACATGCTTTCTTTCTGAAAATTCAAATGCGAGTATGCCACTCGTTAAATAAAGTTCATGCATACAACTATTTTTCTTATAAATTGAGATGAAACTAAATGACCAAGGGATTCAAATTCAAGTACTTTCTACAATGCTCGGATATGTTCAATGGAGAAAAAGAAAGTTATCTTTTTCAGGAATGTGATAGTGACGGAACAAGATTAATTATTATTTAAAAATAAAAAATTTGTAGTTTAACAAAAGTAACAATGAGATTGGTAGACTTTTTTCTCACGGTATAGTGTTAATGACAAACTTGGAAAAACAAAGTATTTTAGTAAAGAAGGTACACTCGTTTTTTCCGCAAATTTTTTCAGAAAAAATTATTCTAATTCAAATGATATTAAATTTAAAAAGGAGATGATTGTCCCAATATGATTTATTTTATGTTCAAGACTTAACCTCGGAAAGTGGAGTTTGACTATAGTCAAGCTAGTATTATGTGCTACTATTATTATTATATTTGGCAAATACTTTAAGATGGTATGTTGTTATTAAATATTGGTTTGGAATATTAAATATAGATTTAATTTATATCGGCCCATAAATATCCTAATTCTATTAGAATTTGTATTACATGTGCTATGAGGTTGAAGTCATGTAAAAAATTTCTATATTTGTCATACATATATTAGAAATTTTTGGCTAAGCAGAACTATAAGATTATAATCTAGAAGGATTCTAAGAGAGTTTAGAATATTTTTATGAGGTGTATAAATAGGAGTCCTATGATATTAGTTTTCTCATGAGTTGTACTTTGATCATCATGGTGAAAATTTCTCTAGCTTGCCCGTGGTTTTTTTCCTCAAAAGGTTTTCCAAGTAAAAATAAAGTGTTCTTTCTCTCTTCCTTACTCCTTTACTTTAGAGTTCTTTATTGTGCGGGTTGATTCAAAGGTGAATAAGGTCAATTACACAGTGAATCTCCGGGCTGAGCTGGAAAAAGTATGATAGATTTCTAATCCGAATGTGAATAAGTGCGGTGAATCTCTAAGTCGAGTTGGAAAGTGTACCCGGTGGGCCTCCTACACGGGCCCTGTGGTACATGGTTAGAGGGGGAGATTGGTGAGCCTAGATTGTAGATTCTGTGGTACTTAGTTCAAGGGGGGTTTGTTGAGGCGAGCGAACTAAAGTCTCATATTGGAAAGAAAAGAGAAATAAAGACTAAATATAAGAGAAGTTGATCTTTTTAATGGAATGAGACCTTTTGTGAAAACCATGCAGGCTTAGACTCAAACCGTACAATATCATTCCATTAAGAGAGATTCGGGTGACTTTTAGTTTGAATTTTTATTTGTATTTTTACCATTAGTAAGGTAACCAATAAATTATGTTTAGAGACGATATGGTTTAATAATTTAAAGTATTTTTTTGTTTTCAAACTAATTTTGGGCAATTAGAAAATTAATTGCATCATCAAATAAGTTAACATTTCAAAATGTTATGGATATCTTTATATAATTGTTTTATTTCACAATTTGGTTATTATTTTTATTTTTTTAGATTATGACTTTACCTTAAATTTTTTAAGTCTAACTAAACTCATGCAGACTCGGGACCCAGCCTATTCCAACTTTATTTTTTATTTAATATATTTTTTTTTTTAAATAATAAAAAAATATATTATGGGTGTTTCTTCAAAAAAATTAGAGTTAACCAATAAAAGAAAATAGAGTTAAGCCAACAGAGATGGTATTTTGTGCATTGATTAGTCTTTTCTTTTGCCAGGTCCAAGCCCAATCCTTCAAGCCCAGATATATGCAGCTCCAGACCCAGCTACACAGTTCACCACTAACACTAATTCAAAAATAGTTTTCAAATTTCTGTTTTTTTTCCAAAAATCGGAAATGCCGGAGGGAAACATCTGTAGCGCCAAACGACGAAGAGAATTGCTGAGAAAGTTCAAAGATCTTTATCGAAACGACAACCCAAAACCCAAAAAATATTTTCTCCCTAGTAAAAATTAAGAAATAAAAAATTTTAATCCTTTTTTTTTTTTTAAACTTAAGTATGAGACTTTATTTTTCCTTTTTTTATTTTAAAATTAATTAGAAGAGTTTATTTTAAATTTTAAATAGAAAAATTTATTAAGAAATAAATTATGTAAGAATTATGAGGATTATAGTTATTAAGGTATATCGTGGATATATGTTTATTGTTCAATATTTTACTTAATAAAAAAAGAATTATATTGTTGTAAGAGAGAATCATGTCAATTGTAATAAAATTAAAAAAATGTAATTACTAATTATTTAGAGTTTTATACTTTTAATTTAAATTGTATTAATGTATTACGCATTACATGAGTATAAGTAATTAACTACAGTGTTGTTCAATGATAATTTTGAAGGTCTAAATGTAAATGATCTAATCTTAAGTAATTAACTATAGTATTGTTCAATGATTTTTTTCCTCTATAGTATAAGTAATTAACTTTAAGTAATGAATTTGTCAATTTGATGTTATACAGTTTGCTAATTGCTACATATTCTTTTCAGATTTCTCGGAACAACTACAATGCGGGATCTCGTTAAATATTTATTTCATATCAACTTTTTAAAATTTTATATACTCTTGGTTTAGTTGAATAACAGTGTTTTTTTTTCTTCATTATGTAGTTGTTTTTATTGCTGGAAATTGTTGATGGGTTGAATTTATTACATATATAACAATATTTTTTTTCATCATGTAGCTGTTTTTATTACTGGAAATTATTGATGGGTTGAGTTTTTAATTTTATTGTTGGAAATTGTTGATGGGTTGAATTTATCACATATATAACAATGTTTTTTTTCTCATTATGTAGCAGTTTTTATTGCTGGATTTTTTTTTTAAAATTAGGTCAGAACCTGAACCGATATGGTCTGATCTGGAAAAATTAGAACTGAATTGAACCGAACCATTAATATCCGGTTCGATCCGGTTCTGTCCCAACCATAACAGGTAATTTTCGATTTGGTCCGATTCTAGCTCAAAAACCGAACCGAACCAACCCGTGTACACCCCTAGTTTTTTCTTCTCCCCCTTTCTCACTTGGATGCGAAAAAATACTTCAATGCAGTTTAATTATTCAGAAGAAAAAAGTAGCGGGGACTAAAACTGATGCGATCACGGCCCCCTTCGAATTAGAACAACTTGACACCTTGCCAAGAGGATCGGTCACGGGCAGCCGAGCCTTGCTAATGCGCATAATTCATGCCCAAGGACGAGGATCGAGTGCTAAACCTTCGCCATCCCTAGGCCTAGACATGCGGGACTCCCAAGATGGTCAAGAAAGCCATGAAGTAGAGGCGCGTCTAACCCAAGCAAGTCACCAGGCCACGCTCACCCATCCCAAGGTCTTGACATCAAAAGCTCAATCCAAGAGGTCCTATGCAAGTCAGAATTGCGTCGCATATTTTCCACCAGAATATGGCCAAGCAAATGGTGCACGATTTGAGATATCAGAGGCTTACTGGAAACTTCAAGATGTTAGCTTTCATTTGGGACAAGTTTCAGGTCAATCGGACGGGTGGATCAAAAGTTAGGCTACTCGACATTTTGGCGCGCAGGAAGGAAAATGCTAGCGTGATCACGGTTAGTCCTTAACGTGAATCACGCTACCTTCGGATGTGGGAGCTGATCTTTGGGTGCCTGACCGTGATCACGTTTCGTCCTTAACGTGATCACGCTTACCTGCTGTCCGAACGTGAATCACGTTTCGCCCTTAACGTGAATCACGCTACCTTCTGATGTGGGAGCTGATCTTGGGTGCCTTACTGTGATCACGTTTCGTCCTTAACGTGAATCACGCCTGGGAGATTTTGGCTAACGTGATCACGTTAACCTCTTAACGTGAATCACGTTAGTGGCTGTTCTGGGTCCGAACTTTGGGCTTTCAAGCCCAATTTGCCTACTACTATATATACCTCTTGTATCATTTTCTTCCTTAGTTTTAGACTTTGAGTGATATTTTGTAAAGTGAGAATACTCCTTCTTTTTATCACCTAAGCCTTGGAACTCACCATTTTTATTCCTTGAGAGGGATCGATTGAGTTTGAGATTACTCCTCCCGATCTCTCTCCGGGAAATCAAAGCTTGTAATCGTATTGACGATTTATGTGAATGAAATATATGTTTATTTGGTTGATCATCCATAGAAACGAGTCTCAATCTTGGCCCTCGGAGTATATCTTGATCAAGCAATTCGTTCGTGTGATTTTCGCTTCTCGTGTGTGCTCATCTCCGTTCCTTCCATCCTTTCTCTAATTCCCGGTAACTCTCACCTTTCCATCGCTCTTTTGTGTCTCTTTCTCCGCTGCATCTCCATATCTTGTTATTTCCCTCTTTGTGGTCATGTGTGTGATAGATGATTCGCTTGGCTAGATCCTCCATAAGCTCCATATGTAATCCGGCTTACTAACCCTAGGCAGGATCGCATCAAAAACTATTAGCATTGGTATCGTTAAGTAGTAGTAAAAAACTCATTAATCTTTAACCTATATTTTAAATTCGAGTATAATAAATGGAGAAAATTTATATTAGAAATGTTATCATTTATAAAATTTAACAACATTCGAATAAGATTAGTTTTAAGTTTTATTTTATATGTTACTTATCAAAAAGTAGTTCACCTAGCAAAGTTGACGTGTCCCACAAATTATCGATACTTCTAGATGGATTCATTCATCTCATGATAGCCACGTGTGCTGCAAGTGAAGCAAATAGTTGAATATCATTTCTAATTTTTTTTCCTCGTAATAAAAAATACTAGAAAGCGTACACTAGCGCGGAAGATCATACGATGACCATATTCGAACCGTATTTTGTGTGGAAAAGTGATTCTCATCTCATCAAGTGTGTGAAAAAATAAGTCACATCTATTTTACTTTATTTTTCCCACAGAATATGAACGTATTTATTAATTAATTTCTCCAAATATTTTCCCCATTTTAGACTTTGGTACCTCTTTTTTTTCTTCCAACATGAGCAAAATTGCTTGATTGATTTTTTCTAGTTTGACAACCTTAATTAGGTCAAGTACCAAGTGATATTCATGACCTAAATCTACCTAAAACAAGCATTTACCAACTAACTTAAACCATTGTTAGCAACCAAGCATGGTTTAGTATCAATTATGCATCCTTTATGGTAAAAAAATAGTATCATTTATTATGGACTTATTCAAAATTAGTTCACGGTTTATTAAAAGTAGAAGACGTTCTAGTGGAATTTGATAGTGCTCGAATGAATTAGTCTAATTTTTTTATTTTATAAATTGGGTAAATAAATATTTTTTGTTTGGGAAACTTTTATCACCTAATTATATATCAAACTGATTCGACTTGTTACTTTGAACGACAAAACATATATAAAAGAAGAATAAACAAAATAGATTCTCATTAATTAATTAAACAAAAGGGGAAATAATAGCAAAAAAAGAAGAAGAAAAACTCAAGTTTATACATATATTCTTAATTAATTTCTTAATTGACATGATCTCTAATTAGCAAGGACTAGTTGTTGTTGAGCTTCAAACCTAATGTCCTCTTTCATCTTTCTAATGAACTCCTCAAATTTCTTGTTCAACTCATCCGTACTCAATGACAACAACAACACTCCATTTTTATTATTCCCTTCCATCAATTCTTCCTCTTCTCCACCGCAAAATTGATTACCTAATAACTCCCTCTCCTCTCTTTGATACAAAATATCATTTTCTTCTACTTTTTCATCTATCAAGAACTCACTTTTTCCTGCTCGGCTCGAGTCCGAAGCAGTCAGCACCCAGTGTGGTGATTGGATACCAGATGCTCTCGACAAGATCCCACTATTTTCTTCTCCTTCTTCTTGAGATCCTTTATTCTCAAGAACATCTTCTTGCACCTCACCAACACTATCTACTAATGGTGATGGGATTTCTTGCTCATAATCCTTGAAAGATTGATCAAGAGTGTTGTTTTCTTTGGAAGAAGTAACCAAACCTGAGAATTTTGCAAGAAAAACAAGGAGTCCATTGCAAAATAGGAATATGTAGTTCTTGTCTAGGGTGTGTCTGACTACTTGGAATAAGGAGAAATGGACGCTAGACAACAATATGGAGAACAATGAAACTAAAACTAGAAATGGAGTTATCACTTTTTTAAGGATTTGGGATTTTGTTAACTGGCTTAAGGCTCTTGGGTTAACGTTTTGTTGCTGCTCCTTTCCATCCATGTTGATGGTTTTATCCTTTTTTCTTTTTGCAAATCTTGTGGAGGATTATGGATTTTGAAAAACGTAGCTGGGTTGGAATTGTAGGTATGTCAAGTAAAATGGATTGAATATGCTCCTCTTTTATAATCGATGGGGTTACGTAACTTTACTAAAGTGCCCTCTTGGTTTGCATGGAGAATAGAGTATAAATTATCGTAATTTATTTACGCGTTTTATTTAGACGCATCTAGATGCATATGAGTTGAGGGTTACGTAGAGAATGAATATAACTTAGAAAGGTTGAAGTCGAGCCGATCTAAAAAAACTTGTAAAAGGTTGTCTTCTCTCAATCTTATTGTGATTTTTTTTCGAAGTGAGATTTAACTCTTAATATACTCCTTCACGGACATCAACTCTGTAAAGTTAACACGTGGTATGAGCTCCCCATCATCACCAAACTATTTTGCCATTATGGCTCATCCATCGTATTAAATTTGATATGAGAGGTGGTATCATATAAATTATCTAATGAATATTTTGATTTTTTTTTAACTATTATTTTTGGATACACCTATAAGCTTGGGAGGAGTGGAAACATTAAGCCAGCTGTTATAAATATTAATTAAGGGTTCCTAGTTTACCGACATGAGGTTGATTTTTCATGGCCAGGTGTAATAAAAAAATAAATACGTGGACTCATTTGATGTTTTCTCATTAAATGGTGGAGTTTATGAAAGTCTCTTAACCAAGTCTACTAAACTCCAATTTTTTAATGGTTACCGTAGCCTGGAAACCTCCTTAATTTCAATTTATTTTACCAAACTATTTCATGATTTCAAACGAGCAATCATCAAAGTCATCATAAATTCTTCTACATGCAAGATAGGGATATATGAAAAAACAAAGCATAAACTTTGGTTATACGTGGCAACAAGTTTTGGGATGATGGGCTCTCTTTCTTGGATATGTATATCGTATAGTTGGTGTTATTCTTACAACTCGAATTATTACTACTTTAATTTGATGGAATATTAAAAATTATGTCATAAATTATACGAAAAACAATATATTAAATTTTTATCAAAAAAATATAAAAAAATAACAATTTAGATCGTGAAAATAAAAATACTCTTCAATTTCTTATACGTTTTCTTCATTGACTACTTTTATGATTATGGTATTTATATTTTATACTTTATACCTCTCTATTTTTTTTCTTTTTCTTTTTGTTTGGTATATATATTTATTATTTACCACAAAAGTCTTTCCGCGCCTAAATATCAAACTTTAAAAAAGGGAAAATATTCATCGACATCCATATCCAAAGTCCATTAGGAAATAGATGCATGAATTCAAGGGCTTTGGGCGTGGCAGCTTGGCATAGGACCTCATATTAATTACCTTCACCATCAATGATTGGTAAGATTATGACCATCCAAATTACGCCGTAATAGACAATGTCAAAGCTTATTGAGTATATATTTTTATAATATATACTTCTTCCGTGACATAAAAAGTAATTTCATGATATTTTTTAGTTGTCACAAATAAAATATTACTCGTGTATTTTTTTTATAAAATACAATTAACAATATATCTGAATTAATTATATCTTATGTTTCCTAAACACAATTCTTAAATTTGAATAATTTCAATTTTATTTCACGATCATGGATGAATCGTAATTTACTGATTATTTGCTAATTATATAAGCTATTAAATAGAAACATGTAGAGACTAATTATTAAAAAAATACAATTTAATAACGTCTTAATCTGTGTGAAAATCTCTCGGGTGTCATTTTTTTGAGTAATAGAGGGAGTAACATATAAATAACTAAGTGGTCATTGTATACCGACTCGATGCGAATCAAATTCAATAAGTTCAGCAATGCTTGTTCTAACTTTCCAAAAAGCTTTCTAAAAAAATGGCATATGCGCACATTCACATTCTCATGATTGTTGTTCAAACGTGTCTCGTGAATTCTGCAAAATAGATAATTTTAGCAAGTCCTTTTTCCATGACAGAAAAGGAAAATTACTTGGGTAGTGGTCCTAGCGGAATGGCATTTGGAACCCATGGGCCTATTTCATCACTTCTTGGACTTACACCTATATTAGGCCCAATGTATTTTGGGCCCTTATTCTTCAAGCCCATGAAATAGTATTCCCGCCCTTGCTCATCAAGGCATGTCACAACATTAGTACTATTGTCTGCACGACCATTTGGTGGGCCGGGCTGGGCTTCCAATCGTCTGTTTCCCTTTATTTTCTTCTGTTTACAATACTGACATTTTTTGGCGGGATCGGTAGTAAGATAAATTGTTTTTTTGTTTTTTTAACTATAGTTATCTTCCATCCAATAATTCTATTTACTCGGTTTTTAAATATTATTTTTTTTCGATTTTTACGAGTGTTATTTTTCTCTTTTCAACGGTCAGTTAATTTTATACGAGCAGAATTAAATTTTAAAAAGGAGAGCTCTAGTGTGATTTTTATATCTGAACTAATTTTTAAGAGAGCAAATTCCAAAAAATCAAATATAAAAAGAAATTATATTTAAAGATTTATTTTAAATAAAAAAAACAGCAAAAGTAAAGCAGGAGAGTTTCGGGAAAATATCACACCAAGAACAAAAGCACTTTTCGCCCACAAGATGCCAATTTTCAAGCGAACGAAGA
Organism: Viola odorata; assembly: GCA_963691705.1. NCBI lineage: Eukaryota > Viridiplantae > Streptophyta > Magnoliopsida > Malpighiales > Violaceae > Viola > Viola odorata. The sequence goes on along the minus strand of OY829546.1, from coordinate 51,689,066 downwards.
TCAAATCTCAGCCATTGCTTTCTCAAGGACAGCACCATCAAAATCTCTACCGTCCATTGCTCTCCCACTTTCTGACACCATCGTCCGACGTGGCAATTATATCCATTTTAAATCCGGATTTCAAGTCCGCTCTATACAAATCTTACGAATAAAAAAGAACAATAATTCCCAACAAAACAAAAACTTGTTTTCGTAAAAAAAAGAGGAGGGGACAGAATAATATTATACAGAATGTTTCGAAAGTCAAGAGAGTAAGAGCTTACGGACTTAATTCTCAAGCTTCCAAATCTGAGCTCATAAATCTGTGTAAGTTCAAATATTTTCAGCTTTCTCGGCTTAATTGAGGTGTAATTTCACGTGGGTTTACTTTCATTTGTGCTATTTCGGTACAATTTTGGGTTTTTGTGAAGTTAGGGTTTTGAAGTTTTGGGTTGTAAAGTATTGATCTTTCTGTTGCTTCAGTTTGTTTTTTTCCTTCTTCCCTTTTTTGGTGAAATTGACCCTGTGTTTTGCTTGCTGAGGAAGTGGAGACTGGAGAGGAAATTTTGAAATTTGTGTCATTTGTTGCTGACAGAATGTTGGAATTTGGTCTTGTTTTGGAGTATTTAACCTGGATTTGTTTGAAGTTCGACATTACTGCAGCTTACTTGTTCCTCTGATAAAACTAAGTGACTGTAAACATTGAAGAGTGAGCTGTTTTTATTCCTTCATTCGTGATTATGTTAAATTCCAGACGTTTGTGTTTGTTTTTTTTTTCTTTGAGTTTGTGCTGATGACTCATAGAGTGTAGTTGCTCATTTTGGTTCTATGGGTGCGGGATCTTCTTGGTAATTATAATTGTTTACTTTAGCAGATTTGTGTACTCTTTTATGGATGGTTGCCTTGTTTCTTGCGTTTTATTTGCATGTTTAATCTGGTCTATTGCAATGACTGTAAGATCATACTTTTGCTGTTTCACATGTTGGCTTTTGTTTGTTTCAGAAGGAAGTAGTTTTGCAGATTTTTATTTAGAGGACGTTCCTTCTTACAGTTATTTGCATGGGGTAGTTAATCTACTGTGTACTATTATTTTGATATTTTCTGTGGCTCAATTGCTCATGTTGACGTATTTTAATTCTGAATGTAGCTTTTTACCGTCTACTTTAAGCAAATGGGGGAGGAGAAAACAGTGACACAAGCTGCTGGAGTAGTAGCAAACGGGATTAGTGAGCCAGGGAAATCTGGTGAAGCTGCAACTGAAAAGAAGGACAAGGGAGCAGAGGAAAATAAACATAACAATGAAAAGGTTGAGACTAAGAAATTGGATGAAGACCCCAAGTTGAAGGAAGACGAGGAAAGTAAAGAGGAAAAAGTTGAAGAGAAAATGGATGAAGACCCCAAGTTGAAGGAAGATGACAAAAGCAAAGAAGAAAAAGTTGAAGAGAATGAGAAAATGGATGAATACGTGAAGGACAATGAGCAAAACAAAGATGAAAGAATGGACGAAGTCCCCAATGTAAAGGAAGAGGAGAGCATGGAAGAAAAGGTTGAAGGGGGGAAAAGCAAAGAAAAGGTTGTAGAAGATGAAAAAATGGATGAAGTCCCCAATGTGAAGGAAGAGGAGAGCAAGGAAGAAAAGGTTGAAGAGGAGAGCAAGGAAGAAACGATTGAAGAGTACAGCAAGGAAGAAAAAGTTGAAGAGGAGAGCATCCTGGAAAAGGTTGAAGAGGAGAGAAAAGAAGAAAAAGTTGGAGAGGATAAAAAGACAAATGAAGAAGCGGAACAGAAAGATGAAGAAGTAGAAGGAAAAGTACAGGTTGAGGAAAAAACACAAGACGACAAACTGAAAGAAAACAAGGAGCCTGAAGATGAAGTAATGGAAGAAGAAACTGGGCCAGAAGGGAATGACGAGACTGAAGGAAAAGAGGAAACCAAAGAAGAGGTGGACAGGAAGGTTGATGGGTCCAAGGGTGGAAAAGATAAGGTGAAAGAAACTAAGGTGCAGAAAGGGTTAAAGAAAAGTGGGAACAAGAAGAATGCTGGTGAGAAAGTTGAAAAGAAGAAAAAAATAGTCGAAGAGAAGAAGCCTGAACCAAGGACTCCTGTTTCTGACAGGCCGCAGCGTGAACGGAAATCTGTTGAAAGGCTGGTGGCATCTATTGAGAAAGATGCTGGAAAGGAACTTCAGATTGGAAAGGTGATATATGTTTATGCAAAATTGTGGTTTCACTTTGGTGTGCTATATTTATATTTTATGTGGGGATTTTGTTTATGCCTAGTTTACTTTCGAATTTGCAGGGGCGTGGTACTGCATTGAAAGACATTCCTAATGGTATGGGCCATTTTTTATTTTTGAATGTGCATTATAAAGTGAACCTTGTCGATATAAGTTTTTGGCTGTTTTTGCTTCAGAACCCTTTTTTCCCCCACTTTTGGTTGCCACTATGATAGTTGCAGTCCTAGCCACATTTTGGTTTTACTGACTCTTCTATTGATTGGGAATTTTTTTCTCTCGAGGAGCCATTTCCTAAATGGATTAGGCACTCTTGTGAATTTGGTGTTCAAGTTGTTTACCAGCCTTTTGTTCCCTAAAACCATGTTATCTGTGGCTGAGGATTAAGAAAATTACTGTTATGTGTACATTCTCCATTTGGATGGGAATGTTGTATATTTCTATATACAGAGCACTGGGTGTATTTGTTAACCTTTGAATGTTTTCTCTTCAGTCGCATTCAAGTTATCGAGGAAGAAGAGTGATGATACCTTCAAACAGCTTCATACTATTCTCTTTGGAAGGAGAGGGAAGGTAATCAAATTTACTATTCATTTCTCTGTTTGCTCATATTGTGTCTGTCCATTTGCAAGTGGCTAATGAAGGATATTAAACATGCTGTGTACTGTGTGAAAATGCGTTATGGATCTTATGGGGTGGAGCTGCTATTGTTCATGCACTTATATCGTACTTGTATTCTGTTCCTTTGCAGGCCTTTCAGATCAAGAGTAACATATCCCGGTTCTCTGGTTTTGTGTGGCGTGATAATGAGGTGGGATGGTAGATCACATGAGACTTGGTGGATGTGAATCTCTTTGTAGAACTTTATTTAATTAGTTTATCACCTTGTGATTAGTTGATTTGATTGGTATATTTTGTTATATTCCTGTGTAACTTATCTCTAATCATATCACTACTACAGGAAAAGCAAAAGATTAAAGTTAAAGAAAAATTTGACAAGTTTAATAAAGAGAAGTTGTTGGAATTTTGTGATGTGCTGGACATTCCAATTGCTAAGGCTACTACAAAGAAGGTGAGTTTTCTAACTTTGCTTCTTTAGAAAAATCCCCCCTTCTTAGACGTCAGCTATTCCCTATTCATTTGAATTAATTGATTTGGAACTATATTTCTTTTGTGTTACACATGCAAACATGCACATGAGAAAACCAGCCTTAGGCTGAAAACGATTTTTTTGTTGCAACATCATATCACTTGCATGGAGCCCAATGTGTATTTCTGCAGTTTGAACACCAATGTTTCTACCTATTTAGCATAAAAGATACTACTTTAATTGCATTTTTAAAATGCACATACAGGAAGATCTTGTTGCAAAGCTCATAGACTTCTTGGTGTCCCCTCATGCTACCACTACTGTTTTACTTGCAGAAAAGGAGAAGGTTTGTGCTGATTATGTCTTCAATTATTGTGAAACCAATTTAGGCAATTTGAATTCTTCTGTGTGTGGCATCTATATGATTTAAAATATTGAACTATCAGGCAAGTGCTGACAAAAAGCGCAAAAGGCCGACCAAAAGTCCAACATCTGGGAGGGGATCATCAAAACCTTCATCGAAGGTATATGTCTTCTTCCAACTTCCTAGTTGGGTCTCTGATTCATGCATATAAATTGTGAAACTTTTATTTATGCAGTTCGTAGTTTAGTTGGATTCGATCAATATCTCAATTTGGTGAAAGTTTTTTGTTTTTCTAAAACAATGTTCTGTCTTGTAGTCTCAATACATTATATCAGTGTGATACAGGTGTAGTCTATAGTCTCATGCTTCTATTTGCATATTTATTGCATAAAGTGCTGGCTCCTTTTGCAAGAGGTGTCCTGTGGGATTGTGGAGACGGGGAATGTTTTTCCTTTTTCTTTTTAATTTGGTGTACATTTTTTATTTGAAGTGGTACAGACGGTGGGTCTTGTTTCTACTTGGATTATACACATCACATCAATCAGGATGAATAATTTATACATAAATCCTGTGTTAGAGGCATGAGAAAGAGAGCAATTTCTGTTATTATCTATTTTATTTGTCAGCATTCACCTACTTGCCAATCTAATTTCTTTAGTTTGCTGGTTCATTTGGATTGTTTGCCTGTAGATGTATAAATAGGAATCTATAGCATAGCTCAGTGGCTGTGAGAATTATTCATCTTGAATTTACGAAGACATTGGTTTCTAGAACCTTCTCACAATTTGTTGCTGAAAGGAAGTGGAAGCTTAATTTCTGCAGTGTTTGTTCCTTGTTTGTGCGATACTACTCTGAAAGCCTTTTTAGCATGTAAAACTACACAAAAGTTTCTGTGCCTGCACTTGTTCTATAAGTCCAATATTTTTTGTTCTATCTTCTTTTCTAAATTTTTGTCGTATTTCCAGAGCCGAAAGATGGTTGAGTCCTCAAGGGCAGGCAATAAAAGCATGTCTGACACAGAAGATGAGTCAGAAGAAAAAGAAGAGGATAGGAATGAAGAAGAAGACGAGGAAGAGAAAAAAGATGAAAAGGAAAATGAAGAAGAAAATATAGATGAGGAAATTGAAAATGGTGTTGAGAAGTCAGATGAGGACATGCCTGAGCATTCTGAAAGTGAGGAGAAAAATGAATCTGAAGAGGACTCTGAAGAAGAAACTAAGAAGCGCAAAAGAAGGTCAAAAGCTTCATCCAGAAAGAAAGAATCTGCTGGAAAGGCAAAAAACAAGAAAGTATCAGTTTCCAGTAAATCTAGCCCACCACCTAAAAAATCTTCTGCGAAACCCTCTGAAGCTGAAGATGACAGTGATGAAGGTCCAAGGGTCTCATCAAGGAGGAAGAAAAATGAAAAAGTAACCATGGAAAAGTCTGTCACTCCAAAAAGATCTTTTGCAAAAACCCCCCAAGCTAAAGATGACAGTGATGAAGGCCCAAAGGTCTCAAGGAGGAAGAAAAATGAAAAAGTAACCAAGGAAAAGTCTGTGACTCCAAAAAAATCCCTTCCTGTGGAGAAAACAGGTATATATATTTTGTCTGTTTTTTTTTTTCTCTGCATAAAATGCAAATTTGTACTTGTCTGGTCAGAAGATCGCAGCATCTTCGGTCCTCCTCCAGAGTTTCCTCTGGCTTCACCCAGAAGAGTAATCAGGACAAATTCAGTTGTGTTTTCGTGTTTGAATTTAACCTTTTCCTTTTCTGATTATTCTGAAAGGACAAGATTGGCCAACCAGCACTTGCCCCTTGGTTTTTAGTGTTTTTTGGATATGCTATGATTTTGTGTCACATGTTGTCCATTTAGTGTCTCTTTGAATTGATTGAGATTGTCTTCCATTTTCTTATTAGATAACTTTCACAAAAGTTTCTGTGTTTTTGAAGGTAAAAAGGCTGCAAAAGGAAAGGGAAAGGCTAAAGGCATGAAGGAGAAATCGGTACTGAGTGACGATGAGCTTAGAGATGCCATATGTGAAATTCTTAAGGAGGTGGATTTCAATACGGTAAGATCCGATATAGCTACTGTCTTGACGATTGGCACAGACCTAAGATACACAACAAATGAACCTGTTGGATATGTCATTATAGTGCTTTGTCCTACAGCTTATGATAACCTAATTCGTTTAGGGGGCTGTTTTGTGTCAATAATTTCCCCAAATGACTAGGATGTCTTGCATCTCTCATGCTGACCACATGATGGGGCTTCTCATTCTTATTGATTACTTTCTAAGGACGGGTTGTCTTAAAAAACTGTATGGCTTCTCTATAATAATTTAGATATGGCAGTTGACTAATTGCAAAACTTAAAGGAAGAGAACGACACAATGAAACTTATGTGCAGAATTATGCCTTCATTGTGAGGTGATGCCGATAGTTTTCCACGTGGTTGGGGTGATATCATGTTTACTTCTTTTTTCCCTATTAATACTTAACCTGATGTAGGAACTGTACAATGAACTGATTAAGTTGGAGGATTGGTCTTCATTGCAAAGATTGTTCTAAAGCAAAGATTGGCTGTTGCATTTTATCTTTCCTTTTATGATTATACTTTGGGTAGAACTTTATATATTCCAACAATACTGGTTGGATTTTGATTCATGTTTAATGTAGTTTCCTATAATCTGTGCCTTGACTTGACCTGAGCTTATGTGCACCTGTTATTTGCAGGCTACATTCACCGACATTTTGAAGATACTTGGTACGGTTTCTTTTCCTGCTCTTGTTTGAGTAAATATTGTAATGCTTCCAACCCTAAATGAATTTTTTTGCACTTGTCATTTATGGTGAGAACACCACCGTGTGTTTAGCTGCAGGATGTTGTGCTCCCAGCCATATGTAAAGAAATTTCTAAAGCTTTTTATTGATTATCTCTGCATTTCCTTCAAAACCCATGTAAAGAAATTTCTAAAGCTTTTTATTGATGATCTCAACATTTCCTTCAAAACAAATGATATTCGCATATACTATTATAAAATTCAGACAGGACTACAACGAGTTTCTAGTAAAGGTCATGCAGTTTACGTTTTAGTGGTGTATGTTATCCCCTTGAGTTTAATGTTTCTTATTTCTCATATTCTTTGTTAAATAGTTGTCAGAATTTTGTTTATGGATTGAGGAGGCAAACTGTGATACTTGGTTTCCTGATTGACTGAAAGGAAATTTCATTTTCAGCCCGACAATTTGATATGGATCTCACCTCAAAGAAGGCAGATATAAAGCTTATGATCCAAGCTGAGCTCACCAAACTAGCAGATGAAGCTGAAGATGACAACAGTGAGGGTGATGGTGAGAAGAACGAAACCCAGCCCGGGAGTCAAGAAGTTGAAACCTGAAAAACGTGTAACATGACAACCTAATAAGGAATAGTGTAGCTATCTGTATCATTTTCGCCTTTGCAGTTACCACTCAGTGTATGAGTGCTCAGTACTTCTTCATCTACCAGTAAAGCTGTCTGTAATTTATTTTGTTGGTGTTCATTTTGCTGGCAACTGAGGTAGCATTTGTTAGAAACTAGAGGAGGCAAAGCCAGGACTGCACTAGGAATTCTTTTTGCTGCCCTCAAATGTAAAACTGAGGTTTGACTTGTTACGCAGTATTAATTAGCTAGGGTTTGTGTTTTGTTGTTTGGATGATGATTTTATAGCAGCATTCACTTCTGGTGTTTCATCACTTCGCCTTGCTGAATTGGAGGCGTAAGAATGAAGCAAGCGGCGTCGGGGGAATCATTCTCTTCGAGTGCCTGGTGCCGGACTATTTTTGTAATGGAATTAGTCTTTTGTCCGGAAAGAGTCCAAAAGTATAACAACCATGACAACTTAGTTAACCCAACTCATTCAATAGAACTTGGAAGTGATTTTTTATTATAAACTTAATTTTCAGACAAAAAAAGCAAAAGATATTGGATATTTTTATATCTAAACATGTATCCATGAAAGCTAATGCCTCTAAATGAGAAAATAAGAGGTACTTGGAATGTTTGCTGCATCATGAATCCATCAATCCGCCTTTAGATTAGTTTTTATTATATTCACAACGAAATAAAATACTCTTGATGAGTAATCATTCTATATGTAAAGATAAATGCTCCACTTCACTTTTGGTAGTGGAGAGCCGTCTCATTTAGTCATAAAAAAGATGATAAACGTATGCAATTGCACATGAGCTGAATTAGCTGATTCTTAGTGGGTGTTTCGGGTTCTGTTCTATTCCAGAAAGGTAATTTCCAAAATTGGTAACCACTTCTCGAAGCCAGCTTCTTATGAAGCTCTCCAGCCTCAAAACCAAAAACACGGGAAGCTGTTTAGGCAAATTTTTTGGACAAAAATATTTACCCAAATCCTTCAACCTGTTTCAACCTGAGCCATTTTCAACCTAAAAGTATTTCCGTTTAATTATTTAGGGTTCAAAATTGTAACTTCTCGAAACTATAGAATTTTTATTGTATAGCGATAGGGAAAGGCTACTGGTTTGGTTGATGGCGACGATAGCGTTGATGGCGAAGGGGGAACGTTTTGCTAAGAGCTTCTTCGACTTTTACGAGGTTTGATGTTCTTCTTCATTCTAATTGTCGTGATTTTGCTTCCACAAGCCATATAAATGACTGCAAATATGGTCCATTTGATGATATTGATGTTGCCTTGGCTTCCTTTAATCGCATGATTAGCATGTTTCCTCCTCCTACTGTGGTGGAATTTAACAAACTGTCATCTGCTGTTATGAGGATGGGGCATCATGGGACTGTGGTTTCTCTGTCCAAACAAATGGAATTGATGGGTGTTCAATACGATGTTTATACTTTTAACATTTTGATTACTTGCTTTTGCCGTTTGCACTGTGTGGGATTTGGGTTCTCCATTTTAGGGAAGATCATGAAGTTTGGTTTTCAGCCTGATCATGCTACTTTTTGTACCTTAATTGATGGGCTTTGCAAAGAAGGTAAAACAGCTCATGCCGTAACTTTATTCAATACCATAGTGGCAAGAGGGTACTCCCCCCACTCGTATACTTGTAATGTGATGATAAATGGTCTATGCAAAGTTGGAAAAACTAGCACAGCTATTCAGTTGCTGAAGAAAATGGAAGCAGCAGGTTGTGAACCAAATGTGGTTACATACAGTACAATCATCGATAGCTTTTGCAAAGATAGACTAGTGGTTGAGGGTTTAGACATTTTCTCTGAGATGAAGAGTAAGGGAATCGCACCTAATGTTGTCACATATACCTCATTAATCCATGGATTCTGCAATTCAGGTCAATTAAGAGAAGCTCAAACATTGTTGAATGATATGGTGGGGTGCAATATCATGCCAGATGTTGTTACCTTCAACATCCTGGTTGATACACTCTGCAAGGAGGGAAAGGTCCAAGATGCACATTTCATCGTGGTGCAAAAAATGATCAGATGTGGTGTCAAGCCTAATGTTGTGACATATAATTCCTTGATGGATGGATATTGTTTGAGAGGCGAACTAGATGAAGCCAGGAATGTATTTGACTTGATGGTAAGCAAAGGCTGCATGCCCGATGTAATTAGCTTCAACACCTTGATAAATGGATGGTGCAACAACAAAAAAACAGATGAGGCATGGAAACTATTTGATGAAATGTGCTGTAGAGGTTTAAGTCCGGATGTAGTTACATATCATACTCTCCTACACTCGTTGTGCCAAACAGGACAACTTAGTGATGCAAAGAAGCTTTTTGAAGATATGTATGCTCATGGCCATGCCCCAAACATAGCTACGTACGGTACTTTGCTTGCGGGCTTATGCAAGCACGGGTATCTTGATGCGGCAACTAAACTGTTTCAAGAAATTCAAAAGAGCAACTTGAGACCTGATCTGACGGCATATAATATCCTTATTCATGCTATGTGCAAAGCTGGTAGGCTTAAAGATGCAATAGAACTACTATCTGGACTTTCTAATGATGGGTTAAAGGCTGATGTGTACACATATAATGCTGTAATTGGTGGATTTTGCAAAGAAGGATTAGCAAATGAAGCATACAAGATTTTCAGAAAAATGGAAGGTACTGGTTGCTCTCCAGATAGTTGCTCATTTAACGTGATTATTCGTGAATTTCTCCTCATCAAGAATACATCGATGGCTGTATCACTAATTGAAGAAATGAGGCGCAAAGGATTCTCTGCAAATGATGCCACTTTAGAATTAGTTATAAATCTGCTGTCTAATGATGACAATGTTGATCTGAAAAAGGCTTTTGGCCTATGATGATGGCAAGGCAAATTGAGCTTTGTATTAATGCATGCAACTTGTAAGTGTTCCTTTTCCTTTAGGCTATTGTTGCTTAAAAGTGTTTTACTTTGAAGAGAATGCCGCTATTCCCTTTCTGGTGTGGTTGAAAATAGACAAGTAATTCAGTGGTGGGAGTTCTAACGCTATGTGAGTTTGCTTTATAACTATTGGTGGTCATTATGGCTTCTGGTTGCTGCTATAGGAATGACTTGATCTTTTTGTTGTTGGATACCAAAAGACTAGCGAATCCTGCTCTAAACTGTCTGATATAAAGTGCCCTTTAGCCTGCTCTGTGCTTTTGTCTTTGTTGCTTCTTCTCAGTTTTAACTCTTGTTCGATACCGAAAGACTAGCGAATCCTGGTTTAGCTTACTGACATATCCTTTCTACCATGCTTTGCGCCATGTAAATGTCTGTCCATAAGTTTGTAAGGCAAGAATTATGAAATCCTGCATTCCCTGATTGTGCGCCTTTTCGTGCCTCTTTCCGCCATTATATAAATAACCCCATCAACAGTTAATGGATGACAGATTCAGAAGACACAAAGGTAAGTTTTCTCCATGCCATATTCTTGGGTGCAAGCTCAATGTTTCATCCAGCATTTTAACAGTGCGTACCACCCACCACAAGTTGATCAACTTAGAGTAAAAACAAATAGAGGGGTATCGTAGGGCATGTTTAACACCCAACAGCATCCCTCGGAAAAGAGAAGAAATGCATCAGCTACCATTGGTTTCCGAGAAGAAATGCATCAGCTACCATTGGTGCATACAAACAGAGGGGTGGAGGTACCGAATAATAAATAAATACTCCCTCCGGTTTTTAAAATATGTCGCTTTGCTATTGAATGTTACTAAACATATTATTCGACTTTTTGGTGTTTACTTTACTAATTGTTACTGTTTCAAAACGTCATACTTTAAAAACCAAAAGGAGTAGAATTTCTTCTTAACAATAGGCCCAGAGTATAATGACGCTCCATCTCATCCATATGTTGCATCCCACATCTTCGACGACTCCTGATTGTTTTCCTCATTGTTGCCCGACCAACCTCACTCTTCGAGCCCAAATAATTTTATTACCTTTAAAAAATGACTTATTAGAGACTCAACGATAGGAGGATTTTAGGAATCCTATAGCGTTGACAAATTGTACTCACGGGTTTGGTACCCGTCCAACCTCCATGATGTGGGCAGGGAATACAGATACCCGCATCCATACTTGTTCAATATTTTACATATATTTATATATAAGTTAAATAATAACTTCACTATTTTCTTTTTTTTCTTAAGGAACTATTATGCCATAAGATAAATTTTGTTCACAATTTAGCTACTAATCTCTTCATTTATTTATGTTTGATGATAATTAAATTATCACTTATTTCTAGAGATTTTCTTTACATAACTGATCTCTATATAATAACCAAGAATGATTCCAGTGATCCTCAAGCTTGTACAAGTAGCTCCGCAAAGTAACTACACTGTTTTTGGCAATTCAACAGGTTCGATATTCCAAATGTCGCGCGCGTATTCGTGAATTGTTCTGTCACTGCTAAACTTGTAGGAACCCGCTGTGTTCATGATTGACATTCTGGTCCATTTCTGCAGCACATACAAATGTCAGGAAAGCAGCAAAGTATGCAGTCATGGAGCTCAACCATGCTCGGATCAGATCAGTTTCCTCCCAAGAGGACAGAGGACACCGTATACCGGAGAGACCGGGGAAAAAGTATGCAGCCATGCAAGCTTACGAAGAGTCAATCAGAATAAAGATGACTGTAACTCACCTTCTGGTCGCGGTATGCCTTGTCAACCTCCTCTTGGCATTCTATGTAGCTGGAGAAGTCCTTGCCAACAAGGAAATAATCTGCACGGCCGAATCCTTCATTTCCTTCTAATGATCCGATTAGTTCATAATTGTTACCCCCGGAAACACCACTTCTAACAAATTTCTTCACTTCCTCAAATCGTTGGTCGGGAACAAACTGTTGTTTACAGGATAGCAAGGATAAGATGTAATTAGCGATCAAAAAATGTGATACAAGAAACAACAACTATCCAAGTCATTTAGATTTCATGAACCAGAACTCCGTGTTGTATTGACAAGATTTGTGTCACTAAAAATACCTTTCCCTCAGCTCTTTCTTTCCTTAGCCCTGCAATCTCGTGAGCTTTGGCACCAAAGAGGAAAAAGTTTTCTTCTCCAACCTCTTGCTGTATCTCGACATTGGCCCCATCTAAGGTCCCAATTAAGACGCAACCATTCATTGCAAATTTCATGTTACTGGTTCCACTGGCTTCCATCCCAGCCGTACTGCAAACAGGAGAAGCGGGGTTGTCAGTTGTGTGAAAGCTCTTCACAGAATCAAAATACAGATAATGAATCTCCACAAGAATTTGATCGCTCAAATGATAATAGTAATTGAGATCAATGTTCAAATTTCAGGATAAAAAGAAAAAGATTTGAGGAAAAGAAAGCAAAATTTCAGACAAAATTCTGTCACTCACTGCTAATAGCTATTAGCAGAAGCATTTTGTTTTAACGAAACAGAGAAGCATCATTTCAAGATGGCACCTATCCTTAGCTAAAGTTGGGTAACTTCTTGCACCATCGTCTAATCTTTTATTACTTCATTCATATGCACTATCTTTAACCTTGTGCAGTGATGTGGACCATATCCTAAAAACAGTTAGTGCTGTTTTCTATTTCCTACTGATTTCCTGGTCGAGTAGCCGTTACAACTTAACCAACATGACCCTAACAAGTTATATCATGTAACTTCAGAAAAGCATGTGAAAGCAGCTTAAATTTCCACGTCGAATTTCTTTCCCTGATTCGATGTCACAATCTATTTAAACTAGCACAAAGGCAACTCAACACTTTTGTCTGTGTAAGAGGCTCACTGAAGCAAAATAAAGCATATCTGCCCTATTTTCTTGATAACCAGGAGGATATCTCATCCTCCATCATACACTAGTGCAGAACAGCTCATGCCCCAGGGAAAATGAAATATGGGTGCATGCCTAATTGCATATTACAGGCAGTGATCTGGTCAGAACCATTTCAAGTTTCTGAATCTCCAATCAGAATATCAAATAGAAGAAAATCTGTCCCCAAGATACTAAGAGTAATCATCTCACTAGTAAAAGTATAGTTACCTGATATGCTGTGAAAGCTCACTTGCAGGAATAAGCCATTCAGCAACACTAACATTGTAATCTGGAACAAAAACAACCTGATAGTTTGAAGGAAAAAAAAAGGAAGTACAACAATTTTGATCAGCGGCGGGATGAATTTTTAGCAAGTGACTGATACATATCTACAATCTTATGCTAAATCAAATCATTTATCCATTTTTTTCATGATCTATGGATGCAATATATTGCCAAATATGTGCCACTGCCAGTATGCACAGTTGCAGTCACATTTCTAAGTGCAGTCAGCAAATTAATAGCAGAGAGCAGTGAAGAGATGAATTAGTTTTCCTCATCAGTATCAACAATCAAATTCAAGCCCAATGTCTTCACAGGTATCTTGTCCATAACATATATTTGCAATTACTTATATTCACCCATTATGGCAGGAGACAAAAGTGAGCTTAAATGGTAGAGCTAATTGTAACTCACGAAAATCATGTAGAACAGCAAACAGATTTTAAAAGTTAGTCAGCACCCATTTAAATGACCACACAAATGGCGAGCTATTAATTGAATGCCAATAACTAAAATGGAAGATACATTGACAATGAATGTAACATTTGACTAGTTAACAACACTGCAATACTAGCATTAGCAACAATTATAGACGAGATGATGCCAATCCAGTATTAACTAGCCATACCTTCAGTAGATCACCTATTTCAGGGTCATGATTAACTGTAGCTCCAACATCTGCGATGAATTTAACAATTCTCTTGGCTTGTACATAGGGAGAAAAGGCCTTTCCCCCAAATATACAAACACGTGGAACAAACTTTTCCTTCCTCTACAGCACTCATTTCTTTCATCTTATTATAGCGGTAAACAATTCCTAAAATATTTAGCAATTGTCGCTTGTACTCATGAATGCGCTTCACCTGAAAATGATAAATTTTGATCAACCATTTGAAAATATTGGGGGCTTGTGGAGAGGGATTTAGGAAACTGAATGATAGGTTGTGAGGTCATCTCCTTTCAATATCCGAAAAACAATTTTGTAAGTGAGACTCTCAACAAATGAAATTGGTTAAGGAGAACTAAAAAAAATTCTTCCCGTTTGATAGCAAATCATGTCCCTTCATTAGTCAAATGTGAATCAAGATAATAAAATGTCAAATTACTTCTATTTTTATGTTTGCAAAAAATATATGATGTTTTCCACTACACTCAATCCATGAAAAACGGAACAGATTAGCTAAAATAAATTTACCTGGGTATCAAACATGGCGTCAGGACTGACAGAATACCCAGTTTTTTTCTCTAATGAAGGAAACAACCTTTAATTTATTGCTCCTTTTTGCTGCCCTCCACTGGTTTTGGAGATCCTCATTATCTGCAAACTATATGAAAATAACATAGCTCTGTTATGTGCCTTATGATGATAAGCAAAGCCATAATCAAGACAACTAAACAGCATTTAGACAATCACCAGACAAGTAGAAGAATGTTAAAGGAATTTCAAAGCTATAGATTCCATGAAGATTCCTCAAGTTCAAACCAAAGATGGTCTCAAAGTTTCTGATTCCATTTTGAGTGCACTATAACTAGCTTCAGTTTTTTGTAGGCTTGTAAATTTTTTTTTGTCAACATTCTAATATAAATCTCAGCAAATTTTTAAAATGAAAACTTTCAAAATTTTCCTCCAATTCCTTCACTAAAATGATAAGTTTGTAACTGTGCTGAAGTCCAAACAGCAAGTAATATTTAATGATTTGTCCATATAGTCCAATAATGTTTTATCAAGAAATTCTCTTTAATAATCATTAGAGGAAAGAGTGCATCTCCAATATGTCTGTATAGGTTACCAACTGAACCATGGATATTCACTGAACCATATCAAAGTTTTGAGAGTATTATGCGCATCAAAACCAATAACCTCGGTACTTCCATCATTTTGAACTGGCCCATATAACCTATGGAAGATCATTTCAACAATACATTTCAAAATAAAATGCTTCGTGTGAGAAAATGAATATGCAGTAAAGTTGTTTAAAGCAACAAGCCTGTGTGATCCACCATATCAGAACTTGAGATGTAAGAAATCTGGATATAATTGATTACCTTTCTTAGTTCAGCCAGTTTTTCAGTATTCAGAACCCACTCTTCAGTGCCAGTCCAGTCAGTAATAATTTTACTCAAATCTTAATTGCAGAAGCGGATCCATCTTCTGGGTGTAACACCATTTGTCTTATTTTGAAATTTATCAGGCCACAACTGCCACCAAAATTACCACAGAGAGGTGAAACATTAGATGTTGTCAAAGGAAACTTAGATTTAAGAAAAAACAATGAATCTTAGTTATATTAGGACCAAGGATAGCAAGAAAACAATCTTATAAAATGCATTAAATACTTCACCCTTCACAATTTCACTGTGTATCTCGGCAACACCATTTACTGCATGACCACCCACAACACATAGATTAGCCATGCGGACCATCTTTGGTGGCTTTGGTGGTGGTTCTTCAAACACCTTCTCTCTCTTCTGAGTGTCTTTGCCTTTGGGTTCGTCTTTTTGATCAAGAAGCTTTATGCCATCATTTCCAGATGTTTCCAGCACAGAGTTCTCAAGTTCCTCTTCTACGTTTTCAACTTCCTCACTGACAATGGCAACAGGGCTTTCCTTTGGTTTAACAATTAAGTCAGCAAAGGTGGAAGGCAGATCAACATTTTCTAATATTCTCAATTCCTTCAGTTTTTTCTCCAAGAGTTCAGAATCCTCTTTACCATACTCAAAAACAATGGTGCGAATCAGCTGTAAAATATGAAATGAAGAATCAGAAAAAGAAAAAAATGAAAACTCTAAACAAATTAAAGTAGGTTCCTGACACTATCCAGTATTACCTCGTTATCAATCATTTCTATGATCTCAATATGTCGTGGTAGCAACTTTTGCATAAGTTCCAAACTCCATTTCTCCAATGCTTCCGGTAGAACAGTATGGTTTGTGTAGGCCACAGTTCTGGTACACAAGTGATAAGCTTTCAGCACAGATTAAAAAATCCAAACCAAGAAAAGGTCTCTTCAATTCTTTTAGAAATAAAAAATAATTAATTAAAAGCAGGACAAGAATTATTGAACGAAATCAACTAACATAAAGGCACAATCTTTTCAATTTTCTTATGTGGGTAAATGAGACAGCCAATGCTCAGTATGATAAATAGCCTCAATTGTCATAGTAAATGGGCAGTAGGCATATAGAACCACAAAAATATCAGAGAGAGAAGAGTGAGCTAATAACTAGCCCGAGTATATTGTGAACTCCCCAACAATAGCTCTTAACTGAAAGATGCCAATGTGCAACATATGAAGACAACCATCAAGACATATATTTAGAGCAGTGGAGGGAAGCACCTCTGGGTAATATTCCAAGCTTCCTGCCAGCTTAAACCTTTCTGATCTATCAGAATTCTCATCAACTCTGGGATACAAAGTGTGGGGTGAGTATCATTCATCTGTACCGCAACTTTCTCATGAAAGTCTTCCCAGTTTATGTTGGAACCAGATCTCCTCTCAAAACGAGCAATGATATCTTGCAAAGAAGCTGAACACAAGGTATATTGCTGCTTCAAACGAAGGATCTTCCCCTCCACTGACTCATCTCCAGGGTACAGAACATAGCAAAACTGAGATGGAGTATCATAATAACGTCATTTGATATTTCCAGTCCACATAGAGATAGTACTCAAAAGAACAGACATATAGGAAGCAAACAGATCAGAAACACTACATGCAGATGCAAGGAACAGATTGTTACAAACCACAAAGTCTAAAAATTCATACAACGGAGCAAATCGAAAAGGTGGGAGAGCTTAAAGAGGGAAAAAAATCAAAGTTTGGAAAAGAAAAGCTCCATCAATAGCAAGTAAAAAACTCAAACAATGTTTCATTTGATTCTACAAAGTGGCATGTAAATTAGGTGGACTAAATCCAAAACAAAAAATCCAGTTGTTATAGAGAATTGCAGTAACAGTGAAAACTACACTTTTTCAGCATTTGTTATGGCTTCATATGCTTTGATGTGGTCTCCAACATTAAAGGCAGATAAGTCCAAATCTTCTGATGGAGCTTTGGTGGACCAAAGTCGCAGATTTATAGTAGTTTTGGTTTTATATCCAGGTATTGGCACATCATGTGCCACGGCCTTTATATCCTCTCCTCCAATCCAGTGTTTCTTCCCATCTGATCCGGAAACAACCTTACCGTAAAATTTTACTGGATAAGAGACATCATTCCTCACAATTTCGCAAGGATTTCCCATCTACAAGAAGAATGAATTTATTATCTGATGTTTACAAGTCACCAAAGCTCCATCCAAGTAATAGTGTCATCGCAAAGGAATAACTTGATGCAGAAGTCAAAAGAGAAGAGAACAGGCATACCTCAAGCCAATCTTCAGCAACTTCCTCCTGACCATCTTTTGTAATACGCTGTTTAAATAAGCCATACTTGTACCTTAGTCCATAACCCATGCTGGTAGTTTAATGTTGCCAAGGAGTCCAAAAAGCAGGAAGCTAGCCGACCAAGACCACCATTTCCAAGTGCAGCATCAGGCTCCTGTCAGCATTTAACAAACAAGCTTAGCCAGTGAAGACTGAAGAGGCACAGGAAAAATTGCACAGATAATCACTTGTTCACAAATGAAAATAGTCAGCTATGACAAGCAGCAGCTTCAAAAGCGAGTTGACGGGAGTAAGTTAATTTTTCAATTACATCACTCATTTTTTTTCTTCTTTTTTATCATTAGCAGCTACAGCCTACAATCATGGATGACTCAATGCTAATGATCCGCATGCAACCTCTGAGTCTGTGCACTTCTTAATAATAATAATAATAATAATAATGAAGAATTTAAATTATTCACCGCAAATTATTTAAACATTTACAGATTATTAGCTTATCTTATCACGGAAATCGTTAGTTGTGAGTAGTATATTTTTCGAACATTCGGATCATGTGCGGTTGGTTACTGTTACGCTTTTAGTGGTCGAGGTTTCGGCACTTTCCAACTTGTAACTAATTAGATCGCAAAAAAAAAAAAAAAAAAGTCAAAAACTTTGTAGTCCTCTATACATCGGATCATGTTACAGTGTTAACAAATGTCAAGGCCTATGATTGGTCCAAGGACACTAATAACTCGGCTCGAGTTTGAAGGACTCACTCGGTATTCAATATGATGCCTAAATATAAAAAGTTTTTTACCAATTTAATTTTTTCTAGCTATTCTCGTCTGTCACACAAAAATGACTCCTTAACATATTTTATAAAAATTAAGAAAAATATCAATTACCGAAAATAGAATCAGTTTATGCACATGAAACACATTATAAGTTTGAAAAAGGAAAAAAAGAGGAGCACAATTAATGTACATATATATGACTTTAGTAGGAAGATTGTCGTAGAATGAAAGTCATAATCTACTGTAAGGGCGGTGACCCACGAAAATCTTGATTGGAGTTGTGGCTTTTTATTTCATAACTGAATAACAAATATTTTTAAACTTATCGAATAAGTATTAATTTTTCTCGTGTAAATCGTTTCGATAAAATATAACATAGTCATTATAAGTAATTTTTTTTATATAAGAACCGAACCAATGATCTCATATTTAAGATGCAAAAATGCAAAGTTTTACATCAATTAGAATACAATGTACTACGCATTGAAGTATATACGGTGGATTTAAAGCACTCCTTGGGTTGCCCCATAAGGCAGGTCACCTATCTTCTCTTCCCCTAGTTTTGGGTCGCATGCAATGGAAGGCATGCGATATCACACATCCTTATTTATGGCCAAACTTTGCCCAATTTTCTAATTTTCGAAACACAAAACGAAAAGAATATAATCTTTTTACAAGTCATACAAGATAAACGACACACATCCGGATATCTATGAATTTCACTCCCATAGATTATGATCGATGTCTAGTTTAATTGATGATTCATCTCATTAGAAGTATTTCCTCGAGGAATAATTAAAATATTTTAATAACTAAATAGATTTAATAAAGCTAGAAAATTAATAATTGCTTGTATTCTAAAGTTTTAGTAAACCTAAAATGCTATAAAGCCTCACTGCATCTCAAGAGTATGATTAATGCGCTCCTTTTGTTCAACTGAAATAAAGACGAGATTAAATAGAAATTCCCGAGGAAAAGATGTCCCAAAATATTAAATTAAAAAAGGGAAATAGTTTTTAGCACCCCTTTACTATCTCCGAAAATCAAAAACCTCCCTTGTACTTCATTTTTTAAAGTCCGCCTCCCCTGGACTATTGTTTTTGAGCAAAAAAAACCCTTCCGTTAATTTTTTTCTGTTAAATCTAACAGATTACTTGCTACAACAGGTTTTTTTTTAAAACCTATTATACTCCCTCCGTCCCATATTAATTGTCATTTGTCACTATTCCTACCGCCTTGTAAAACGGCCAGAATAGTAACTATATGATCTCGAAAAAGTCCAAATTTTTTTTACAACGTATATTAATCCTTTACGTACGTTGAAAAAAAATCTCACAATTTTTCGAGATAATGTAGTTACTATTCCGGTCGCCTTGAAATGCGTGCTGGAATAGTAAAATGACAGTTATTTGAGTCCGGAGGGAGTAGCAGGTAATTATATTTTAAATAATACAATTAATTTTTAAAAATCCAAAAAAATAAATTAATCTAAAAATTCCAAAAAATTTGCAAAATTTTAAAAAAAAAATTAATTAACGTAAAATAAAGAAAAAATGTACAAATTCCAAAAAAAATGTAAAAATTCCAAAACAAATTTTAAAATTCCAAAAAAATAAAAAATTCAAAATGAAATTATAAAATGTCTTAAAAATTAGGAAAAATATAGTAAATATTCCAAAAAAAAATTAATTAATCTAAAAATTCAGAAAAAATGTAATAATTTCAGAAAATTCAAAAAAAAATTATTAATTCCAAGAAAAATGTACACATTCCAAAAAAAATGTACAAACTCAAAAAAAAAATGTAATAATTCGAAAAACAATTAATTAATCTAAAAATTCTGAAAAAATATAAAAATTACAAAAGTACGAAAAAAATGAAAAAATTCAAAAACAAATTAGAAAATGTCTTAAAAACTTTTAAAAATTCCAAAAAAAAATTAATTTATCTAAAAATTCAGAAAAAATGTAATAATTCCAAAACAAATGTAAAAATTTCAAAACAAATAACCAAAAACAGTAAAAATTCCAAAAAAAAAAAAAAAATTTTAAAATTTCAGAAAAAATGTAAAAATTGTAAAAAATGTAATAATTTCAGAAAAATATAAAAATTCAAAAAAAATGTAATAATTCCAAGAAAAGGTAATAATTCCAAAAAAATGTAAAAATTTCAAAAAAATTGTAAACATTCCCAAAAATTGTTAAAATTCCAAAACAAATTTAAAAATTCCAAAAAAATGAAAAAATTCAAAATGAAATTATAAAATGTAAAAATTCCAAAAACATTAACAAAAAAATAGTAAAAATTCCAAATAAAAATTAATTAATCTAAATTTTTTGGTAAGTTTTACATTTTTATGGAATTTTTACATTTTTCCTGAATTTTTAGATTAATTAAATTTTTTCTTGATATTTTACTATTTTTTTGGAATGTGTACATTTTTCTTGGAATTATTACCTTTTCTTGGAATTATTAGATTTTTTTAGGAATTATTAGATTTTTTTTGATTTTTTTGAATTTTTAGATTAATTAATTTTTTTTGGAATTTTTACTATTTTTTTGTTAATTGTTTTGGAATTTTTACATTTTTTAAAGACATTTGATAATTTCTTTTTAAATGCTTTCATTTATTTTGGAATTTTAAATTTTTTTTTGGAATTATTATATTTTTTTAAAATTCTTACATTTTTTCTTTATTTTTTTTTTCAAATTTTTACAATTTTTTTTGGAATTTTTAGATTAATTTATTTTTTTGTATTTTTAAAAATTAATTATATTATTTAAAATATAATTACCTGCTATAACAGGTTAAAAAAAAACATGTTGTAGCAGGTAATCTGTTAGATTTAACAGAAAAAATTAACAGAAGGGCCTTTTTGCCCAAAAATAACAGTCCAGGGGAGGCGGACTCTAAAAAATGTAGTACAGGGGAGGTTTTTGATTTTTGGCGATAGTACAGGGTAGCGAAAAACTATTTCCCCAATTAAAAATTAAATCTAATAAAATAAAATTTAAAACAAAAGAAGTTGACAAGAACACGTGAGTTGCCTCCCACGAAGTGCCCTTGTTTATAGTCATAGGCTTGACTGTCCAAGCTTCATGCTGCCAACGAATTCTACTAATTGTTTTCCATGCACTTAGTTTGATGTGAATGATCGCATAAAGTGGATGGTCTTCTAGCAAAACATTTTGCAGGTAACCGCGACATGATTCAAATTCTAACTTGAATTCTTGCAAAATAAAGAGGAAAAGATTGTTATAAGTGAAGAGTGATTCAAGAAAAAGATCAATATAATCAATAAGTTTTAAAATCTCCCTTTCACACAACGAATTTTGAACTCATATCCCCAATTATCTTTCTCAATCTCTCTTAAATTCTCCTTCTCAATCTCCCATAAATTCTTCTTCAACTTGATGTAGTGAAAAGTCTCCAAAACCTTAATCTCTTGGCCCATTGAAGTGTTAGAATAATTATGGAGTTGATTTGGCGGATTTGGTTGGACAACAACTTCGACCTCCAGTTTTGGACTTGCACCTTGGGCAAGACGGGTGTTAGAACAATCTGGGAGATTTGTGTCACTCAGGAATGTTACCTCACTGACTTTGTACTCGGTATCAACTTCGGGCTCTGAAGTCAAGCGTCCTTGACCCTTCCTTAGGCATAGAAAGGTCTTCCATCTCCCTTGAATGACCTTGGTCATTGCAATTAGATGGTAACTCCCTTTGAATGGTGGTAGAGAAATTCTCCCATGCACTCAAAACTCATCACCATCTAATCGTTGTAAATACTGATCAATGTAAGTGATAGGATAATTCGCGGTTTAACTAGGCAGAGATGGTTGGGCAAGCTTTGATCAGAACGGTTGGGCAAAGTTAGAGAGGGCAGTCTTTTCTAGTAATCCAACATATCCTCTTCTGTTGCGATTTGTTCATGAAGCTTTGCCTAGTAAGCAAAGTTTGCCTCAATGTCCTCCTGGCGCTTCTGCTCCACCATCATTCGCACGTTTGAGGTAGCCTCTCCAAGTTGATTTACACAGTCGGTTATTCTCGTCATCAGTTAGTTTATCATATCTTCTCGAAACGGCCCTACATTTTGTGGAGGTTATCGAGGCGGAAAATATTGATAGCTAATTTCAGGTTGCACTCCATAATTGAAACTTTATTGGTTTCACCATGAGAGGTTAGGAGTAGATGTGTAGGATGTTAGAACCAAAAGATATTCACTATTGTTCTCAACTTTATGAACAACAGTGTAGGAACAAATCAATTCTATTAATACATGAATCAAATAACGGAATGCGGAAGCGTACCTGATGATAATGATGCCATGATCGATATAGAAATCCGGGAACAAAGGTCTTCTGGTGAATCGTTGCCTTGGGCGTATGGGTACCCTATGTTCTCTGTCTTTTCTGATAACGCTCTATTGTTTTTCTTTTCTAGAAGAAAACCCTACTTTTTCCTTATGCGTTAAAACAGAAGAACTTTTCCTTTTATATGGCAACCTCCACCAGGGACCAAATCTCAATTATATTTAACTTATGTTAATTACAAATTGACCCATCAACAATTGTAATTAACCCAGGACTCTGCACAAATACTAAATGTGCCCCCACACTGTATTAATTAGACGATTGGACCCTTTAACTTTATTAGATCATCAATTTGGTCCAATTAACTTTATGTTAACAATATATTATATAACGGTACACACATAACATATGCGTCCATATGTTTCAGAGTGTACAAACGGTACTAACGCATTAGTCCCGTTGTCCAAATTCCAACAATCTCCCACTTGGACAACTACACAATATGCATTCCTTATAGTACCACCTTTTGTCATACAATCATATGTTAACCCCCAAATGCTAGCATATATCTGTCTAATTCAATCCGGTCCATTAGCTTCATTAATACAAGAACCAAAAGAGCAGTCGTCGCTGTCCAAGCAACTAAACTCATAATGATTACGAGTACTAACTAACTAACGACATGGATCCAGTGTGCATGTGCAGCATGGAAATTACAAGTGATCTATACTTGTCAGATTTCCAACTGATCCTCTTTACTTTATGAGATCAAACATTCAGAGCATATATTGAATAAAATCAATATCCATAAACTGTGAAATAACATAATACACAGTCATCGCATATATGAGTCACAAAAAATGTACAAACTAAACTCCCACTAATCTCAGGCATCTAACTTAATGACACCCATACTCGATACATGACCATGAAAGGTGTCAATGCCTTAGTGAGCGGATCCGCAACCATATCGTTTGTACCCAACAACTCTATACTAACTTGATTGCTCTGAACCCTTTCTTTAACGGCAAGGAACTTTATATCAATGTGCTTCGATCTGGAAGAACTCCGATTACAGTTGGAGTACAGCACAGCAGCCCGGTTGTCACAAAAGATCCTCAATGGTCTCTCAATACCAGTGGCAACTCGCAGTTCCTTAACCATGTTCCGCAGCCATATAACATGACTGGATGCCTCGTAGCAAGCTACGAACTCAGCCTCCATAGTGGAAGATGCAACAAGTGACTGTTTCGCACTCTTCCATGAAATGGCTCCTTCAGCCAGAAGAAAGACATAACCTGAAGTCGATCTCCGGCTATCCTGGCATCCAGCGAAATCAGAATTAGTATACCCAATGATCTCTAGCTGATCTGATCTCCTGTATGTGAGCATATAGTCTTTCGTTTTCTGCATGTATCGAAAGACTCTTTTAGCTGCAACCCAATGATCCCTTCCGGGATTGCTCTGGTATCTGCCCAACATACCAACAATAAATGCAAGATCCGGACGGGTGCAAACCTGTGCATACATGATGCTTCCCACAGCCGAAGCATATGGTACACCCTCCATGAACTTGCGGTCCAAGTCCGTCTTAGGACACTGATCAAGGCTAAACTTCTCACCTTTGGAGAGAGGGGTATCATACGGCTTACAATCTTGCATGCTAAATCTCTTTAGTACTTTATTGATGTAACCCTTTTGTGATAGTCCAAGGGTACTCCGTGAACGATTACGGTGTATCTGAATACCCAACACAAAAGATGCTTCCCCAAGGTCTTTCATCTCAAAGTTATCTGAGAGGAAAGTGAATGGGTGTCGAATCCAATCATAAATAAAATTACAACTTATCACTAAGCAACAAAAAGGATTGTGCACAGCGGTAAGAGGATCGAACACAGGGACTATCGGCCTAATGTTTATTCTCCTGAAAACAACCAAACCAAACTGAACAAAACGAAGGGTGAGGTGAAAACAGTACAAGAAAATAAATGACAAGAAAATAAAAACAGCAGCAGACATGGTCGCTTCATCCCGAGGCCTCGAGACGAGTCGACCATGCACAAAAATACAAACAGAAAATAAAGAAACGAAAATAGCAAAGATAAAGATAGTGAAAGGATGAGGGAAATATTATTCCCAGTAGAGATCTCTTGAGGTAACAATTCCACGTTGTTGATCATTGACAAAGGTATTTTCAAAACGGTTTCATAGAAGAAGTTGTGGAACCAGCTCACACTAGATTCCCAACCTGCTACAAAAGTATTTAAAAGAATCACTTCATTTTAAACACCCTAATCTTCCTAAGCTCATCCTAAGACTCTTGATCCGCCACTTTGCTTGGCTATGCAGAGCCTTCGACAAAGGGATCAGAATACTTAAGGAAAAGCTCAAGAGATTGATTAAAAACAGTGAGGTCCCTCTCCTAGACAAGGGAGTACTTTCATCATCCACAAGTCTGGTCTAGTCTGGCACTTGACCCAGCTGTCACCTAGGTCGGCCCTTCTCAAGGCCTCGGGATGGGATGACCGCCTAATTCAACTCCTTCTTTCAGCTTAGACCAAGCACATGCCCCTCATGCCCTGCTGATTCGTCTACTACTGCTCTCTAAGAGTGATTTAATCACAAGAGAACTGACTGTAATCATTCAAGTTAAAACATAGGTTAGCTAAGCCCAAATTCAACAAGAACAAATTGGAGTTAAAACAAGAAGGAGAGAAATATGAAAAACGTTTTTATTGAAGATCAACATAGTCTCAAAACAAACGGGAATTGTTAACCTCTCAATCCCTACCAGGAATTGGAGGAATTAATTACAACCAATCAAAACAGCAAAAGAAGTTAAAATCCGAAAATACAAAGAAAAGCTGAAAAATCTGGAAAATGTGAGAAATGCTGATTTTCTCCTCTCTTGCTCTCCCCCACGTGTCCTCCTTTATTTCCTTTGCTTCGTGTCCTATTAATAGCCATTATTCTTCTCCTCTGATAGAGTTCAAAGGTACAACCTTCACCATAAAATAATTGCAGCACTCACAAACATGTGCTGCCAAACCAGGCTGGTGCTGGGCACTACTTTACTTTTGGAGAGAATATTCTTGAATAATACAAGGGGAATGTTTCATCATTCTTCCATTGATGTCCCCTTGGTGCTTCTGCAAGGTGGAAGAGGGAATCCAAGCACTAACACTCGTGCTCAAGTCCTCCAGGTTCCAAGCTGGCTGAACCAGCTTTAACAAATAAAATACAAAAGTACGCTCAGTGCTGTCCAGGCTGGAACTCTGACAGGTCGCTTCATGTCAAGGCCTCGAGAAGAGCTGATCTCGGCAAAATAGTGAAGTGGCCTCGGGACGAATGGACCAAATTCAAGGCAGCAAAGCTGAAACGAAACTCCATCACCAAATGATTGATTTAAGCTCTAATCTTCAAGCTTTCTGCTCCTTTCCTTCAGATTGATGCTCCAAAGGCTGTTTATAGAGAAAGGAAGCAAAAGGACTTAAAGTAGCATAATTATCATCTCAATTAATAATAAAAGAGAAGATAAAACATCCAAAATAAACCATCAATCATATTCCCCCACACTTAAACCATGCTTGCCCTCAAGCATGAACTAAAAACACAGAAAACACCCTCTGTACAGAAAATCAACCCCTAGACTGTACTCATACAAAAACTTCAGAAACCAACTCATTCAAGCAATGCTCAAACACTATCAACACTACAAAATGTACAAATATCCACATAGTGAAATAAGCATGTTGTACATCTAAGAAACAAGACACTAGGACTACTGACTCATCTCCCCAAGACTCAATCCAAACGCAGCTGCTACACACACAAAAATACACAAGCAGTCATGCAACAATTATAAAAATACAAGCAACAAAATTAAAGAACACCACCAAGCTTTCCTCTTTCCCTTCTGCACATTTTCTTTCTTTTATTTAGGCCTTCGGCCTCTTATACCCCCTTTTTGTTTTAGGCCTTCGGCCTCTTATACCTCCAAATTTTTTTTTTTTTTTTTTCTTCTCTTCTCCCCTAGGCCTTCGGCCTCTTATACCCCCTTTTTTATTTATTTTTTTATTTTTTCTTCTTCTTCTTCTCCTCCTCATTTTTTTTTTCTTTCCTTCCTTTCCACAATCCCAGAAAACACAAACATGCAGTCATGCAAAGAATTTAAAAAGTTAGTCATGCAAAAACAAAAGTTAAAAACTTGCAGCAATATTATGGACGGGATCTTCATCCCAAGGTCTTGAGATGAGAAGACAGTACAATCCTAGCAAAATATTTCCTAGGACAACAATACTCATCATACAACCATGTGAATAAATGTACAAATTATAAGGTCAGAAGTATTTAGCATTGTAAGACAGAGTTGATAGATCAAGTATTCACATAAGTCAAGTTTTTGAGATGTCATTTAATACAAGGGTGCGAAAAACAGAAAAAGAAAAACACAAAAACAACAAAAATATGCCCAAAAACACAATAAAAACACAAAAGTGACTCCCCCACACTTATTGGACACCATGCCCTCAGTATGAACGAGCACAAACAAGGGCAAAAAGACAGTAACAAAGACAAAGAAAGATAAAACCTGGGGGCGAAGTAGGTGGAGTAGGTGAAGGGGTAGCTGGTGCAAGACATCCGCCTCATCTCAAGGTCTAGGGATGAGTCAGCCAAAGTGTTTCTGGAGCTGCACTAAAAAGTGCCAAGAAATCTGCAATCAAAGAGAAAAACAGAGAGATAGATCATGAAGGGGAAAAAACAAAAATAACGACAACAAAAAAGAACAAAAGGGAAAAAAATCCGAAAGAAACATGGGTTGCCTCCCATGAAGCGTCCATCTTTATAGTCTTGGGCTAGACTCAGTTATTCTTCAGTAGATCTGGTCATAAACATATAAAAATAAACATTAGTTCAACCAATAATCCCCGGCAACAGCGCCAAAATATGAATGGGTGTCGAATCCAATCATAAATAAAATTACAACTTATCACTAAGCAACAAAAAGGATTGTGCACAGCGGTAAGAGGATCGAACACAGGGACTATCGGCCTAATGTTTATTCTCCTGAAAACAACCAAACCAAACTGAACAAAACGAAGGGTGAGGTGAAAACAGTACAAGAAAATAAATGACAAGAAAATAAAAACAGCAGCAGACATGGTCGCTTCATCCCGAGGCCTCGAGACGAGTCGACCATGCACAAAAATACAAACAGAAAATAAAGAAACGAAAATAGCAAAGATAAAGATAGTGAAAGGATGAGGGAAATATTATTCCCAGTAGAGATCTCTTGAGGTAACAATTCCACGTTGTTGATCATTGACAAAGGTATTTTCAAAACGGTTTCATAGAAGAAGTTGTGGAACCAGCTCACACTAGATTCCCAACCTGCTACAAAAGTATTTAAAAGAATCACTTCATTTTAAACACCCTAATCTTCCTAAGCTCATCCTAAGACTCTTGATCCGCCACTTTGCTTGGCTATGCAGAGCCTTCGACAAAGGGATCAGAATACTTAAGGAAAAGCTCAAGAGATTGATTAAAAACAGTGAGGTCCCTCTCCTAGACAAGGGAGTACTTTCATCATCCACAAGTCTGGTCTAGTCTGGCACTTGACCCAGCTGTCACCTAGGTCGGCCCTTCTCAAGGCCTCGGGATGGGATGACCGCCTAATTCAACTCCTTCTTTCAGCTTAGACCAAGCACATGCCCCTCATGCCCTGCTGATTCGTCTACTACTGCTCTCTAAGAGTGATTTAATCACAAGAGAACTGACTGTAATCATTCAAGTTAAAACATAGGTTAGCTAAGCCCAAATTCAACAAGAACAAATTGGAGTTAAAACAAGAAGGAGAGAAATATGAAAAACGTTTTTATTGAAGATCAACATAGTCTCAAAACAAACGGGAATTGTTAACCTCTCAATCCCTACCAGGAATTGGAGGAATTAATTACAACCAATCAAAACAGCAAAAGAAGTTAAAATCCGAAAATACAAAGAAAAGCTGAAAAATCTGGAAAATGTGAGAAATGCTGATTTTCTCCTCTCTTGCTCTCCCCCACGTGTCCTCCTTTATTTCTTTTGCTTCGTGTCCTATTAATAGCCATTATTCTTCTCCTCTGATAGAGTTCAAAGGTACAACCTTCACCATAAAATAATTGCAGCACTCACAAACATGTGCTGCCAAACCAGGCTGGTGCTGGGCACTACTTTACTTTTGGAGAGAATATTCTTGAATAATACAAGGGGAATGTTTCATCATTCTTCCATTGATGTCCCCTTGGTGCTTCTGCAAGGTGGAAGAGGGAATCCAAGCACTAACACTCGTGCTCAAGTCCTCCAGGTTCCAAGCTGGCTGAACCAGCTTTAACAAATAAAATACAAAAGTACGCTCAGTGCTGTCCAGGCTGGAACTCTGACAGGTCGCTTCATGTCAAGGCCTCGAGAAGAGCTGATCTCGGCAAAATAGTGAAGTGGCCTCGGGACGAATGGACCAAATTCAAGGCAGCAAAGCTGAAACGAAACTCCATCACCAAATGATTGATTTAAGCTCTAATCTTCAAGCTTTCTGCTCCTTTCCTTCAGATTGATGCTCCAAAGGCTGTTTATAGAGAAAGGAAGCAAAAGGACTTAAAGTAGCATAATTATCATCTCAATTAATAATAAAAGAGAAGATAAAACATCCAAAATAAACCATCAATCAGAAAGCCTTAGTGTCCTGAAGAAGCTTTACATCGTTAGTAGTAAGCAAAATGTCATCTACATATAACAGTAGAAATACAAATCTACTCCCACTGAACTTATGGTACAGACAGTCCTCCACAGCGTTTACTTCGAAACCGTATGAAGTAATAACACTATGGAACTTCAAGTACCATTGACGGGAAGCTTGCTTGAGCCCATAGATAGACTTCTTTAACCTACAAACCAATTCACTACCCTCGTTGGAGGATAGTCCTTCTGGTCGCCTCGTGTAGATTTCTTCCTCAAGATCCCCATTGAGGAAAGCAGTCTTTACATCCATTTGGTGTAGCTCAAGATCGAAATGTGCCGTTAATGCCATAATAGTCCTAAAAGAGTCCTTCGATGAAACTGGAGAGAAGGTCTCTTTATAGTCTATTCCTTTCTTTTGGGTGAACCCTTTCGCGACAAGACGTGCCTTGTACCTCTCAATATTGCCCTGAGAATCTCTTTTGGTTTTGAAAACCCATTTGCAACCTATCGGTTTCTTTTTCTCAGGCAATGGTACAAGTTCCCAAACGTCGTTGTCCTTCATGGATTTGAGTTCATCCCCTATGGCCCTTATCCACTCTCGAGCATCAGAACGACTATTGGCCTCTTTAAAGGTGAGCGGGTCATCCTCCAAAGAGTCAATAGTATCCTCATGTTCTTGCAGAAATACGATATAATCATCCGAAATCGCATTTCTTCTCACTCTAGTGGATCTCCTTAACGACATATCTGCCTCTACTTGGTCCTCAACTATTTGAGGTTGTTGAATTTGATCCGGTTGTGGACCCTCATGGACATCCTGATGATCCTGAGGATCTACTCCTGGTCCTGCAGGAAGATTAATGACGTCATTTCTTGCTCTCTGAGGGATAAGAGCAGGAATCGGAACAATAAGTTCATCCTGTCCCTCAGAAACTTTATGAGGATGAGAATTATTTGAATCCTCCTCAAAAACGACACCTGACCTTCTATCTTCCCCCCCAAAATCAACATCCTCAAGGAACTGGGCATTTCCCGTCTCAAAAAATGTTCTGGTAGTAGGGTTGTAAAACTTATACCCCTTTGACTTCTCCGGATATCCAACAAAATAACAACTAACAGTCCTTAGGTCCAATTTTCTTTCATCAGGCCTATAAGGCCTTGCCTCTGCTGGACATCCCCAAACCTTTAAATGTTTCAGGACAGGCTTTCGGCCAGTCCATAACTCATGTGGGGTTTTGTTAGTCGCTTTTGTTGGTATCCTATTGAGAATGTAGACTGCAGTTCTTAAGGCATCTCCCCAGAGTGATGTAGGTAAGGTGGTATTGGCAATCATACTCCTTACCATATCCTTAAGGGTACGGTTCCTCCTTTCAGATACACCATTCATGGTCGGAGACCCCGGCATGGTGTACTGTGGAACTATCCCACACTCATCGAGAAATTGGGCAAATGGCCCAGGACGCTGTTCACCTGATCCATCATATCGACCGTAGTACTCACCACCACGATCCGATCTGACAGCCTTAATAGTCTTGCCGAGTTGATTCTCAACTTCGGTCTTGAAAGACTTGAAAGCGTCCAATGCCTCAGACTTTTCCTTTAAGAGGTATAGATATCCGTATTGAGAGAAATCATCTATAAAACTGATAAAGTATCGTTGACCATTCCAGAATGCCGTAGAGAATGGACCACAAATGTCTGTATGTACCAGTTTTAGAGTTTCTGAACTTCTCTCGGCCTCAAACCGTCTTTTGTTAGTTGTTTTGCCCTTTATGCACTCGATGCAAACCTGCTGGTCTATACGATCGAGTTCACCAAGAATTCCTTCTGACACAAGTCGGTCTATTCTCCTTTCGGAGATATGACCTAACCGTCTGTGCCATAACCTGAATGAATCCTCAGTTAGCAATTTACGCTTTATCCCACGAGAATCACTAACATAACATTCATTATTGCTATTAACTGTATGCAATAAATATAAGTTATCAGAATCAATTAATGCACCAGTTCCAACCAAAGTAGAGTTAAAATAAAGCAGACTTTTATAATCCCCAAATCTGAATGAATAACATTCTTTGTCCAACAAAGAAACCGAAATCAGATTCCGTCTAAAAGACGGTACATATAAAGTCTCCTTTAACTCTAATATGAAACCAGTACATAAAATTAATTCCAGCGTAGCAATGCCCTCAACTGGTACCGGGTCACCTGCACCCATATAGAGCAACCTCTCACTTTCCATGGGCTTCCGGTATGTTCTGCACCCCTGCAAAGAAACACTTATGTGTTTAGTGGTTCCTGTATCTAACCACCAAGTGTTCTTAGGCACAGAAACTAAAAGGGATTCCGTACTAACAAGAGACAAGGACATACCTTTCTTAGCACACCAAGTTTTATACTTGGCGCAGTCCTTCTTAAGGTGGCCTACTCTCTTGTAGAAGAAACATTTTATTCCCTTATGCTCAGTCTCTGAGCCCTTATGCTTCTTCTGAGAACCAAACCCTGCAGTCTCTTTACCTTTCCTCTTCTTAAAACCGGATGAAGAGGCTGTAGCTAGATGAGCACTATCTAGTTGAGAGTGTCTCAACCTTTCCTGTTCCTGAGCCAGTTGAACAGTCAGCTGATCAATTGTCTACTTATTTTCCTGACAATTGTAACTCACCTCAAATTGACTGTACTGAAGTGGAAGTGAAGCCAGCACATGATGTACCAGATAGTCATCTGGTAACTCAACTTTAAGTGCCTTCAGCTTCTCAGCTAGGTTGATAACCCCCTGGACATGCTCCCGTATATCGCTATCCCCTCTGTACTTTATGGTCGAAAATTTACGAATAGTATCGCTAATTTCGGCCTTCTCTGTATGGGTATAGCGACCAGCCAAGATCTCTAGGATCTTGCTGGCACTAGCTTCCTTTTCCAGTGTGCTTTGCATGGACATAGGAACAACACTGAGTATGACCAAACGGCAAGCTCTATTCGAGTGATGCCAATCATTGAAAGCCTGGAGTTCCTTATCAGAACTTTCGATGCCTGGTTCCTCAGGACAATCCTTATAGAGTGCCAGATCCTTATCCATACAACACAGTGTTGTCTCTACCTTTCTCTTCCATAACTTGAAGTTACTGGAAGACAACAGTGGCACACTGTTCAAATTGGCAGATACCGAGCTCGCTGAGTTCATATCTGAAAGAACACAACATTCAGTTAGCTCACTTTAGTAAAACTTTATGAAGGCAATAAACTTAATGAATAACACACTGAATAAATCAGAAGATTAATTATATGACATTGTGCCCAATCTTTGGACTGGAAACACAACTCACAGTTAATTAACCTGTCATAGTATGAATTTTATAGCTTGATTTAGCCAAATATTTAACCTTCCTTTGGGCCGATCAAATATTCGCAATAAATCTCTTGATAACTATAAACCTTTATTCATCACTACCGTATTTATAATTTCTGCCAAATAGTTCCCTTCCTTTGGGCCGACAACTATCCGCATGAAATTATGAATACAATACTTGAAATATCTAACTCGATAATGTCCATAACAGAGGTCACTTTGGTGACTTTATTACTTCCATTAATCGAGTAAGACAAACAAGCCAAGCTTGAAAGCTTCCTTAGTGTTATTCCGCTTTCCTTTATATAAATCAATTATTTGAACCCGACGAACATCTCAAACCTTATGATGTTCATGTTCAAATAATCGAATTAACTTTAAGTCCGGCAACCCGAACCAGTACCAAATAGTACCGTGAACAGTACCAAACAGTACCAGACAGTATCAAAATACATATTCATACAGATTAAATACGTACCAAAATACATGAACAATACATATACAAATTGATTGATTGTTATTCCACTTAGTTTTGTTGTCTCTTTTTGTGGATTTTGAGACAATAAACATGCTGCTTTGACCCTGTTTCCTTCCTTTTTCCAGAATTACACTTGAATGACCTGAATTAGGAAAAGGAGTGAAAAGGCCAAAAATTAGAGCTCAATCGATCAGGCTGGCTTGGCAGACTTTCTGCTGATGCATTCCGACTCATCTCAAGGCCCTGAGATGAGGCTGTCGTGACGTTCCCAGATCTGGACAGCACTCACCATGATTATGCGCGCCGCAATTATTTTCTCATGAGTGCGTTTCTTGTCTCCTTGGGCGCCGTTTTTGGAGGTTCTAAGCTTCTTGGGTTCCGATATCATTCCTCCCACTCCTAACAAGTTCATAGAAGACAAAAACAACATTCTCCTTGTGTTTTGGAAGAATATTCCAACACTTGGACATGCTTCTTGAAGACCAAAACGGAAGTGACTTGTTAGTGGGAGCTGTCTCACCTTGGAGAGGAACAACTTGGCACCAAGAAGACCATTAATACTGATCAGAACGGCAGAGGAAGGCATCGGACAGTAGCAAGGAGTTAGAGGAGAAAATCAGCTTTTCACACATTTTCCAGATTTTCCAGCATTTCTTCATTTTCGGTTTTAAACTTCTTGTATTATTTCCATTATGTTTTGTAGCTAAAAACCTCCATCTTTGGTAGAGATTTAGAGGATGACAATTCCAGAAACGTTGTGAGACTTGTTGATCTTAATTAAAAACGTTTTCATATCTCTTTTCTTGCTTGATTTAACGTCAATTTGATTGTGTTGTATTTGAGCTTGATCAACTTGGATTTCGGCACAATTGATTACGGTAGAATCACTCTAATGCCGCGTTTCTGTGTTAGAGAGAACCCGAGTGGACAACTAGTGGATAGGATGATGTCTTCTTGAAACTAGAAGAAGAAAAGGGTTAGTTTTGAGGTCAATGGACTGCAAGTGCGTCCATCTCAAGGTCTAGGGAAGGGCCTTCCTAATCATATCAACAAACTAGCAATCCTTGATTGTTAAGGGAGTTAGGGTCGCGAAAGGAGCTTCTCCTTGAGTGACTTGAGTAGGAGGAGGCTTGGAGATCGCCCCTGGATGAATCTCTATAACTTCCCTATGAAAATTGTTTTGAAAATACTTTTGTCAATGATCAACATCTTGGAATTGTCACTTCGTTAATATCTCTACCAGGGATACCTTTTCCCAACTGATTTTCCTCCTATTTACAACTGTGTTTTTGTATGCAACCTTTGTTCACTTCATTGCATTTCTGTTTTACACAAACTACATCCCAAAACTTGATTTTCTACTTGGTTAATTATAAAGAAAAGCACGAATCAGTCAAGCTTGTCTCTGTGGGATCGATCCTCTCACCACTATCTGCATTTATTTGTAGCATAGCACTGAGTTGAACTTATAACTTTTATGCAGGGCATGCGACGGCTCTGTCACAAATACATGTCAAATACATATCAAATACGTAACTAATACGTATACAAAATACATGTACAATACATATCAAATACGTAACCAATACATATACAAAATACATGTACAATACGTATTAAAATACGTATACAATCATTCAATCACTGTTCACGTTTCTTCTTCCCAAAACCAAACGGGATTCAATTCCCAGAAAACCCAATTTTGCATACATAATCCAATTAATCAATTCCAGGAGCCATGACACCGAAATTGATTGGCTCTACTACCAATTGTTAGAACCAAAAGATATTCACTGTTGTTCTCAACTTTATGAACAACAGTGTAGGAACAAATCAATTCGATTAATACATGAATCAAATAACGGAATGCGGAAGCGTACCTGATGATAATGATGCCATGATCGATATAGAAATCCGGGAACAAAGGTATTCTGGTGAATCGTTGCCTTGGGCGTATGGGTACCCTATGTTCTCTGTCTTTTCTGATAACGCTCTATTGTTTTTCTTTTCTAGAAGAAAACCCTACTTTTTCCTTATGCGTTAAAACAGAAGAACTTTTCCTTTTATATGGCAACCTCCACCAGGGACCAAATCCCAATTATATTTAACTTATGTTAATTACAAATTGACCCATCAACAATTGTAATTAACCCGGGACTCTGCACAAATACTAAATGTGCCCCCACACTGTATTAATTAGACGATTGGACCCTTTAACTTTATTAGATCATCAATTTGGTCCAATTAACTTTATGTTAACAATATATTATATAACGGTACACACATAACATATGCGTCCATATGTTTCAGAGTGTACAAACGGTACTAACGCATTAGTCTCGTTGTCCAAATTCCAACACCATCTAATCGTTGTAAATACTGATCAATGTAAGTGATAGGATAATTCGCGGTCTAACTAGGCAGAGATGGTTGGGCAAGCTTTGATCAGAACGGTTGGGCAAAGTTAGAGAGGGCAGTCTTTTCTAGTAGTCCAACATATCCTCTTCTGTTGCGATTTGTTCATGAAGCTTTGCCTAGTAAGCAAAGTTTGCCTCAATGTCCTCCTGGCGCTTCTGCTCCACTATCATTCGCACGTTTGAGGTAGCCTCTCCAAGTTAATTTACACAGTCGGTTATTCTCGTCATCAGTTAGTTTATCATATCTTCTCGAAACGGCCCTACGTTTTGTGGAGGTTATCGTGGCGGAAAATATTGATAGCTAGTTTCAGGTTGCATTCTATAATTGAAACTTTATTGGTTTCACCATGAGAGGTTAGGAGTAGATGTGTAGGAATCATAGTACACTTCATAAATCCCCTACAACGGGAAATTAGATGTGTGTGAATTGTAGTATGATTCAAAGCCCTCCTGGCGGGCCATAAAATCTTTTATAAACAGTCACATTACTTTCACCATAGTTGTCTGCATCGAAATAGGAATGAGAATGGTGTAGTATGCTCATTTCTTATTTACGCCGAGGAGTTTATTTTTAAAATTATATTTTGAACCTTATTTAAATGACTTAAAGGCGAAATACTAAAGAATGAGTGTGTCTGTATTCTTATTCATGGTGGTTCATAACTAGTGAACTAAACAAGCCTTCGATGTGATGTTGAACAAAATAGAGAGCGCAACTAGGGGAAGAGAATTTTTTTTATAGCTGGAGTCGATAATCTCTTATTTAAAAAGTAAGCTTGTCGAACTAGTTTGGATAGTTTGAGCTTGCAAATTTTATTAACATTAAAAATTTTATGAATATTTACAGCATCCTGTCATATCAATGGATTAGATTATCCACCCTGGAAGCAATCGTATGGCTAGAAACTCGTCCACTACTTATCGGCAAACAACGGTCCAGAACTATCCACGTGTCTCTTCTACCACATATCCATTATTTAACCCACTCAACCTATCCCTCCAACCGGCGCTCACTTCACATTCCTCACCTCCCACTTAAAAAGCTTCAATATCTTTTTTCACACTAATTTCATATCATTTTCTTTTCAAAAATACCAAATAAACCATCACATACAGAAATTCATATCATTTAGTATTTTTTTTGGGGGAAACAAAGAACTCCAAATCCAAGGACCCTTTAATCCCAATTCTCTTTTTTCTCAAGAAAAAGACTGAAAATGGCAGACTCAGATAATGACTCAGGTGGGGGGCACCCCTCTAATTCCGAAGCGCACGACTTGTCGTCGTCAAAGGAGCTAGACAGGTTCTTGCCAATAGCAAACGTGAGTAGGATCATGAAGAAAGCCTTACCTGCCAACGCTAAAATCTCCAAAGATGCCAAGGAAACAGTCCAAGAATGTGTGTCCGAGTTCATCAGCTTCGTCACCGGAGAAGCGTCCGATAAGTGCCAGCGCGAGAAGCGGAAGACAATCAACGGTGATGATCTCTTGTGGGCCATGACCACTCTCGGGTTTGAGGAGTATGTGGACCCACTCAAGATCTATCTACAGAGGTTTAGGGAAATGGAAGGGGAGAAAAATAATGCGGTGGCAGCGCGTGACAAGGACGCTCCTGGTAGCACCGGTGGTGGGTTTGGGATGATGGATGGGTATGGTGGTGGGTACCAGCAGCAGGGACCCGTGTACGGTTCTGGTGGTGTTGGGGGTAGGTTTCTCGATCAGATGGGTGGGCCTGGTTCTGGGCTTGGTAGGAATAGGTAGTGCTTTCTTGATGGGCCGAGGAGTGACTGAGTTGACCCAAGAACATGTGATGCCATTGGTCCATCATGTTTCATGATGAT
Organism: Viola odorata; assembly: GCA_963691705.1. Lineage (NCBI taxonomy): Eukaryota > Viridiplantae > Streptophyta > Magnoliopsida > Malpighiales > Violaceae > Viola > Viola odorata. The sequence continues at coordinate 51,651,607 of OY829546.1, read as the reverse complement.
TAAAGGCGGAAGATGGTTGATTATTGGAGTATGGACGTTATAGTTACAATCACGATCAGGACACGTGTACGGATGAAATTGACTTGATCTTTCCAACATGCCAGGTGAGGTGGTGGCGTACTGTGGACCACCGTGGGCCTGTTAGGCTGGTGACGCAATTGTGACGTGGGCTTGTGTAATGACATGCCTTTCTTTGCTCAAAACTTATTTTCTACCACAAGACTGTCTACTGTCTAGGGAAAGAGGCTTGGATTTTTTTTCCTTGGTTATTGTTTTGTGTCTTGAACAACTTAAATTTATCGATTTCGCTTTGTTGTCATGGGTCTATCGATTTCGCTTTGTTGTCATGGGTCTATGGGACGACCCACTGGCTTATACAATTGTCACTTCGTTCGTGATCAAATGATCAGTTATTTTAAAGAATGAAGCAAATGATGTTAGAAAAAATCGTTCTCTACTATATAAAGGTAATGTTCGTACGAAAATGTGAAGAGTGGAGACTAACAGACGGAATATCAATGGCGGAATGAAACAAACGATGTTAGAAAGAATCGTTCTCTTCGTTACATTAGCATATATGTTTCCACTATGGGACTGATTTGATGATCATCATGATTGTTGCTTGTACAAAATTAGTCTGCCCACAATAGTACATGTACATCAACACTTTTTTGCTATGGGAGTTTTCAGTGTCCTTGAGTGCTCTCTGTTCGTACATTTTTATGCTTAATGAAGTATAAATAAACAAGTACATAACAGTGCAATCCTATGCTCAAGTCGATAAAGCTAACATCATGACGAGATCTTTTTCGATTTCTAACATTAGCACAACATCAATACGAGTGAAATAGTTAATTACCACTCAACCACAGCCAATTTCAAGTACAAACTGACTCGTCATTCGCTCAAACTTGAGATCTAAATGAATGACTATTACACTCGATCACAACCAACATTAAATCAAACGCAGAACAGTCTCTAGGACAATTCCCTTACAAGAGGGAACTTGTTACCACAGTTCAACGCGAAAAGCAACCTATAAGTTTCATGCTCCAAGTTAAATATGGAAAACTTCATGCTTTCATAACCTTCCTAGTAACCAAAAATGGTAGATTATAAACAAAGCTGTACTTTACAAAACACTGACCAACGTGTAAATATCCCAGGGTAAACTGGTTTCTATTCATGAAATCATAATACATCCTACAAACTCTTCTAATAACTACATGGTTAACCTGGGTTACTCAAAACTACAACAAAAAGGGGTTAAAGTTAGCAAACCAGACAACACATATCAGTAATAACCTATCATCTAACCTATTACAACACATTCAAACGGTAAGTTTCTAAAACAATCTATTACATCCAGACTTCAGCAATTTCAAGCCATAACAACATCCATGACATACGTTTAGATCAATCGTTAATCAGCTGAAACATAAAATATCAAAGGTGAAAGCTAACACAACAGAAGCAAAAGTTCCACTTCTACAACAAGCAGGCAAAAGGGGGATTTTTATCGTCTGTTGGCATAAAAGATTGAGGTCCGCTACATCTTCAAGAGTATCCAGAGGGTCTTGGCTCCAAATATCATTCCTTCACTCCACAAAAGGGACAAGTTAGAAATATGCACATGGTGATACTCGAGACATTTTACTGATAATAGTAAAACTGGTCGACAGTCATCACTTTAAAAATCCATATTATGAGATTCCAGTGACTCCAGTTAGCACAAACTATCCATATAATACGATTCCAATTGCTCCAGAAATCATATACATAGCTATCAGATTCTATACAGCATGTTATCACATCCTTAGGAGGAGATACAATTCAGTTCCAAACTAGAAACCATTTGACATTTTCGATGTAAGCAAGCTTTAAAACATAACTAGCGAGAAGATGTGGACAAAAGGGAAGTGTTACCTAAAAATCACATTCAAATCCAATCCCACTATGTCTCATTCTCAGAGAAATCCTTGTTGTGAGGGGGTATAGAGGTAAAGGCAATTAACAGAGATGGTCCACACACACACATGAAAAAGGAACCGGGAACACAAGAAACAGAAGCAACAAGGGTGCAGCTAGAACCAGAATGCATGATGCATAAAGAGAGAACCAAGAGGGCATATAACATTTAAAAAGACTAACTGAGAAAATAAAAAGCAAAACTAGACGGGTTGAATTTAATATTAAAAAAATAATGATGCCATATATTCTTTTCATAGCGAATAGAGAAAGAAACATGGTGGGGGTAAGTTAAGTTGGTAATGGAAACATTTCCATTGCCACACTACTACAGGTCTGAAGGAATCATCTTCACAACCCACTAAAAGTAATCATTTCCCTACCCACAAAAAGAGTACTAACCTAAAGGTATAATGTCATTTTCAGGGAATAGCAAAGGCATGAGGGGAAAGAGATAGAGCATGATTACTATGAAGCCTACGTGCCCTTGGCCCTCTGCAACCAGTTCTATGCTGTCACTTACCCTCCCAAAAACCTACATCCAACCTCGCCTTGCTCATTAGGTTGGGCTCAAAAAACAATGTCAAACCACCAACACCTGCATCAACCTCTCTCAGCTCATAGCTTCTACGGAGCAGGCACTGGGAGAGAGTTCTAGGATATGATAATAACGATAATTAGGGAGATGTTAGAGCAGGGTAAGAGCACAAAGAAAGTGCGAGGAAAGGTGACCAATGTAAACATAATTCATTTTTCTGACAGCTCATGATGTTATAAATCTAGATGACAACGTGATATGCATGTCCTAGAATTTGGTAAAGGAGTTCTAAAATGTTGAAGCCACTCGATTCCCGTGAGTACATAATGAATGGATGACACCTCAACAGAACTATTCAGCACACAAACATTAGGCATAAGAGAATACCCATCTATATATAATGCTCTACAATTAACAAATTAAGATTACGGAACCTAAAACTCAAATTACAATAGGCTGATAGTGCAGAAACTTACTCTTTTTAGGCAAGAATGAAACAACGCCCCACACGAACAAGCAAATAAGAAAATTCATTCAAGTAACTGCTGACCAAAGCACCCCCTGTAACACTAACTGAGAACTGCTGCTAAAGAAATCAGGAACAAGAACAACCACTGACGAACTCATTGCTCTGAAAAAGAAGTTTCCAGAATAAGTTATTCCGAAGTAAGCCGCCGCCTCTTTCCATAATCAGCGTCTCTTGACCTTGAATGATGGTCATCCTCTTGTGGCAATCGTGACTTGCTGTGAGTCCGTGACGATCTACCCCTATCCCATTCATCATCATGCTCAGTTTCACGGTCCCTGTACCTATGATGATCTGCATATTTATCCCTGTCTTCTCTATGACGATCTCTGTCCCTATCCCTATCACGATCCCTTTCTCGTTCACGGTCACGATCACGAGAACGCTCTCTGTCCCTATCACGCTCTCTCTCCCTATCTCTACCATCTCTATCATCACGGTGCCTTCTCTCAGGCCAGTCATGATCAGGACCACCCACATCTTTTTCTTTTGGCACATCTCTGTCATATCCTGCTTCTCTATCATCGCGATACCTTCTATCAGAAGAACCAGCCCTATCTTTCTCCTTCATTGAATTCTGCCAACCTCCCCTGTCATGACTAACCTCCCCATATTGATGATCAGAAGCAGCTTCCTCACCATAACTAGATTCCCCAACTCTCCCACCACCATTCTCCTCACCAGTCCATCCACCCATATTGGGATCTGACCACATTCCCATATTAGGCCCATCAACACCACCCGTGGGCATCATACCCATTCCGCTCATCGGCATCCCTCTTCCAAAAAATGCTGGATTTACATGAGGAGCGACTCCAGGCATTCCTACAGGTGGGAAGGGGGACAAAATCCCTCCGAATGGCGGGGCAGGACCACCAGGAAAGCCTCCATAACCCGCCATTCTCCCCATAGGGCCACCAAATGCAGGATCAAACCCTTGCCCCATCATATTAGGGTGCATTAGAGGCGGGGCTGCACCCATTCCTTGGCCAAACCCATTTCCAGCACTCCCCATTATGCCCCTCACACCCATGCCACCAGGCCTATTCCTCATCGGACCAAGTGGCCCTCTATTCCCCATCCCTGGGCCATTTCCTCTCCCCCAATTTCCTCTCCCTCTATTCCCATCTCCACCTTGATAATTCCCACCAGTTGCAATGTTCGCACCACCGCCACCAGCAGCCCCACCAACACCGCCACTCTTACCTCCACCATCATTAGCCCCCCTCCTTGCTTGCCCCCCAGCAGCCTGTCCTCCAATCTGCTGATTCCTGTGAACCTGAGCTTCCCCCATCTTCTTAACAGTGAAAGGTGATGCAAACGCGACAACACATGGCCTCCCATTAAACACATACCCATTCATCCCTTCCTTACAAGCTGACGCAGCACCAGGATCAAAAAACTCAACTTGACAATACCCTTTTGACTTCCCACTCGCTTTCTCATCAAAAAACTTAACCTCCTTCACAGCTCCATACTTGCACAACTCAGCTTCCAATTCTGCATCTGTGGTCCACCAATGCAAATCTCCAACAAACAATACCGTCCCACCACCTACACCTCCATTACCGGACACATTTCCTCCACCATTCACATTTCTAACAACCCCCTCATCATGCACATTCACAACGCCACTGCCATGAGATGGCAGCTGCTGCGGCTGCATAGGAACCGCATTGAGTTGCAAACTCACACTGTGATTACTGTTATTAATATGACTGTTACTATTAGCAACAACACTACTACCTGTCCGTTCTTCGAAGTCGTTCACTTTACTAAGACCAGAATTCTGACCACCACCCAACTCAACTCTCAACCCACCCGATGATCCACCAGCAGGCCCCTTTATATCAGTCGCTCTAAACCCCTGCCCTTCATATCCAGATACCCTACCAGCACCAACACCACTACTCTCACCAGGCACTGTTGCAGTAGCGCCAAGATTCTGTGCTACCGCAGGTAAATCAGCCTTTTTCTCTACCTTATTAGCATCATTAATATTACTACTATCATTATTACCTTGGTTTTGGAAAGCTAAATCCTCGTTTTTTCGAACAGACTGCAAGAAACCCTCACCGACATTAACATCGTTGTACAGATCCTCGTAATCTTCATCCTCTTCCTCTTCAGCGAAGATTCCCACGTCAGCAACGGCTGAGATTGCCTCGCTACGGTGGAACTCCTCCATCTGATCCCCGCCGCCCTCTCCTTTATCCATGGATTGGCTGCTCGGTCATTGCCTGTGTTCTAAAGCGGAGAGTGGCTTTTTGTTGGGTGCCAATAGAAAGAGTGGAGAAGATAGAGCAGAGCAGGGTGTACGTGCGTGTGGAAGACGGAAACCCTAATCTGGAAAAAGGTGGAGTCTTGTGAGGAGGAGATTGGGAATTTTCTGGGATTTGCTTTGTTAGATTAGAACGTGTGTCAATGTGTCAAAAAAAACCGGAACACGGTGCGTTTTCCAGATAGCTACATTTTACTTTTGGGCTTGGGAAATGGGCCGGCCACTTGGAAATCCATCATTGAGGTCATGACATGGGCTGGGCTTTAATTATGATGGAGTTTTGTTATCATTGAGTCAAAATCCATCTGTTTCTCATCATTGGAATAATGCAACACTACTAAATTCTTAATACTAATACAGTTACAGTTGATTTTTATAAGTAATGTTGTGAACCACGTTTTAAAAATCAAACCGAGTATGAACCACTTGAACTTTTAATGGATAATTTAATATTTCAACCGGGTTTGATTGTTGATTTAATAGAATATAAAAATATATATTTATACCATAATAATAATAATAAAACTGAAAAAATAGTAAAAAGTCTCGGGTTCAACAGATTGGGTAGACCAATTTGACCGTTTTTTTCCTAGTTCAGCTATTTTTTGTGAAAAAATGATGAATTGAACCGGCTAGGGGTCCAAATCGTCAATTGACCCTATTTTTAAAACTTTGTTATGCTTATGGGAAAAGAAAAAAACAAAAACTTTATATATTTTATTTTATTTTATTGAAATTAAATAAAATTAAACACAATTAGGTGCGGATAACAACAAACCCCTAGTAATAATTTTTTCAATTTTCCTGAAAATTTATATAACGGAAAAATGCCACAATATCTACTCCTTAATTCAAGAAAGGGAAAATGCATTTAGTGGCACCTGTCAAACAATTGATTGACTCATTTGGTACCTCTATTTTTTTTTGTCTTTAAAAGGTACCTCTAAACAAATAAAACGTCACATTTGGTACCTCCGTCCAACTCCGTCCAATTTCCACCGTTAAGTGTCCTACGTGGCACGCCACGTCGGATGCCACGCCAGCCTCGCGTGACGTGGCATGACACGTGGGTTAGATCCGACCCGTTTCTTTTCCCGTGGGTCGGATAAGTGGGTTTTCCAACCCTGTATGAAACGACGTCGTTTTTGGTCAGGTGCGAACGACGGGTCATTCAGGATTAAAATGAAAGACGCGTCGTTCATCATATGTTTAAACATGCTCCAATCTAGGGAATTCCGAGATTCGAACTCGGGACCCCTCACACCGTAGGTGAGAATCCTACCACTGGACTAAATGCTCTTGATGTGTTATCTTTGATTACTCCTGAAATATATTGTGTGATTTATGATTTTTGCTGAAAAAAATATTACTCCAAAACCCTACTCCAAAATAATATAATTGCATTAAAAAAATAAAAAAAAATGTAAAAATTCACAAAAATAATTGTAAAAATTCCAAAAATAAATGAAAAAAATGTAAAAATTCTAAAAAGATGTAAAAAATTCCAAAAAAAAATTAATAAATCAAAAAATCGAGAAAACATGTACAAATTCTAAAGAGATGAAAAAAAATTAAAAAAAAATTTAATTAATCTAAAAATAAAAAAAATGTAAAAAAAGTCTAAAAAAATGTAAAAAAATTCCAAATTTTTTTTTATTAATCTAAAAATCCAGAAAGATGTTAAAATTCCCAAAAAAATTAAATATCTACAATTAATTATTTTTTTGCAATTTTTTGGATTTTTAGATTAATTAATTTTATTTTGGAATTTTAACATCTTTCTGGATTTTTAGATTAATTTCTAAATTTTATAATTTTTTATATATTTTTTACATTTCTTTGGAGTTATTAAATTTTTTTCGATTTTCTTGTTTTTTTTGTAATTTGTACAACGTTTTTGGATTTTTAGATTAATTAATTATTTTTTAGAATTTTAACATAGAATTATTACATTTTTTGGAATTTTTCAATTTTTTCTAGATTTTTAGATTAAGTAAATTATTTTTACAATTTTTACAATTAATTTTGTGAATTTTTAAATTTTTTTATTTTTTAATGCAATTATATTATTTTGGAGTAGGGTTTTGGAGTAATATATTTTTTCAGCAAAAATCATAAATCACACAATATATTTTAGTAGTAATCAATGATAACATATGAAGAGCATTTGGTGCAGTGGTTGGATTCTCACCTACGGTGTGAGGGGTTCCGAGTTCGAATCTTGGATTTCCCTTGATTGGGGCATGTTTAACCTTATGACGAACGACGCGTCTTTCATTTTAATCCCGAATGACGCGTCGTTCGCACCTGGCCAAAAACGACGTCGTTTCATACCGGGTTGGAAAACCCACTTTCCCGACCCACGGGAAAAGAAACGGGTCAGATCTGACCCTGACGTGGCGTGCCACGTAGACACTTAACGGTGATTGTTGGACGGCGTCAGTCGGAGGTACCAAATGTGACGTTTTGTTTGTTTAGAGGTACATTTTAAAGATAAAAAAAAGTGGAGGTGCCAAATGAGTCAATCAATTGTTTGACAGGTGCCACTAAATGCATTTTCCCATTCAAGAAATAAAATCAATATTCAAAAACCTGTCTCGTCAAATTACAGTCACGTCCCTCTCTCCAACCAACGGCTACTTCCCTCAACCGCACCAATAGGTTTATAGCCGCCATTTATATAGCCCAGACCCCATCTTCACTCAACGGTCAAATTTTCCCTCACGCGCCGTTTCCATCCACGCACCCGTCTCTATATATTTCTTCTTCTCCCTCCATCCCATCCAACAGCATCGGATTCAGACATTCTTCTGAAAAACCACACAAAACCCTAATTTCTTCTAACAAAGACAATGTCTGCAAATTATTATCTATTGAAACTATTACAATTGTTTACTCTAATTGCACTTCTTTCTTCCGACTGTTTCTTAGTAAATGCCGACATTGCACCTTCACCATCTCCGGCTTCACCCAAGGCAAAACCACCGCCGTCTTCTCCGACAGCAAAACCCCCTTCTTCTTCTCCTCCGACGAGCACTCCGGTTATCCCTCCTCCAACGACGACATTGCCTCCCGCGGCTTCTCCTCCCACCCGCACCCCCTCCCCGTCGATTTCTCCGGCAGCTACTCCTATCGCGCCCCCGAAACCCTCTCCGATCACTTCTCCGACGAGTCCTAGCGCTTACTCATCAATATCTCCGGCGGCTTCGCCTCCTCTGGCGGTCTCGCCTGCTTCCCCGCCGCAGAATGTCTCGAGCCCAATTGGGTCACCTCCAGTTTCGTCCCCAGAGGCTAGTTCTCCGTCATCGGTTCCCACTCCAACTGAGACCCCGGTGACTGCTCCAAGTTTGGCTCCGACTGTCACAGAGGGTCCGTCCACCGCAGAAGCTCCAGGGTTACCGGGGAGCATCCCGTCTACTTCTGCAACGCCGGGAGCGGCTCCAACGGTGTTTCCTTCCACTGGTAGCCCACCAATCCCATCTCAAACGAGTTTGTCGCCGGAAACTGCTGAGGGTCCGGCTAATGATAATTCGGGTGCAAGGTCCGAGTATGAAGTTCGGGTCTTTCTGAGTGGGTTGTTGGGGATTGGGGCCGCCTTGGCTATTGCTATATAAGAATCATTCATTAAAATTTATTTATAGTAGTATTTATTTTTTCTCTGCATTTTTTATTTATGGGAAATTTCCCCCTTTATGATGCTTGAGATGAAGTTTGATGTAATGCAAAGATTGTTTCTTGTTGTTAACTGCTGCTTAAGTTATATGAAATTCGAATTCGGATTCTTTTTCTATGCTTATCTTGTGATGATGAATGCTTGAAAGATTGATTGTGGCCATGATAATTGAATCACCAAAGCATGAGAAGGTGTGGTTAAGGTGTTTCGAGTTAGGGTATTGTTTCAGAATCCAAGACCCTTGAATTGCTTCTGGATTTGGCCCTTCTGGTGAAATTTAGGTACTTTAAAGCCTCTTTTGACCATGAGTGATGTGTAACTATATTGCTTCATTTTGTTATGAAGATTTGCATTTAGGTATATCCTGCCCAGCCAGCTGGAGATGGCAGATGGAGTTATCCTGGAAATTCTGATTTCCGGTCTCTTTACGAGTAAAAATGTATCGTGTATGTCAAGTGTCAACCTTCACTGGCGCGATTACTCGGTGGGTTTTGAAGAACAGTTTAAGGAAGGATTGTTTCGGAATTCACACAACTTTTGTTCTTGTCATTTATGTACCATTTCTGATATGGGTTTTTTCCCCATTCCCTATCACTTAAGGAGTTGATTTTGTTGGTAAGATGTGACAGGTTCAAAGAAAAGATGGATTGGATTTAAAGAGAATAACAAACAGCTTGATAAGGTAAGTGTCATTTTCGTTGAGACACATTTCTGTTGTTCTAGTTTTACCTTAATAAGCCATTGTTAAATGCATTCTAACACTATCAAAATAAAACAATGCATTCTAACGATTGCTTTGACAACAATTCATCTACAACAGTGATGTCAATCCTGTAAACTTTTGATGTGGTGATTGCAGAAGGTTTGGTGATTTACATCCTCGATGAGTTGCTAGTGTTAGGACTTGGGACGATGCGGCGCAATTTAAGATTGATTGAACTTCTGATTAAATGAGTTCAAAAAATAATTAAGAGCAGAAAATGTGGCTAGCCTGCAATTTAACATTGGGAGCCAATCTGACAGATTAAAGTTCCGGCTGATACAGAGATATTAGTTATATATGATGCTGGTCTAGCCACCATGCTTGATGCTTTTACGTAGCTTTCAGGACCTGTCTTGCCTGAAGGTGTAAAGAAAGCACCATTCAGCATCAAATCACCGTCCGATCTCCAATTCCAACTCTTCCACTGATCATTTCCAATCAAGTCACGTTTCGTCACCTGAATGAGAAGTAAATCTTTAGAAAACACTGCTGTTGGTTTTTGCTGGAATCGGCTGAGCAGTGCGAAATGTTTTGACAGTTTGGTGCATTAAAGTTTGTGTTAGGTGATACTATTAGGGATATAAGATTAGCAATAGAGTAATTATTATTGTTTTTAATGGTCTTAAATTCTAAGAGGATAGAAAGTACCTAGTTAGTTAGTTTGGTTAGAGAAGTTTAATTACCTCCTTTGCAAATCCATTATCAGGTGCAATAAAAACATTTCCTTGGCTATTGATTGTTGGATTAGCACTTCCTCCAATCGCATACATCTTCCAGCTAGTGTAGACGTTGTTGACAATGTGAAAATATCCATGTCTACACCTGCAAGACTCATCCTTGGGGTTATATTCTTGAAATCTAGTGAAGAATATGAAAAATTACACATTACTTCTGCATTTCATCTTGACATGCCTACACAGATCGCTCATCTAATGTGGCAGTCACTTGTGTAATTGCTCCATTAGTTGAGCGCGATGCAGCTTATCAAGATGAATGAGAAATGAAGAAAGATTTAGTTTTACCTAGGCATTCTTTGAACCAGATTTTGACCAAAGAAGTTGAAGGCAATGGTAACTTGCATACTCTTGTCAGCCAAGAAATCATCACTGTGACCCATAAGCATAACTTCATTATGATCCAACATGTAGTTGTTCGATATCGTTATAGCTGTCGACCCAAATACAGCATCAATTAGTCCATCATAGCAATTAGCTAGTGTACAATGATCAATCCATAACTCCCTAGAACCAAATATGGATATCCCATCCCCATCTGTCTTACTTCTCGGGCCGGCATGTGTCGGCGAGTCCCTCACTACCGCACCTCCAGTTGGTTTACAGTCATGAATGTAGATGTTATGTATGATAATGTTACTCACATTATAAATGGATATGCACCCTCCTGCTGCTATCTGAACATTATGGCCTCGTCCATCGATCGTTTTGTACGAGTTCATGACAAGTTCTTCTTTCAACTTGATCACCATGTCATGATCAAAGATGATCCACAGAGGTTCATCTTGGATAACACCGTACCGGATCGTTCCTGGAATTGGGTTAACAGGGTCATCATTTTCAGAATCTGTTACCACATAAAGCTCACCATCTCGTCCTCCCACCGCGTTTCGCCCAAACCCAATTGCACAATCAGCCAGCAGTTTCCTGTTGGTTTCCCAGTCAGGATCACATCTCCAGCAATCATCGATAGGATTACCGGTTCTGCATGAATCTTTCCCCAGCTCCCTTCTTGTTGAAGCCCTGTTTTTCAATAAAAAATGCATCATTAGATCATTATATTCATAGTATACGTTATGTTAATTACATACGAATGGTAATTAGGAGCACTAACCACTTAGTTCCTTCTGATATCTGCCCAAGATTATGATGTTTAGAGCATGCAGAAATGACATGTGACAACAAGACTAGGAAGAAGAGTTTAGATGTTGCTCTCATGTTTTATGTTTGAGAGGATTAGTTGAGCGGAGAAAACAAACAGAATGAATGAATGGAAAGATGTTTAAGAAGCTAAAGACCTAAATAGAGGTTGGAAGATGTGATCAAATAACTTCCATGTTTTTCTTGTTCTTATTTATTTATTCCTAACTTAACCATGTTAAAACTAATTTTATTTACACTAAATTAGTTCACAAAAACCTATAATACTTCAAGCACTTTAATTACCTTATGTACAAAAATGATTAATTTTACTTGCATTCCGTGAGCTCACTAACACTAACAGTACTTCGAACTAATCTTTATCTTATCTCATATATAAGGATCAAATTAGCGTTGTTTATTCACTAACTATAAAGTACGCAAATTTATTAGCAGCAAGGAGAAAGATAAAGAGTTACATCTCACACTATGGGCTGAAATGAGCAGGCATGGGGTTCAATGTAGGACATGGAGAATTAAAATTGAACCGCAAAAGCAGGTTTTCCATTCGGGAATAGTATGCTATCAATAGTATGTCATTGAACTTTCACTTTCAAGATGCACTTAGATGGAAATGAATGGCTTAAATGAGACGGAAAATGTGGCATTTGGGTCTTTTCTCCTTTTCTTTTCTTTTTTAAATTTTGTTTGGAAGAGTGTGGGCTAGGTGAGAAAATCTCAGATACATACAGAGTATTTATCATTCGATACCTTTTCATATAAAAAATTAACTTAAAATAATAATTGAGGTATATTTTACTTGATAAATCTATATAAATAAATAAAAAATATATAACCTAATATGAAAAAGGATAAACCCTAATTATTTTTTATTTTATTGGTTAAAATTAACGTGTCGATTTTTTTATATGGAAAGATACTTGCCAGCACCCCTGATTTACTTCAATAATTTCCGGGTAGGTAGCTACCGTTACTGCCTCGCACTCTTCAATTATGTAGTGTAGAGGGCACAAAAGTATTTAGAGACCGCATTCTTAGCTACGGTTCTTTAGTTAATGGCCTTACCCACCAATTGTTATGAATTTTGCTACATTAATTTGAAGATGGCCCTCACCTCCATCTGGGGGAGAGAGGGGTTTAAGGTGGGTTTTGCTACTATGCCACAAGATTCATGCAAAGTAAAGAAGGTGAGGTTCTAATGTCGAGAACGAGTTCGAGTTTGAACCTTCCAATTCTATTCAACATTAAAAAAAAACATCACATTATAGTTAGGTTTTGATTTTGAGTACGAGTTCTGATTATTTAATTCTATTTATATTCATGACATTAATAAAAAATAATAGTCATTAAACATTTATTATTTACAAATGTATTATTGTACCCGTACCAGAACAAGTCCTTTCTTTTTCTTCTTATTAATGAATTTAAACCTCTTTACTTTTAGTATCATACTTATGAGATTATGACATCAAAATTTTGTACATTAAATTATAAAATAATTAGTAAATGCACTCTTTTTACGGGATAAATCATGAATTTGATTCATACTGAGAGCTTTTCTTGTAATGTAAAAAAAATATTAATTTCTAAAATTTCTTTAAGAAAATTGTTACCTCAAACTTACTAGCTAGGGTAATATTCGAAATTAGGTTATGGGACATGGATGGGCATAGGATGAGGCGAATAATTAAGAGAAGGTAGCAGCGGTTCTTTTATTCCAATTTTCGAAAAAAGAAGGGTCTTATATGTAAGTATTGATATTGATATAATAAAAATTAAGAAGAAAATGCAAAATGATCGCAAGAAAGAAACATCACAGAGGATAGATAGATCATAGATGATAGATTCGAGATTCGAGATACTGTTCCAAATGTTTTTTCTTGGAATGTATGATTTGAATGGTTGTTTGTTTTCTCAAGGAAAAGTCTAGCCTGATGGGACAGACCAGTTTGAGTTGTAAATCGGATTTCAGGTCAATTTGTTCTAATGGTTTGTAAAAAAATGGGTTGAAAACCGAAACGTTTTGGGATATTTATAACTTACGTGGTAAAACTCGGATCAAATGATCAAATGATCAAATAGATGGTCAAACCATTACCTATATGGTAAAATACATACCTAATAGGTCAATCTCGATTTATATGGTCAAAAACGAACCTAAATGTTGAAAATTGAGCATACATAATGAAACATGCACCTACATTATCAAAATGATATCCAAATGGTTAGACTCGACTCTACATTGTAATAATCGAGCCCCATGGTAAAATTAGACTATTAATGGTCAAAACTTAAATTTAAATGATCAAATCCAAACCTAAATGGTCAAATTCTTATCTACATGATCAATCTTGGACCTAAATGGTCAAATCGAACCTATATGGTCAAATTGTAGCATAAGCAGCCAAACCTGAACCCAAATGGTCAAACTCGAGTCTAGTTGGTCAAACCAAAACCTAAATGATGAAACTCAAGTCTACATGATCAAACCCAAACTTAAGTGGTTAAACTCGTGTTTACATGGTCAATTCTAGCCTAAATTGTCAAATCGATGCTACATAGTTAAACTTGAATTTATGTGGTCAAAACTAAGCCTAAATTGTCAAACTCGAACCTAAATAGTCAAATTTAAGCTTGCATGGTCAAAAATAATTCTAAATAGTGAAGCTCAAATCTATATTGTCAATCTCGGGCTTAAATGGTGAAAATTGAGTTCAAACAATCAAACCCGGGCCTGGTCAAAATTGATCGTTGGGTCAAAATCATGTCTACAGGTCAAAACCATTATCCGGGTCTATTTGTTTAAGGCAAAATGTTTTATATCTATTTTTTAAAACTTACTTGCATTATATATATTTTGCTTTGTATTATGATATTGATTCTACTCCTTCTGTTCGGCAATAAATGCCATTTTAGCTATTTTTCCTTATTCCAAAACGTATGTCGTTCTCACTTTCCAACGCATGCTTTTACTGTCCTACCCTTTTCCTGCTTTTACGTATGCTTATCAATAACAAATCATCGCCACACCAAGAATAAGAAGATGTTGATCAAAATTTCAGCCAAGAAAAAAAAAGGTTCTAGTAATTCCTCTACCATTCTTCAAAGCCCAATCCTCTACCATTCTTCAAAACTCAATCCTACAAAGAAAACACTATCAATAAACCCAATTGTTACGACCACAACAACAAATGGGTCAAGATATATTGGATCTGATATTCATGTGGTATATTGGAAGAAGATAGTCCAAACATTCAAGAAACTGCATCGGCCGCTTCATCATTTCTTTGAAAAAAAAGTTTTCAAATCCAGATCTGTTGGGTGTGGGAGCAAGAGTTTCTCCGACGATTTATTGAAAAGAATCTCGACTGAATTTGGCGATTGTACTTTTGTTAGAAGCCACATTCAAATTGAACAATTTAGCTTTGCTCGGAATGTGACATGGCCAATGAGACGGACTCTTAACCCCCCTAAAAAGAATTAATCAAATTTCGTCCCCTTAAAATTTTTAAATTTTATCTAGGCTCAGGCCTTATGCTCTAGCAAGCTCAAGTTGCATTTGAGCTCAGGTCCCCATTTGACCGTGGGCTTTGTTTAAACTTATTTGCATTTGGGCTGACATGCAAATCCTTTTTTCCAGAATGCATGCCAACTCTTTTTATCAGATTTCTACTTCTTCCAAATATTTTCCAGCTTTTTTTTTGATAAAAAAGGGAATAATTCATTGATGAAAGAGAGGGAAATCACTATTTAATCAGAAGTCAACTCATAATAAAATCTTTAAAAAGATACTTCTTCCGTTTTTATATACCTGGCGTTTTTCAAATTTTCAATTTAAAAAAAAAAAATTGATTAGATAATAATTATTTATAATTTTTAACTAAAATACTCTTATTAATTATAAACTCAACCTTTTTATTATAAAATTAATTTGTCATTGACTACAAAAATGACCTTGAAGATAAAAAAATTATTTTAAAAATCAAAAAGTAATAATTAAATAGATAAAAATATTTCTTAAAAAACGACAGTTATAAAAAACTGAAGAGAATATAAAGTATCGCTATATAGGTTTCTTTAACGACATCATGAGCTACTCAATTATATTATCGTTGTAAGAACATAGTAATTACTTATTACTCCGTTTAATAGCAAAAGAAGAAAAAAAAGAGATAGGCAGTAAAAAAGGTATTAGGTTTACGGCGTCGTATAGTTTTAAATTTTATTGTTTTCTTTGTAATTGGATAATAAAAACACCCCCATCTTCTCCAAAATCCCACTCCCCTCACAAACCCAACAACAAGTCATGTCCACACTTCATCTCTACACGCTAACCCCTCTCTCCATCTCGAAAAAACCTTTATTTTCCTCCTCCAAAACCTCATTTGCCATCACTCTCAAGAACCCATCTTCCATTTCTTTCAGAACACCCAAGAGACTAACCATCACAGCCAAATCCAACGGCAGCAACGACTCAGCTGATCCCACAGACCGCATAATCTCTGCCCTCTGTTACTTCTACCCGTTCTTTGATGGAATCCAGTACGGAAAATACGTTCTGACCCAGTTTTATCCTGTTCAAGCGTTCATCCAACCTTTAGTACCAGCGATAAGGGTTTTTAAGAGCTTCCCCTTTAATGGGTTTCTGGTGTTTGTAACACTCTACTTTGTTGTGGTAAGGAACCAAAATTTCAGCAGGTATGTGAGGTTTAACACCATGCAGGCTATTGTTCTTGATGTGCTTTTGATATTTCCTGATTTGTTGGAGCGGGGTTTTAGTCCAAAAGATGGGTTCGGATTGGATGTGGTGATGAGCTTGGATAGTACTGTGTTTTTGTACCTATTGGTGTGTTTGATTTATGGGTCTGGTAGTTGTTTGTTAGGACAAGTTCCTAGGTTGCCCATTGTTGCTGAGGCAGCTGAAAGACAAGTCCTTTGAATGGGGGGCCCGATTTGTGCTTTGATTATTATTGTTGTTATTGTCTTTTCTTTGTTAATTTTAGCTTCTGTTGAAGTAAAAAGGAAAAAAGTGGATCATACATGTACTTTATCGTTCTATGTTGTGGTAAATTGGAAGATATGAATACTGTCTATTTGGATTCTGATGAATACTCTGTATGCGTAGCAGAACCAAAATGCAAACTTAGACAAATGGGAGTTACATTTTGTACTGTCTTTTTGCATTTTGGTGGGTTCAACTAGCCTTATTTTGACCATGCATAATTTAATTGGTCACATTGTCCTGCTGTGTTTGATGCATCAAACTTCCAGTTACATTATTTGCTATTTTCCTTAATGATTTGCAGAGGAATCACAAGGGAAAATAGGTAGTTGTAGTAACATCATTGAAGATGTTTTTGCTTGATTTGCACAATGACATCTATATGGAGGCATGAATGCAGCAATATGTTCTAATGTTGAATTGGTTCATCAGTTTTGGATTGGAATACTTTATGGCCTTAGGATAGCGCTTTGTGAGGAATGACTAGGCAATTTCTAGATTTTAGTACATCACTGGCATAGCGGTAAGTGGTAACTTCTCTAGCTTTCCTGCATTGCTTGTGGAAGGGCAATTGAAGTGGAGAAATCCATCAATGCTTGATAGATTACCTTCCAGGTCTTTGAGTTGCTTCATGTCCTCTGATTGGCATATACTTGATTGGTAAGGTAAACCTTTTCCTCTCGAATTGTTATATAAGTTTTAATTCAAGTAAAAAAAATCATGTTGGTGGATTTTCTCGCTATTCTTAATCCTTCTCATGGTCTCCAAATAAATTACTAGTAACTTTTGGGTACATCAAGAAAGTATTAGTTGTTATCCATTACCATTGTTGTCTCTTGATTGGCAGGTTATTCAAAAATCCATTACCATTGCTGTGTATTGATCGGCATGTTCTTTGAAAGATGAACCATTTGGGTTCCTACTACTACTACTACTCTTGTGAACTTCTCATCCATTGTTTACTTTCCTTCCATTATAGTCTTGCTTAGCCATTACTAAAGTAGATCATGGTATGCATGCTGATCCTTCATTTTCCTATGGAGCTTGTTTGATTAGTGTCAAACAACATCTGCTGTAGAAATTTATGATCGTTTAGTTTCTTCGGCCTGTATGATATATGATGGAAACTAGAAATGCCACTTTTCTTGTACCTGATTTGGGATGCCATTTGATAGACATTTGATAAACAGCAAAGTCATTACTCTCCCAGGTTGAAGTCTTAAAAGTAACAATGACAAGGAAAAAGAAGAAATCTTTGAAATGTGATCATGGATCATTCTACATTTGGGTTGGGACTTGGGTCCAAGTTATAAAGCCTTGATCTTTATTGACTCCTAGGCCCAGCTTCAACGAGATAGGGTGATATGGTGTGACAACTTACATCATAAACCCTACTCACACCGCTAAAGTAAGTGAATCGTAGTACTAATGTAAGTACGTTTTAAGGTGTGGATTGCTTCACCGAGTAGGATGTAACAAGCTAGAGGCATAGGAAAACCATTATCTTGTCTTGTCAATGCATCAAGAAAGACGCGTGAAACATTAGTTGTGTCTTCTCAACCAGTATACACAAAGGTAAACATCATATCATGCGAATACGTCGCCATAACATTTTGAGTAACAAGTGTTTTTCTACCCTGAAAAGTTTTTTATTTTGTGACAGGTGCTTTTGAATTTAGACATGAATATATTTAACATATTTATATTTGATCTTTAACAAACTTAAAATGGGCTACTATTTAGTTTATTAATCTTTATAAAAAAAGACATTAGCATTGTTTTTTAATTAAAATCAAATTTGATAACAATCCACCTAAAGGTAAGGGTATTTTCGTCTATTACCCGGTACGGAAAGACATGATTACTGTTCCCACCTCCACGGTAGGGACGAGGTCACTGCCACACCCAGAGGCTAACGTCGTGAGGGCTGCTGTCGCCCAAGAGGTTCCTCTAACGGACCTTCTAGATAGCTCGAGGAGCTATCCCACCCCAAGGAAAACCACGCGTCAGGAGGAATGCTCCGGCCGCTATCCTACTGCGGTAGCACCTACCCATGCTCCTACCGCCAGGGTAGCGTATCATAACAAGGGCGAACCACGAACCCTAACGTGAGCGATAACTCCCCACTCGTCTGCACACGCGGAAATGCCCAATTCTCCTATAAATACCTCCCCCACAAAGGAGGCAGGTAAGCTGGATCTGACTGGCCCAAGCTCTGCCAATTTCACTACATATACTGACTTAAGCATCGGAGTGTTTCCGCCGGAGACCACCTCCGGCGTCTTGCAGGTACCTCGAATCTCCGTGGGCACTGGACCGGAAAGAGCGATTTCCTCCTATATCCTTCAGCAGTAGACAAATTCTTATCAAAATTGATTTAACAAAAGTAATGGTTTTCGTTTTTTAAAAAAGAAAGAAATAGTTGTTACCGAATACGATTTCAAGTTTTCTATAGCTAGAAAATAAAATGAAAAACAGAAAATGTACTGTAGGAACGAAACAAAATTTCCATTTTTAGGTTCAAGCTATTAGTTCTTTTACTTTACTCATTAGTTCCTTTACTTTACTCATTTGGATATATTTCACTTTCTAATTATATTTTTGACACAATAAGTCTCTCTTAATAGGGGAAAAGTTGAGACTATCTCACAAATTTAGATAATAAATTTTCGAAAACATAAAGTAGAGACCAATAGTATAATCTAAGGTTGTTCATCGGTTAACCGAAACCGAAATACAAAGTTTCGAATTTCAATTAACCGAATTCTCTAAAAATGAAAACCGAAACTGAACCGAACATTATAAAAACTGAAAATCCGAAACTGAAATTATTTCGGTTCGGTTTAACTGAAAAAATTGAAATTTCAACTTGTTTTTTATTTAAAAAATTCATGAAAAAAACATATCCATAATTAATTATAGGCAAAAAGCTATTAAGGGTCCTTGGACTCTGATGTTTTATTTAATGGGAACCCTAAATTTTTTATTTATTTAATCACATCCCCTACCTATTCAATTTTGTTTAATCACAACCCTACCGTCACGTTTCGCTGATGTGGCACCGTTATGTGCCATGTCATGTTCTGATTTGATGCCACGTCATCAAACCATGTCAGCTACTTGCCACATAGTCCGTCCACATCATTAAGCGTGCCACGTGGCAGTGGGGCCCGCGACACACGACCACTCATTATTCTTCTTCTACTTCTTCGTTTGTCAAACAACAATTAAATCAAAACCAAAACAGCAATTAAATCGAACCAAAATTGCAGATAAAATTAAACCAGCATTACAAATTAAATCAAAATCAAACAAATCAATTAAATCAAAAGCATCAGCAATTAATTGAATTGAAACAGCAATTAATTAAATTGAAACAGGGCAATAAATTAATTGAAAGTAAAACCATGAAATTGACCTTGTGTTGCCGAAAGAGGTAGTGAGAATTGAGAGGGAGAGAGCGTGTAATCAATCAAACCATATAGAAGAAATACAAGCCAAAACCAAATACCCGTACAATAACCCGAATCAAATCCACTAAAATCAAACCCGAAATCAGACCTTCCTCATCTCCTCCTCCAATCCGAATTATCCTGGAAATTGGTTGATGATGGTGGCTGGGTGGATCGAGCAGAGAGGTGAGAGCGTGAGTTTGTGATGGGTGATCCGACTGGGATTTGGTTTGTGGCCGGCGACAGAGAGATTAAGGGCGGGGGTTAGGCGGCGCTAGGTCAGGGAACCGAGGGAGAGGAGATGGCGGTGGCTGTGATGGATGATCCGGTTGGGATGAGTGGCTCGGCAATGGGTTTGGTGGTAGTGGTGAGGCGGTAATGGTGGCGGTGGTTCGCCAGAGGTGAGGTGATGATGAGATGGTGATGAGAGATTGAGAGGGATGAGAGGTGAGAATTTTGTACATGAGGAGAGGAGGAATAGTGGTGTCGGTGTTAGTTAAGGAAGGTGGTGTGCTGGTGAGAGAGTGGAGGGGATCGGTGATGATGGAGTAGAGCAAGAGAGTGGGAAAGGAGTGGGTGATCTGGGTAAAGGATGAGGGGTTGCTGCCATGGACTTTTTGAGATGAGAACTTAGGTTATCAGGGAGGAAGAAGGAGGAAAAAAAGAAAAGAAAATGAAAGGAAAAAAGAAAAAGTGTCTTATTGACGTGGCAGGGATGATGTGGCAAGTTGCTGACGTGTCATCGAATCAGTACATGACGTGGCACATAACGGTGCCACATCAACGAAACGTGACGGTAGGGTTGTGATTAAACAAAATTGAATAGGTCGGGGATGTGATTAAATAAATTTTTTTTTAGGGTTCCCATTAAATAAAACGTCAGAGTCCAGGGACCCTTAATAGCTTTTGCCATTAATTATACAATCTCCGATCTCCAAATTCATAAAAATTATCAGTAAATCCATAATTAAACAACAATCCATAAAAAAACATATCCAGAATTATCAGTACTTCACCTCCACATCAGCAATCCTTGCTCTTCCTTTCTCCATCTCAATCCTCCTCTCTCAATCCCTCCTCATCTTCTCCTCCAATTCCCTCCTCCCAACAATCTACAATCGCCTCACCACTCTGTTTCTCGCAGCAGGATTCTTCTCTCCTAATTCCTCCGATTTCTTCTCCAGGCTCTACTTAAAACTCTCCCAAACAATCTCTTTGATGCGAATCCACGCATCCAACTACCGTACCACCAGCTGGTCCAATGACTCGAGCCAGAGCTAGAAAGCTTCAAGACCGTTTGTCATCTCTCATTCACAAGGAGCTGGAATGTGAGAGGACAAGTGAGGAAGCTGCACTTAGAGAGAAGACACCAAGAGTTGTGAATCTCCTTACATTCACAATGCCCGAAGATGATTCTGCCAGAAACGACACTTGACCGTTTGTCACCAAAACGGCTCTTGTCCGATTCGTTCAAAACGGCTCTTGTCCGTTTCGCTTAAATCGGCACCTGACCGTTTCACTCAGCCATTGCCGTTTCACTCATCTGTCTCGCGTGCCGATTGCTCAAAACGGCTCCTGCCCGTTTCACGTGTCCAGAAGTGCGCGTTGACTGAAGTTTAAGTTGTTGACTTTAATTATTTTAGCTTAATTAGTTAAATAGACAGTTTTAATTAGTTAAGTTATCTTCCTATTTTAGAAGTCCTATTTCTATTCCTATTTGGTTTGCTATTAGGGTTTGTTTGTAACCTATATAAGGAACCACTTGGCCACTTTATTAAGTTGGCTGTTATTTGATAAATTGAGTTAATCTCTTCAATCTCCGCCCCTTGTTCAAGTTGGTTGAACCTTGTTCTTCTTGAGTCCGCAATACTTGAGTCGTATACAAGTAAATCTTGGAATTGCATCCTACTTGTTGTTTATCTTCTTGTTCGGACTTTGGTTGGCTGGAGCTTAGCGTTCAGCAGGTCTTAGTTGTGCAAGTTTATCATTCACAAGGACCCTCTCTTGTTCGGATTTTGGTTGGCTGGAGCTTAGCGTTCAGCAGGTCTTAATTGTGCAAGTGAGTTCTATCTATTCTATCTATTCCGCAGGAAATCCATCTTTGAACAAAGATCAAATTTGGTGCTACGCATCCTAAGGAACCAGGATCGTATCAGTTGGTAGCGGAGCTTAAGGCGTTCAAAGATTGGTAAGTATCTTAATTGTTTTCAAGTTTTCATCGTTGAAATCGGTATTTCTTTCTACTCCATTCAAAACCGATTTCTTGCTGTGCTTGGTTAGTTACTTGAATACAATTGGTTGTGTTTCGTTCCAGTTTGTTGTGTTGAAATTCGCTAAATTACTTGCGTTTTCTACCCACAAGAAGGTCACAAAATACAAGAGAAAATTCTGTTCAGTATCAGTAACTTCAGTTGTCGAATTTGTATTCATATATATAGCAAATGAAGTCAGATTTTAGTAATTGTGGTTTCGTTGGAAAGCTGAATCTGTTGGGCTTCCGAATCAAAAAGAATCGGTCGATTCGGAGTTCAGAGTAAAAAGTTCTGATCAAAACACTGAATTGTGTTTTGCTGTCAAAAAAAAATAAAAAAAAATAAAAATAAAAAACAACAACAGGGAAATTTCCCAAAGAAAAGAAAGGGATTCGATCCTACAAATACGAAAATATATAGAAGTATTTGCTCCATAAAAACCAGATTTATCAAGGACTTAAATTACACTGCGATTGGGTATTACAATCATAACTGAAATTGAACTTGTTTGAGTCCTTTCGAGTCAATTTTGAGCTTTCTTTGATTCCTTGAAATTTCCTTCTACTCTACTTGCTATTTGTTTGATTGGTTGTTCTTACAATTACTCAAATATCAAGTGTCACCATTCTTTTCAGTGCTAGTTTTCCTTGAGAGTCTTCTTGGAAGCTTTTCTTTGGATTCTTGAGTCTCACTAACACTTGAACTTTGCAGGGAATTTTGGGAGATTTTGTGAGATTATTAGAGTGATTAAACACGAGAGTAAACACGTGAGGGAGTGCTAGGTTAGTGCAATTTTACGTTTTCTTTGGTGTTGTGACTTTCAGGAAAGGTAAAAGATGTCTCAAGAGGGAGTAGAACAACCCGATCTATCGGCTATACTAGCCATAATGACGGAACAGCTCCGAACATTGAATGAACGGCAATTAACTGCAAATGAGCGGCAGCTAACTGCCGATGCAAGGCTAGCTAAGGTGGAAGCGTTAGGTACCATTAATCCAGTTCCTATAGCCGCGAATAACCAACGTGATGGCCGTTTGTCTGATCTGTCCGAAGAAGATGACAACGCCCATCGACCACGTGATGTGAATCGTCGGCCTAATCTTGCTTTGGTCCCCCCTAGGCGACTTGCCAGACGTGGTCCACGATTACCATATTCTGATTTGGAAGGAGAACCTGATGGGGGAGAAGGCTGGATAAATACAAGGGATGGACAGAGGAGAGAGAGACGAGACCGTCGTGATGGTAGGAGAGAACGGGAGGATGACTGTTTGGATGCTAATCTCAGCAGCATCAAAATGAAAATACCTCTGTTTGAGGGTACTGACGATCCTGATGCATTCTTGACATGGGAACGAAAGGTCGATGCCATCTTTGTATGTCACAATTATTCGGAGAGTAAAAAGGTTCAGCTCGCCGCAGTCGAATTCTGTGGGTATGCTAGTCATTGGTGGGAGCAGTTCAATCTGAAAAGGGCAGCTGTCTTAGCTGGTCCGATTGCTAATTGGGAAGAGATGAAGCAGGCGATGAGACAACGGTTTGTCCCTGCCCACTTTCACCGTGAGCTTCATCAACGGCTTCAAACCTTGAAGCAAGGCAGCAAGGGAGTTGGAGCATACTTTAATGAGATGGAAATTGCTTTGGCTCAAGCGAAGATTACTGAAGAAACTGAGGTAACGATGGCTCGGTTTCTTGCTGGTTTGAATGCAGACGTTGCCGATGCATTGGAGCTGACTCAATATAACACTATTGAGGAGATGCTTCATATGGCTCAAAAGATTGAGAAACATAGGAAAGCTAGGAGTTCCTATAAGTCTACTGGGTCGACACCTTGGAAGAAGACGTCTTGGAATAAGGATGACAAAACGGCCCCTGCCGTTTTAAAGGGATCTGCCAGTGCTGTTGTTCCTTCTAAAACGGCAACTACCAAACCTTATACTCCACCAGTGGATAGGCCAGCTACTAAGGAGATTGTTTGTTTTAAGTGTAACGGCCGAGGGCATAAGAAATCGGAATGCCCTAACAAAAGAGTCTTCATCATCAGGCCGAATGGAGAGGAGGAATCGGATGATGAGCGGGAGGAATCGGAATCGGAAAATGCTGATGCCGATTCAGATGTGGACCGACAGGAAGGAGAGCAGGTGAACTTACTTGTTGTGCGTCGGAACCTCAACGTACAAACCACAGAAGAAGTTTGTGATGAGGAGCAACGGACCAATCTGTTTCATACCCGAGGCGTGATAGACAAGAAAGGTTGTTCCATTATCATTGATAACGGCAGTTGCACCAACTGTGCGAGTTGGTTGATGGTTGATAAACTGGATTTACCAACGGTAAAGCATCCGAAACCATATCTTCTACATTGGATGACGGATGACAACGGTATTAAGGTAACCAAACAGGTACTTGCAAAGTTCAGAATCGGCAAGTACTATGATGAAGTTCTCTGTGATGTTGTGCCGATGCAAGCGAGCCATATCATCCTTGGGCGACCGTGGCAGTTTGACCGAGCGGCAAATCATGAGGGAAGGAGAAATCTTTACAAGATAGAAAAGGATGGTCAAAAATTCACCTTGGCACCGTTAACACAAGCTGAAGTGTTTAAGGATCAACAATGGCTTGCTAAGTCACATGCTGAATATGAAATCACGAAACAGCTTGAGAGAGAAAAAGAAGGTTTGAGTGTGAATAAAATTGAGAGCCAAACTGAGAGTGTGAGCTTTCAACATTCGCATGAAAAGAGTAAGCATGCAGAGGGTGAGTGTGAGCGAGAAAAACATTCGCATGAAAACAACAAGCATGCAGAGGGAGAGAGTAAACATTCGCACGAAAATAGTAAGCGTGCTGAGAGTGGCATTGAGAGAAAAGGAGAGGCAAATAAAAAGAAATTGAGTGTATATGCCAAAGGGAGTGCAGTGAGGAAAGCACTGATTTCGTACAAACACGGTTTTGGCGAAAGCCGTCCCTTCCTTCTAATCCGTTTTCGCTCTTACTGTTTGCTATCTGATGAAATGGATCGTGCACATGCCGTTCCGATTGGAATTTCTTCTCTCTTGCAGGAATTTGCCGATGTTCTACCCGAAGAGATGCCGCCTGGCCTACCTCCGTTTCGAGGCATAGAACATCAGATTGACTTTGTCCCTGGATCGGCAATTCCACATCGGCCAGCTTACCGATCCAATCCTGAGGAGACAAAGGAACTGCAACGGCAAGTGGACGATTTGCTTGCGCGTGGGTACGTTCGGGAGAGCCTGTCTCCATGTGCCGTTCCTGTCATTCTAGTCCCAAAGAAAGACGACACTTGGAGAATGTGCGTTGATTGCCGAGCAGTCAACAAAATCACTGTAAAGTATCGCCACCCTATTCCTCGATTAGATGACATGTTAGATGAATTAAGTGGTAGTAAATTATTTTCTAAAATTGATTTAATGAGTGGTTACCACCAAATTCGCATGAAAGAAGGGGATGAGTGGAAAACTGCTTTCAAAACTAAGTATGGTTTGTATGAGTGGATGGTTATGCCGTTTGGTTTAACTAATGCCCCTAGCACCTTTATGAGGTTAATGAACCATGTACTTCGGCACTTAATTGGCAGATTTGTTGTAGTTTATTTTGATGACATTTTAGTCTATAGCAAATCTTTTGATGAGCATGTTTTACATCTTAGGGAGGTTTTTCTAACACTTCGTGAACAGGTATTATATGTTAAACCTAGTAAGTGTTCATTCGCAATGGAACAAGTTGGTTTTCTTGGTTTTATTGTGAGTGCAGATGGCGTTAAAGTGGATGAAGAGAAAATCCGCGCGATTCAGGAGTGGCCGACGCCGAAGTCCGTTAGTGATGTGCGATCATTCCATGGCTTGGCGAGCTTCTATCGGCGATTTGTCAAAGACTTTAGCACCATCGTTGTTCCTCTGAATGAATTAACTAAGAAGAATGTTATTTTCAGGTGGGATCAGCAACAAGAAGAGGCGTTTGCTGCCCTCAAGGATCGGCTCTGTGCCGCTCCCGTCCTAGCACTGCCCGACTTCAGCAAGGCGTTTGAGATAGAGTGTGACGCCAGCGGGTTAGGAATCGGCGTCGTTCTGATGCAAGAGAAACGTCCGATTGCCTATTTCAGTGAAAAGCTCAAGGATGCTCAACTCCGATATCCTACCTATGACAAGGAGTTCTATGCTCTTGTCAGAGCGTTGGAAACATGGCAACACTACTTAATGCCGAGAGAGTTTATCATCCACACAGACCATTTGAGCTTGAAATACCTAAAGGGTCAAGGGAAGCTGAATCGGCGACATGCCGTTTGGATGGAATTCATTGAAGCCTTTCCTTACCACATTCAGTACAAGCAAGGTAAAGAGAATGTTGTTGCCGATGCACTATCTCGAAGGTACGTGCTCATTACTTCTCTAAATGCCAAATTACTTGGATTTTCACATATTATAGAACTCTATGCTGCCGATTCTGATTTTGGTGATATTTATATGCATGGCGTTTCTATTTCTGGTTCTAAATTCTTTAAACAAGAGGGATATTTATTTAAAGGTAAACACTTGTGTATTCCTCATTGTTCTCTTCGTGAATTACTGGTGCATGAAGCCCATAGTGGTGGTTTAATGGGTCACTTTGGCGTGACTAAAACTTTGGATGTATTGCATGATCATTTTTACTGGCCTCACATGAAGCGTGATGTTGAGCGCATTATTGCTAGATGTTTAATATGTCGTAGAGCCAAGTCTAAATCGGCTGGTCATGGAGAATACATGCCGTTACCTGTTCCTTCTCACCCTTGGACCAATTTATCTATGGATTTTGTGGTAGGATTGCCTAGGTCTAAGAACGGAAAGGATAGTATTTTTGTTGTAGTGGACAGATTTTCGAAGATGTCCCACTTTATACCATGTTCTACTACTTCTGATGCTACTCAGATTGCTGATTTATTCTTTCGTGAAGTAGTTCGTTTGCATGGTATCCCTTTGACGATTGTGAGTGATAGAGATACTAAGTTTCTTAGTCATTTTTGGCGTGTCTTATGGAAGAAGCTTGGTACTAAGTTATTGTATTCTACATCTTATCACCCACAAATGGATGATCAAACAGAGGTGGTAAATCGGACTCTTGGCTCCCTTTTACGCACCCTAGTTCGTAAGCATGTTTCTACTTGGGTTGAGCATTTACCGTTTATTGAATTTGCTTACAACCGTGCTGTTCATTCTACTACTCATTACTCACCGTTTGAACTAGTGTATGGATTTAATCCTAGAACTGTTTTGGATTTAACTCCTTTTCCTTTAAGTGATGTTGTGAGTTTAGATGGTGCCCAGAAGGCTGATTTTGTCAAGCAATTGCATGCTAAGGCAAAGCAGAACATTGAGCGCATGAATGAGAAGCTGATGCTGAAACGGAACGATGGCCGACGGCTAGTGACATTCCAGGTTGGCGATTGGGTTTGGTTGCATATGCGCAAGGAGCGTTTTCCTGCCCAATGCCGCGGCAAGCTATCTCCTAGAGGCGATGGACTGTTCCAGATTGTCGAGAAGATCAACAACAATGCCTATAAACTGGCGTTGCCGAGTGAGTATGGTGCCATTAGCTCTACCTTTAATGTTTCTGACTTAGAATTGTTTGATGCAGATGACGAGTATGGACTTTCAGCTGATGCCGATTCGGATTCGAGGGCGAATCCTTCCGAAGGGGGAGGGAATGATGCGAATCCACGCATCCAACTACCGTTACCACCAGCTGGTCCAATGACTCGAGCCAGAGCTAGAAAGCTTCAAGACCGTTTGTCATCTCTCATTCACAAGGAGCTGGAATGTGAGAGGACAAGTGAGGAAGCTGCACTTAGAGAGAAGACACCAAGAGTTGTGAATCTCCTTACATTCACAATGCCCGAAGATGATTCTGCCAGAAACGACACTTGACCGTTTGTCACCAAAACGGCTCTTGTCCGATTCGTTCAAAACGGCTCTTGTCCGTTTCGCTTAAATCGGCACCTGACCGTTTCACTCAGCCATTGCCGTTTCACTCATCTGTCTCGCGTGCCGATTGCTCAAAACGGCTCCTGCCCGTTTCACGTGTCCAGAAGTGCGCGTTGACTGAAGTTTAAGTTGTTGACTTTAATTATTTTAGCTTAATTAGTTAAATAGACAGTTTTAATTAGTTAAGTTATCTTCCTATTTTAGAAGTCCTATTTCTATTCCTATTTGGTTTGCTATTAGGGTTTGTTTGTAACCTATATAAGGAACCACTTGGCCACTTTATTAAGTTGGCTGTTATTTGATAAATTGAGTTAATCTCTTCAATCTCCGCCCCTTGTTCAAGTTGGTTGAACCTTGTTCTTCTTGAGTCCGCAATACTTGAGTCGTATACAAGTAAATCTTGGAATTGCATCCTACTTGTTGTTTATCTTCTTGTTCGGACTTTGGTTGGCTGGAGCTTAGCGTTCAGCAGGTCTTAGTTGTGCAAGTTTATCATTCACAAGGACCCTCTCTTGTTCGGATTTTGGTTGGCTGGAGCTTAGCGTTCAGCAGGTCTTAATTGTGCAAGTGAGTTCTATCTATTCTATCTATTCCGCAGGAAATCCATCTTTGAACAAAGATCAAATTTGGTGCTACGTATCCTAAGGAACCAGGATCGTATCAGTTGGTAGCGGAGCTTAAGGCGTTCAAAGATTGGTAAGTATCTTAATTGTTTTCAAGTTTTCATCGTTGAAATCGATATTTCTTTCTACTCCATTCAAAACCGATTTCTTGCTGTGCTTGGTTAGTTACTTGAATACAATTGGTTGTGTTTCGTTCCAGTTTGTTGTGTTGAAATTCGCTAAATTACTTGCGTTTTCTACCCACAAGAAGGTCACAAAATACAAGAGAAAATTCTGTTCAGTATCAGTAACTTCAGTTGTCGAATTTGTATTCATATATATAGCAAATGAAGTCAGATTTTAGTAATTGTGGTTTCGTTGGAAAGCTGAATCTGTTGGGCTTCCGAATCAAAAAGAATCGGTCGATTCGGAGTTCAGAGTAAAAAGTTCTGATCAAAACACTGAATTGTGTTTTGCTGTCAAAAAAAAATAAAAAAAAATAAAAATAAAAAACAACAACAGGGAAATTTCCCAAAGAAAAGAAAGGGATTCGATCCTACAAATACGAAAATATATAGAAGTATTTGCTCCATAAAAACCAGATTTATCAAGGACTTAAATTACACTGCGATTGGGTATTACAATCATAACTGAAATTGAACTTGTTTGAGTCCTTTCGAGTCAATTTTGAGCTTTCTTTGATTCCTTGAAATTTCCTTCTACTCTACTTGCTATTTGTTTGATTGGTTGTTCTTACAATTACTCAAATATCAAGTGTCACCATTCTTTTCAGTGCTAGTTTTCCTTGAGAGTCTTCTTGGAAGCTTTTCTTTGGATTCTTGAGTCTCACTAACACTTGAACTTTGCAGGGAATTTTGGGAGATTTTGTGAGATTATTAGAGTGATTAAACACGAGAGTAAACACGTGAGGGAGTGCTAGGTTAGTGCAATTTTACGTTTTCTTTGGTGTTGTGACTTTCAGGAAAGGTAAAAGATGTCTCAAGAGGGAGTAGAACAACCCGATCTATCGGCTATACTAGCCATAATGACGGAACAGCTCCGAACATTGAATGAACGGCAATTAACTGCAAATGAGCGGCAGCTAACTGCCGATGCAAGGCTAGCTAAGGTGGAAGCGTTAGGTACCATTAATCCAGTTCCTATAGCCGCGAATAACCAACGTGATGGCCGTTTGTCTGATCTGTCCGAAGAAGATGACAACGCCCATCGACCACGTGATGTGAATCGTCGGCCTAATCTTGCTTTGGTCCCCCCTAGGCGACTTGCCAGACGTGGTCCACGATTACCATATTCTGATTTGGAAGGAGAACCTGATGGGGGAGAAGGCTGGATAAATACAAGGGATGGACAGAGGAGAGAGAGACGAGACCGTCGTGATGGTAGGAGAGAACGGGAGGATGACTGTTTGGATGCTAATCTCAGCAGCATCAAAATGAAAATACCTCTGTTTGAGGGTACTGACGATCCTGATGCATTCTTGACATGGGAACGAAAGGTCGATGCCATCTTTGTATGTCACAATTATTCGGAGAGTAAAAAGGTTCAGCTCGCCGCAGTCGAATTCTGTGGGTATGCTAGTCATTGGTGGGAGCAGTTCAATCTGAAAAGGGCAGCTGTCTTAGCTGGTCCGATTGCTAATTGGGAAGAGATGAAGCAGGCGATGAGACAACGGTTTGTCCCTGCCCACTTTCACCGTGAGCTTCATCAACGGCTTCAAACCTTGAAGCAAGGCAGCAAGGGAGTTGGAGCATACTTTAATGAGATGGAAATTGCTTTGGCTCAAGCGAAGATTACTGAAGAAACTGAGGTAACGATGGCTCGGTTTCTTGCTGGTTTGAATGCAGACGTTGCCGATGCATTGGAGCTGACTCAATATAACACTATTGAGGAGATGCTTCATATGGCTCAAAAGATTGAGAAACATAGGAAAGCTAGGAGTTCCTATAAGTCTACTGGGTCGACACCTTGGAAGAAGACGTCTTGGAATAAGGATGACAAAACGGCCCCTGCCGTTTTAAAGGGATCTGCCAGTGCTGTTGTTCCTTCTAAAACGGCAACTACCAAACCTTATACTCCACCAGTGGATAGGCCAGCTACTAAGGAGATTGTTTGTTTTAAGTGTAACGGCCGAGGGCATAAGAAATCGGAATGCCCTAACAAAAGAGTCTTCATCATCAGGCCGAATGGAGAGGAGGAATCGGATGATGAGCGGGAGGAATCGGAATCGGAAAATGCTGATGCCGATTCAGATGTGGACCGACAGGAAGGAGAGCAGGTGAACTTACTTGTTGTGCGTCGGAACCTCAACGTACAAACCACAGAAGAAGTTTGTGATGAGGAGCAACGGACCAATCTGTTTCATACCCGAGGCGTGATAGACAATATGATTTTACACAATAGGCCTATCTACTTTTAGAAGATCAAAACACAGCAAAAACAATAAATAATAAATAAATAAAACCCCAAAAGAGAAGATAATCAAACGAGGCCAACACACTAGGATAGAATAGTAAAAAAATAGGACATAAATAGCAACAGTTACATGAACATAAAGCAAGCAAATCAAACAACTATCTATTACAATCCAAAATCCAATTTATCAAACAGTTTAGGTAAACAGGCAAATAAAAAACACAAAATAAAACAAAATGACCAGATCAGGAGCTTGAAAGGATCTGTTTTCCATGGAGAACGATAAAAAAAACAATATTTCCACCACTAATTTCAAAATTAGGGTTTCTAAGAAATTACAAGAAAGATGAGAGAAAACTTACCAATCTAAACGAGATTGAGCGAGATTGAGTGAGATTGAGCGAGATTGAGGCGAGAGAGGATATTGAGCGAGCGAGAGGGAGAGGAGAGTGGATGAGGGAAAGTTTAGAGGAGGAGGCGGTGGGTGGTAGGTGGTGGTGGAGGAGGCGGTGGCCGGTGGGTGGTGGAGGAGGATAGTCGGGACTCAGGCCGAGCGAGAGGGAGATGGGAGAGTGAGAGAGTGAGAATGAGATGAGGGTCGGGAAGAATGGGGGATGTAAAAAATATTCCTTATAAACGAACCAAGAAATTTCGGTTAACCGAACTTTCCCTGATCGATAATCGAAACCGAATCGTATTAAACTTCGATTTTTGACTATCCGAAATCGAAATAACCGAAACCGAACAAGCGAAATTCCGGTTTTGAAATTTTAGTTCTTCGGTTGTTACAAATTGTTGAACAGTCCTGGTATAATCGGACGGAAATAATTCGTAACTTCATTGGACACACACATACGTTTGGTAATCAGGCACCAAAAATGAGGAATGCAAAGAAACGTGCGCTCAAATGTCAGGTTACAAACAGACCGTGAGATTGTTGTCTTAACATGGACAACATAGTCAAAACTAAAGTAAGAAACTGTCTCAACCATAAGAGCCGGTTCAAAAATTCCAACCACTTGGTGTCATCTTTGTTAGAACCGGAGGATTACTATTGTTCTAAACCTTATGAACAATAATCTAGGACCGCAAACAATTCAAATTATTGCATGAATTAAATAACCGAATGCGGAAGCGTACCTGATGATGCAATGAAATTGAAGAAATCACGGAATCTTGATCTTCTGGTGGATGATTGCTATGTGGGGTTGGATGGAGAACCAAGAGAGATTTCTATATTTTCTCTGTTAAGTTTTTAATGTAAGTTACCTTTCTGTTTCTCAACTTCTCTTAAAAACTGAAAGGTAACTTATCCTTTTAGCAATTCCACTAGGGATCAATTCCGTCCTTAATGTTTTATTAATTTCGAATCGGTCCATCAACAATTCAGAATTAATCCGGAATCTGCACAATCACCAAATTTACCCCCCACACTGTTTTAATTAGACGATTGGACCCCTTAACTTTAATAGATCATCAATTTGATCCAATTAACCTAATGTTAACAATGATGGTACACACATAACATATGCGTCCATATGTTCTAACGTGTACGAACGGTGCTAACGTATTAGTCCCGTTGTCCAAATTCCAACAATCTCCCACTTGGACAACTACAGAATATGCGTTCCTTATAGTACCACCTTTTGTCATACAATCATATGTTAACCTCCGAATGCTAGCATATATCCGTCTAATTCAATCCGGTCCATTAGCTTCATTAATACAAGAACCAAAAGAGTAGTCATCGCAGTCCAAGCAATTAAACTCATAATGATTACGAGTACTAACTAACTAACGACATGGATCTAGTGTGCATGTGCAGCATGGAAATTACAAGTGATCTAGACTTGTTAGATTTCCAACTGATCCTCTTTACTTTATGAGATCAAACATTCAAAGCATATATAAAATGTGAAATAACAAAATACAAAGTTAAAACATATACAAGTTACAATAGTACAAACCGAACTCCCACTAATCCCAGGCATCTAACTTAATGACACCCATGCTCGATACATGGCGATGAAATGCTACAGGTGTCAATGCCTTAGTGAGCGGATCCGCAACCATATCGTTTGTACCCAATAACTCTATGCTAACTTGATTGCTCTAAACCCTTTCCTTTACGGCAAGGAACTTGATGTCAATGTGCTTAGACCTTGATGTACTCCGATTACTGTTGGAGTACAACACTGCAGCCCGGTTGTCACAAAAGATCCTCAATGGTCTCTCAATACCAGTGACAACTCGTAGTCCCTTAACCATGTTCCGCAGCCATATAGCATGACTGGATGCCCCGTAGCAAGCTACGAACTCAGCCTCCTTAGTGGAAGATGCAACAAGTGACTGTTTCGCACTCTTCCATGAAATGGCTCTTTCAGCCAGAAGAAAGACATAACCTGAAGTCGATCTCCGACTATCCTGGCTTCCAGCGAAATCAGAATCAGTATACCCAATGATCTCAAGCTGATCTGATCTCCTGTATGTGAGCATATAGTGTTTCATTTTCTGCAGGTATCGAAAGACCCTTTTGGCTGCAACCCAATGATCCGTTCCTGGATTGCTTTGGTATCTGCCCAACATACCGACAATGAATGCAAGATCCGGACGGGTGTAAACCTGTGCATACATGATGCTTCCCACAGCTGAAGCATATGGTACACCCTCCATGAACTTACGGTCCAAGTCCGTCTTAGGACACTGATCAAGGCTAAACTTCTCACCTTTGGATACAGGAGTATCATATGGCTTACAATTTTGCATGTTAAATCTCTTTAGTACTTTATCGATGTAACCCTTTTGTGATAATCCAAGGGTACTCCGAGAACGATCACGGTGTATCTGAATCCCTAACACAAAAGATGTTTCCCCAAGGTCTTTCATCCCAAGGTCTTTCATCTCAAAGTTATCTGAGAGAAAAGCCTTAGTATCCTGAAGAAGCTTTACATAGTTAGTAGTAAGTAAAATGTCATCCACATATAACAGTAGAAAAATAAATCTACTCCCACTGAACTTATGATATAGACAGTCCTCAACAACGTTTACTTCGAAACCGTATGAAGTAATAACGCTATGGGACTTCAAGTACCATTGACAGGAAGCTTGCTTGAGCCCATAGATAGACTCCTTTAATCTACAAACCAATTCACTATCCTTGTTGGAGGATAGTCCTTCGGGTCGCCTCATGTAGATTTCTTCCTCAAGATCCCCATTGAGGAAAGCAGTCTTTACATCCATCTGATGAAGCTCAAGATCAAAATATGCCACCAATGTCATAATAGTCCTAAAAGAGTCCTTCGATGAAACTGGAGAGAATGTCTCTTTATAGTCTATTCCTTCCTTTTGGGTGAACTCTTTCGCGACAAGACGTGCCTTGTACCTCTCAATATTGCCCTGAGAATCCCTTTTGGTTTTGAAAACCCATTTGCAACCTATCGGTTTCTTCTTCTCATGCAATGGTACAATCTCCCAAACATCATTGTCTTTCATGGATTGGAGTTCATCCCCTATGGCCCTTATCCATTCTTGAGCGTCAGAACAACTAGTAGCCTCTCTGAAGGTGAGCGGGTCATCCTCTAGAGAGTCAATAGTCTCCTCATGTTCTTGTAGAAATACGATATAATCATCCGGAATCGCATTTCTTCTCACTCTAGTGGACCTCCTAAGTGGCATATCTACCTGGTCCTCAGCTATTTGAGATTGTTGAGTTTGATCCTGTCGTGGATCTTCATTGACTTCTTGATGATCCTCAGGTATAACCTACGGATTTTGTCCTGTGGGAAGATTAATAATGTTGTTTCTTGCCTACTGAGGGACAGAGATAGGAATGTGAACAATGAATTCATCCCGACCCTCAACAACTGCAAGAGGAGATATAACTGAATCTTCCTCAAAAACAACATCCGACCGTCTATCTTTCCCCCCAAACTCAACATCCTCAAGGAACCTGGCATTTCCCGTCTCAAAAAAGATTTCGGGCAGTAGGGTTGTAAGACTTATACCCCCGTGATCTCTCCGGATATCCAACAAAATAACAACTAACAGTCCTTAAGTCCAGTTTCCTTTCATCGGGCCTATAAAGCCTTGCCTCTGCTAGACATCCCCAAACTTTTAAATGCTTTAAGACAGGCTTTCGGCCAGTCCATAACTCATATGGGGTTTTCTTAGTCATTTTTGTTGGTATCCTATTGAGAATGTAGACTGCAGTTCTTAAGGCATCTCCCAGAGTGATGTAGGTAAGGTGGTATTGGCAATCATACTCCTTATCATATCCTTAAGGGTACGGTTCCTCCTTTCAGATACACCATTCATGGTCGGAGACCCCGACATGGTGTACTATGGAACTATCCCACACTCATCGAGAAATTGGGCAAATGGCCCAGGACGTTGTTCACCTGATCCATCATATCGACCGTAGTACTCACCACCATGATCCGATCTGACGGCCTTAATAGCCTTTCCGAGTTGATTTTCAACTTCAGCCTTAAAAGACTTGAAAGCGTCCAATACCTCGGACTTTTTCTTTAAAAGGTATAGATATCCGTATCGAGAGAAATCATCTATAAAACTGATAAAGTATCGTTGACCATTCCAGGATGCCGTAGGGAATGGACCACAAATGTTTGTATGTACCAGTTTTAGAGTTTCTGAACTTCTCTCGGCCTCAAATCGTCTTTTGTTAGTTGTTTTGCCCTTTATGCACTCGATGCAAACCTGCTGGTCTGTACGATCGAGTTCACCAAGAATTTCATCTGACACAAGTCGGTCTATTCTCCTTGCGGAGATATGACCTAACCGTCTGTGCCATAACCTGAATGAATCCTCAGTTGGCAATTTACACTTTATCCCACGAGAATCGCTAACATAACATTCATTATTGCTCTCAACTGTATGCAATAAATATAAGTTATCGGAATCAATCAAAGTACCGGTTCCAACCAAAGTAGAGTTAAAATAAAGTAGACTTTTATAATTCTCAAATCTGAATGAATAACATTCTTTGTCCAACAAAGAAACCGAAATCAGATTCCGTCTAACAGACGGTACATATAAAGTCTCCTTTAACTCTAATATAAAACCAGTACATAAAATTAATTCCAGCGTAGCAATGCCCTCAACTGGTACCGAGTCACCTGCACCCATATAGAGGAACCTCTCACTTTCCATGGGCTTCCGGTACGTTCTGCACCCCTAGAAAGAAACTCTTATGTGTTTAGTGGTTCCTGTATCTAACCACCAAGTGTTCTTAGGTACAGAAACTAAAAGGGATTCCATACTAACAAGAGACATGGACACACCTTTCTTATCACACCAAGTTTTATACTTGGCGCAGTCCTTCTTAAAGTGGCTTGCTTTCTTGCAGAAGAAACATTTTGGTCCCTTATGCTCAGTGATTGCATTGCATTTCATCATGTTTTATTGTCCATTTACTTGTAGTTTTGGACAGTAAATCTACTGATGTATCCCTTAATTTCCCATATCTTATCAGGTCTGGTTTGGAGGCAGTACTTGAGGAATTTGGGCAGTAGAGAGTTGGAGCTGACTACTCGAGTCTAGGCCTGGGTCTTGGCCTAGACATATTCGCATCTGACGCAGTGCGCTTACCAGAATCGTCTTGGCCTAGACTCCGGCCAAGACTCCTTTGCGATCAGACTGCAGCTTGGAGCGATTGAAGTATTTTTGGAGTTGGACTCTCACAGCTGGCACGTAGCAGCTGTCCAGCAATTTTAGAGGAATAGGAAGACTATCTTATGAAGAATCCCGAAGGGGATCTCCCTCTTTATTTAATTACGATTTAGTTTCCATATTTAGAACAATTTATTGTAATAATCTTTTAGGAGATTATTTAGGAGATTATTTAGGAGATTGAGTTGGAGAAGGACAGAGGAGTTTTAGCTTTCTTATAGCTGATCTCGTCCTCCCCTTTTCCTCTCTCTCTCTACGCTCTCTTCTTCTTCCCCAATTCGACACTTTTATTGCTCCGGATTCAATTCTTTGAATCTCGGATTTAATTTATTTATGCAATCAAGTATTCTTATTATTCATTCATGAGTATGAGTAGCTAAACACTTGTTCTTGGTAAGGGTTGATGAGCTTAAGTTCTTAATGCAATCGTGAGACACAATCCGTTCTTCACAATCTCTTTCTTTGTATTTATTTATTCTTGAACTTAATCCATCGCTTACTCACTAGAGCCAAGGTTTGATCATCCTTGTTCTCTAGGAGAGAAGAGTTGTAACCAGTCTAGAAGGAGAGGGAGTACCCGCCGGCTAGACGGAGTAGGTGTCTAGTCTCGAGCAGACTAGAAGAATAGGTAAAATAGGTAGAGACCAGATTGACAACCTAGGAACTTAGCCTAGGTACTGTCTTCCCCTGTGCCATTGAAGAGGTGAGCAACCATTCAAGACAGCAGTCAAACGGATAAACCCTTTAACCAGCAAGGTGTCCCTTGGCTAGGATTATCAGGAGAGGGAGTACCCGCCAGGTAGTTTGAAGAGGAGGGAAGATAGGAGGGAAAAGGAGTTCCTCCCCTCTATAGCAGTACTATGAAGAAGAGATGAACATACTTCAGTCAATGATCGATGCATAAGAACACAAGCTCACCCATCGCCCTTACCTGGAATTCCGTATCACAAGACTTTTTCCCAATCTAGCCCGTAGTCTTGGCCTAGACTCTGCCCAAGACTGTTTTGAATTATTTTATTTCTTTCTGTTTTTTTGTCTTTATTTTCAGATTCAACCAACCAAATTCAGTGACGAGGAAGTCAACCAAGAACTACAATTCCCTAGAAGTCTCTGTGGACCGACCCTCTTACCATCATCTACAAATCCTTGTAGACAGTGATAAGTTGTATTTCTACCCCCAATTCCATAACTATTTCACTACTATATTTGACGTGTTCGACGCGCGGTCAAATTTTGGCGCCGTTGCCGGGGACTTCTAATGGTTTTGTAGTTTTTGTTTCTGTTTTTGTGTTTTTATTTTTTTTTATTTTGCAGTATAGACCACGATCTTGGCCAAGACTCCGGCCAAGCAGGAAATTATGTTCCATAATTCTGTCCCTCATAATTTGAATACATTTAATGTTGAACATAAATTATCTGAATTATCTAACATGGTTCATGACCTCTCTGCAAGGTACAACCAAGGACAGCAAAACTTCCACCCCTTTGTCCAACAAGATCCGCCACAACATTACCAACAACAACAATACCCCATAAACTTCCAGCATTTTGTGCCAATACCCCCTCCAAATCAGGTACCCATGCCACAACTTTCACCTGCACCTCAACCTATGATTCCCACTGGTGTTCCTATAGAAGAGACTCTCCTAAAGTTCGTGATGGTGAGCCAGACCAACCTAATGGAGATGCTGAAACAGCAGGCCAGCCTGGAGGATATGCAGAGACAGATCAATCAATTGACACTCCAAAAATTCATGACGGAGACCCAGTCCAGCCTAGTAGAGATGCAGAAACAGATCACTCTGATAGCACAAAAGCAGGTAGACGATGAGGAAGAAATTGAGGCAGAATCTGTCTTGGCCAAGACTCCGGCCAAGACTGTGGCCAAGACTGTGGCCAAACCTGATGAAAGGTTCAAAGAACTAGAGGAAGTGATAGAGATTCCCCCACCTTTCCCTCCTATCTTTGTGGACGTCATTAGGCATGCTGCTAATGAGGATTCTGAATTAAATGGAACTAACTCTTTTGATCATGCTCCTAGCAGAGAAATCCCATGTGAAAAGTTGAAGGAAGGAGAATTCGTGGACACTGTTTCTAATCCTATTTTTGAGACAGATTTTGATATTTTTAACAGCCACGAATTTCCCAAAGTTAATCCTAACCCTCTACCTTCAAGTGTGCAGGCACCAAAAATTGAACTTGAAACCAGTCTTGGCCTCGAGCTTGGCCAAGACTCCGGCCAAGATTCATCTCTGCCAGCTAGCCCCCCCAAAACCATGGAGTGGTGGACTGATAATCTTCTCCAGCTGCTTGCTACTGTTCACAGTAGCCAAAACTCACCGTT
Organism: Viola odorata; assembly: GCA_963691705.1. Taxonomy (NCBI): domain Eukaryota; kingdom Viridiplantae; phylum Streptophyta; class Magnoliopsida; order Malpighiales; family Violaceae; genus Viola; species Viola odorata. The sequence continues at coordinate 51,612,215 of OY829546.1, read as the reverse complement.
TCTGATGCAGGGACAACAGAACTATGAGCTGGGACGGCCTCCCGACCCATTCAAATTTATACCTGTAGGGGCTGTCCAAGGAATGCCACCCAAAGATCCTGACAAGTTTAGCGCATGGAGGGGATTTGGAAAAGTTTCTTGATAAGAAATCCATGGCAATGTCGAGCCTAAGACAATAAATAAGGGCGCTGCATGGGAGGCAACCCATGTTTTTATTTCCGTTTTTCTTTTGATTTTTCATGAATAAATTCAGAGGTCTTTCCTTGATCCGTTTATCCTTCTTTTCTCTTATTTCCAGGGCTGCTGCAGCGCTAGGAAGACATTCAAATCAGAGGAAAAATTCAGCTTCGGCGGTTGTCTAGGCCAAGCTCTTGGCCAAGACATTTTTCCAGAACCTAACGAGGACCTTCCAGCCACTTCCTCTGCCCCTCGAGGAATCAGACCAGAACCTCCTCCTCCATCAGAATGATCTGCTTTTACCCCCAGGTCGTTTCTTTCCTTTCTTTTCCATTTATGTCTTTTATTTTTGTCTCTCCACACAATGAGGACATTGTGTCTTTTAAGTGTGGGGAGGGATTCTGTGAGTCCAGTCTTTGAGTCTTTGTGAATATATGTGTTGTGATTGTGTATATTATGTATATTTGTGAGTAAATAAATATTTGTAAATAATTTTTTTTTTTTTTATTTAGATTGTCTTGGCCAAGCCTTTGACCAAGACAATCTAGCTTGAGTCTGTTTTGCATGATTTTCTGCTCTTTTCTTTTTATGTTTGTTTGAGTCTATCTTGATGAGTGTACACCGCCCCCAGTTTTTAACTTAGGCTGTTTAGTCAACCACTGAAATTGCATGTAGACACTTATTTAGGCGAAACAATGCTTTAGTAACAGGGAAGCGAATGAGCGTAACTTGATCAATGCCTAAGGGGCATATCATCTAATGTCACCCAAACAAACACTATCCACATGGTCTAAAGGACGTCTAGCTTAAATACTTAACGAACATTAAGGTGTCGAGGCTTGCAACGTCTGATTTGAGTGTGTTGTTCTATCTGTTTTAGTGTGAGACATAAAAAGGTGCTGGAATGTCATAGCAGAATATAGCAAAGGTGGAAGTTCTGGGTGCCCAAAAAGAACAAGCTCTGTCTATATGCATATGCCTGTAAAAATACATAGGGCATAGAGAAAAAAATGATGATGCATATGTCTGTAAAAATACAAAGGACATAGAAAAAAAAAAGAGAGAATAAATCTGCTGCAAATGATTTAAATGGCACTAGTCTTTAGGCACGTTTGGATAGAATAGCACTTGGTGGGACTCAAATCTGTGGCAAGTTTAGACCCCTGTACATTATTAATCCAAATCTAGCAGGATGTCTTGATACCATTTGGATGAGGTTTGTTTAGGGTATTGATTTGTCCTTGTTAGTCTAGCATTGGGTCGCTTAGGGAAGTGTCTTGGTAATTTCAGTGAAGGGGTGAACAGCCAAAAGGAGAACTCTGGGGTTATGGTGTCTATTCTGTTTTTGTTGTGCTTTTGTTTTGTTTGTGAGTCTTTGAGTCTGTATGCTTGGGGGCAAGCATAGTTTAAGTGTGGGGAGTTTGATTGCATTGCATTTCATCATGTTTTATTGTCCATTTACTTGTAGTTTTGGACAGTAAATCTACTGATGTATCCCTTAATTTCCCATATCTTATCAGGTCTGGTTTGGAGGCAGTACTTGAGGAATTTGGGCAGTAGAGAGTTGGAGCTGACTACTCGAGTCTAGGCCTGGGTCTTGGCCTAGACATATTCGCATCTGACGCAGTGCGCTTACCAGAATCGTCTTGGCCTAGACTCCGGCCAAGACTCCTTTGCGATCAGACTGCAGCTTGGAGCGATTGAAGTATTTTTGGAGTTGGACTCTCACAGCTGGCACGTAGCAGCTGTCCAGCAATTTTAGAGGGATAGGAAGACTATCTTATGAAGAATCCCGAAGGGGATCTCCCTCTTTATTTAATTACGATTTAGTTTCCATATTTAGAACAATTTATTGTAATAATCTTTTAGGAGATTAATTAGGAGATTATTTAGGAGATTGAGTTGGAGAAGGACAGAGGAGTTTTAGCTTTCTTATAGCTGATCTCGTCCTCCCCTTTTCCTCTCTCTCTCTACGCTCTCTTCTTCTTCCCCAATTCGACACTTTTATTGCTCCGGATTCAATTCTTTGAATCTCGGATTTAATTTATTTATGCAATCAAGTATTCTTATTATTCATTCATGAGTATGAGTAGCTAAACACTTGTTCTTGGTAAGGGTTGATGAGCTTAAGTTCTTAATGCAATCGTGAGACACAATCCGTTCTTCACAATCTCTTTCTTTGTATTTATTTATTCTTGAACTTAATCCATCGCTTACTCACTAGAGCCAAGGTTTGATCATCCTTGTTCTCTAGGAGAGAAGAGTTGTAACCAGTCTAGAAGGAGAGGGAGTACCCGCCGGCTAGACGGAGTAGGTGACTAGTCTCGAGCAGACTAGAAGAATAGGTAAAATAGGTAGAGACCAGATTGACAACCTAGGAACTTAGCCTAGGTACTGTCTTCCCCTGTGCCATTGAAGAGGTGAGCAACCATTCAAGACAGCAGTCAAACGGATAAACCCTTTAACCAGCAAGGTGTCCCTTGGCTAGGATTATCAGGAGAGGGAGTACCCGCCAGGTAGTTTGAAGAGGAGGGAAGATAGGAGGGAAAAGGAGTTCCTCCCCTCTATAGCAGTACTATGAAGAAGAGATGAACATACTTCAGTCAATGATCGATGCATAAGAACACAAGCTCACCCATCGCCCTTACCTGGAATTCCGTATCACAAGACTTTTTCCCAATCTAGCCCGCAGTCTTGGCCTAGACTCTGCCCAAGACTGTTTTGAATTATTTTATTTCTTTCTGTTTTTTTGTCTTTATTTTCATATTCAACCAACCAAATTCAGTGACGAGGAAGTCAACCAAGAACTACAATTCCCTAGAAGTCTCTGTGGACCGACCCTCTTACCATCATCTACAAATCCTTGTAGACAGTGATAAGTTGTATTTCTACCCCCAATTCCATAACTATTTCACTACTATATTTGACGTGTTCGACGCGCGGTCAAATTTTGGCGCCGTTGCCGGGGACTTCTAACGGTTTTGTAGTTTTTGTTTTTGTTTTTGTGTTTTTATTTTTTTTTTTTTTTGCAGTATAGACCACGATCTTGGCCAAGACTCCGGCCAAGCAGGAAATTATGTTCCATAATTCTGTCCCTCATAATTTGAATACATTTAATGTTGAACATAAATTATCTGAATTATCTAACATGGTTCATGACCTCTCTGCAAGGTACAACCAAGGACAGCAAAACTTCCACCCCTTTGTCCAACAAGATCCGCCACAACATTACCAACAACAACAATACCCCATAAACTTCCAGCATTTTGTGCCAATACCCCCTCCAAATCAGGTACCCATGCCACAACTTTCACCTGCACCTCAACCTATGATTCCCACTGGTGTTCCTATAGAAGAGACTCTCCTAAAGTTCGTGATGGTGAGCCAGACCAACCTAATGGAGATGCTGAAACAGCAGGCCAGCCTGGAGGATATGCAGAGACAGATCAATCAATTGACACTCCAAAAATTCATGATGGAGACCCAGTCCAGCCTAGTAGAGATGCAGAAACAGATCACTCTGATAGCACAAAAGCAGGTAGACGATGAGGAAGAAATTGAGGCAGAATCTGTCTTGGCCAAGACTCCGGCCAAGACTGTGGCCAAGACTGTGGCCAAACCTGATGAAAGGTTCAAAGAACTAGAGGAAGTGATAGAGATTCCCCCACCTTTCCCTCCTATCTTTGTGGACGTCATTAGGCATGCTGCTAATGAGGATTCTGAATTAAATGGAACTAACTCTTTTGATCATGCTCCTAGCAGAGAAATCCCATGTGAAAAGTTGAAGGAAGGAGAATTCGTGGACACTGTTTCTAATCCTATTTTTGAGACAGATTTTGATATTTTTAGCAGCCACGAATTTCCCAAAGTTAATCCTAACCCTCTACCTTCAAGTGTGCAGGCACCAAAAATTGAACTTGAAACCAGTCTTGGCCTCGAGCTTGGCCAAGACTCCGGCCAAGATTCATCTCTGCCAGCTAGCCCCCCCAAAACCATGGAGTGGTGGACTGATAATCTTCTCCAGCTGCTTGCTACTGTTCACAGTAGCCAAAACTCACCGTTTCTGATGCAGGGACAACAGAACTATGAGCTGGGACGGCCTCCCGACCCATTCAAATTTATACCTGTAGGGGCTGTCCAAGGAATGCCACCCAAAGATCCTGACAAGTTTAGCGCATGGAGGGGATTTGGAAAAGTTTCTTGATAAGAAATCCATGGCAATGTCGAGCCTAAGACAATAAATAAGGGCGCTGCATGGGAGGCAACCCATGTTTTTATTTCCGTTTTTCTTTTGATTTTTCATGAATAAATTCAGAGGTCTTTCCTTGATCCGTTTATCCTTCTTTTCTCTTATTTCCAGGGCTGCTGCAGCGCTAGGAAGACATTCAAATCAGAGGAAAAATTCAGCTTCGGCGGTTGTCTAGGCCAAGCTCTTGGCCAAGACATTTTTCCAGAACCTAACGAGGACCTTCCAGCCACTTCCTCTGCCCCTCGAGGAATCAGACCAGAACCTCCTCCTCCATCAGAATGATCTGCTTTTACCCCCAGGTCGTTTCTTTCCTTTCTTTTCCATTTATGTCTTTTATTTTTGTCTCTCCACACAATGAGGACATTGTGTCTTTTAAGTGTGGGGAGGGATTCTGTGAGTCCAGTCTTTGAGTCTTTGTGAATATATGTGTTGTGATTGTGTATATTATGTATATTTGTGAGTAAATAAATATTTGTAAATAATTTTTTTTTTTTTTTTTTTAGATTGTCTTGGCCAAGCCTTTGACCAAGACAATCTAGCTTGAGTCTGTTTTGCATGATTTTCTGCTCTTTTCTTTTTATGTTTGTTTGAGTCTGTCTTGATGAGTGTACACCGCCCCCAGTTTTTAACTTAGGCTGTTTAGTCAACCACTGAAATTGCATGTAGACACTTATTTAGGCGAAACAATGCTTTAGTAACAGGGAAGCGAATGAGCGTAACTTGATCAATGCCTAAGGGGCATATCATCTAATGTCACCCAAACAAACACTATCCACATGGTCTAAAGGACGTCTAGCTTAAATACTTAACGAACATTAAAGTGTCGAGGCTTGTAACGTCTGATTTGAGTGTGTTGTTCTATCTGTTTTAGTGTGAGACATAAAAAGGTGCTGGAATGTCATAGCAGAATATAGCAAAGGTGGAAGTTCTGGGTGCCCAAAAAGAACAAGCTCTGTCTATATGCATATGCCTGTAAAAATACATAGGGCATAGAGAAAAAAATGATGATGCATATGTCTGTAAAAATACAAAGGACATAGAAAAAAAAAAAAGAGAATAAATCTGCTGCAAATGATTTAAATGGCACTAGTCTTTAGGCACGTTTGGATAGAATAGCACTTGGTGGGACTCAAATCTGTGGCAAGTTTAGACCCCTATACATTATTAATCCAAATCTAGCAGGATGTCTTGATACCATTTGGATGAGGTTTGTTTAGGGTATTGATTTGTCCTTGTTAGTCTAGCATTGGGTCGCTTAGGGAAGTGTCTTGGTAATTTCAGTGAAGGGGTGAACAGCCAAAAGGAGAACTCTGGGGTTATGGTGTCTATTCTGTTTTTGTTGTGCTTTTGTTTTGTTTGTGAGTCTTTGAGTCTGTATGCTTGGGGGCAAGCATAGTTTAAGTGTGGGGAGTTTGATTGCATTGCATTTCATCATGTTTTATTGTCCATTTACTTGTAGTTTTGGACAGTAAATCTACTGATGTATCCCTTAATTTCCCATATCTTATCAGGTCTGGTTTGGAGGCAGTACTTGAGGAATTTGGGCAGTAGAGAGTTGGAGCTGACTACTCGAGTCTAGGCCTGGGTCTTGGCCTAGACATATTCGCATCTGACGCAGTGCGCTTACCAGAATCGTCTTGGCCTAGACTCCGGCCAAGACTCCTTTGCGATCAGACTGCAGCTTGGAGCGATTGAAGTATTTTTGGAGTTGGACTCTCACAGCTGGCACGTAGCAGCTGTCCAGCAATTTTAGAGGGATAGGAAGACTATCTTATGAAGAATCCCGAAGGGGATCTCCCTCTTTATTTAATTACGATTTAGTTTCCATATTTAGAACAATTTATTGTAATAATCTTTTAGGAGATTAATTAGGAGATTATTTAGGAGATTGAGTTGGAGAAGGACAGAGGAGTTTTAGCTTTCTTATAGCTGATCTCGTCCTCCCATTTTCCTCTCTCTCTCTACGCTCTCTTCTTCTTCCCCAATTCGACACTTTTATTGCTCCGGATTCAATTCTTTGAATCTCGGATTTAATTTATTTATGCAATCAAGTATTCTTATTATTCATTCATGAGTATGAGTAGCTAAACACTTGTTCTTGGTAAGGGTTGATGAGCTTAAGTTCTTAATGCAATCGTGAGACACAATCCGTTCTTCACAATCTCTTTCTTTGTATTTATTTATTCTTGAACTTAATCCATCGCTTACTCACTAGAGCCAAGGTTTGATCATCCTTGTTCTCTAGGAGAGAAGAGTTGTAACCAGTCTAGAAGGAGAGGGAGTACCCGCCGGCTAGACGGAGTAGGTGACTAGTCTCGAGCAGACTAGAAGAATAGGTAAAATAGGTAGAGACCAGATTGACAACCTAGGAACTTAGCCTAGGTACTGTCTTCCCCTGTGCCATTGAAGAGGTGAGCAACCATTCAAGACAGCAGTCAAACGGATAAACCCTTTAACCAGCAAGGTGTCCCTTGGCTAGGATTATCAGGAGAGGGAGTACCCGCCAGGTAGTTTGAAGAGGAGGGAAGATAGGAGGGAAAAGGAGTTCCTCCCCTCTATAGCAGTACTATGAAGAAGAGATGAACATACTTCAGTCAATGATCGATGCATAAGAACACAAGCTCACCCATCGCCCTTACCTGGAATTCCGTATCACAAGACTTTTTCCCAATCTAGCCCGCAGTCTTGGCCTAGACTCTGCCCAAGACTGTTTTGAATTATTTTATTTCTTTCTGTTTTTTTGTCTTTATTTTCATATTCAACCAACCAAATTCAGTGACGAGGAAGTCAACCAAGAACTACAATTCCCTAGAAGTCTCTGTGGACCGACCCTCTTACCATCATCTACAAATCCTTGTAGACAGTGATAAGTTGTATTTCTACCCCCAATTCAATAACTATTTCACTACTATATTTGACGTGTTCGACGCGCGGTCACTCAGTATCTGAGCCCTTATGTTTCTTCTGAGAACCAGACCCTATAGTCTCTTTGCCTTTCCTCTTCCGTAACTTGAAGTTACTGGAAGACAATAGTGGTATACTGTTCAAATTGGCAAATACCGAGCCTGCTGAGTTCATATCCGAAAGAACACAACATTTAATCAGCTCACTTTACTGAAAATATGAAAGAAATAAACTTAATGAATAACACATTGACTAAAATAAAAGATTAATTATATGACATTGTGTTTAGTCTTTGGACTAAAAACACAACTCACAATTAATTAACCTGTCATAGTGTGAATTTTATAGCTTGATTTTTGCTAAATGTTTAATCTTTCTTTGGGCCGATCAAACACTTGCAATAAATCTCTTAAATAGCTATAAATCTTGAATTCATCACTGTCGCGATTATAATTTCTGCCAAACAGTCATCTTCCTTTGGGCCGACAACTATCCGCATGAAATTATGAACACCACACTTGAAATGTCTAACTTGGTAATGTCCGTAGCAGAGGTCACTTTGGTGGCTTTACTACTTCTATTAATCGAGTTAGACAAACAAGCTAAGCTTAAAAGCTTCCTTAGTGTTATTCCACTTTCTTTCATAAATTAATTATTTTTGAACTCCGGCAAACATCTTAAACTTTATGATGTTCATGTCCAAAATAATTAAATCAACTTTAAGTCCGGCAAACTGAACCAGTACTTAGAATTGCAAAAATAATCAAAGTATGCAATTAATTTTGTAATCAAAATACAAGATTACAAATAAATGCGCAAACAATAAATCACATGGATTCAATCTCAAGAAAGACCAAGATGCGTATGAATTGCAATAATCCCAATAAATCACATGGATTCAATCACTGTATGAATTGCAATAAATCCCAATAAATCACATGGATTCAATCACTGTATGAATTGCAAATAATTAATTACCGGTTGCCAACACAGTATTTGCCAACCAAAAATGCAATTAATTCGGTTAAATAATTAAAGTATGCAATTAATTAGCAATTTAACCAAAAAATTGCACCAGTAGCAATTAATCAAGCAATTTCAATTTCAGCAGCAAAATTAATAGGCAATTCAAGCCACATCAGATTTAGGGGTGTAAGAAAACAGGATTGAACCGGAAACCGAACTGGAACCGGAGCATTTTGCACCGAACCGGACCGAATTGAAAAGTTCCGCTTCAGTCCGGTTCTACTCGTAGCAGAACCGGAAATTTCTGGTTCTGTCCGGTTCTACTCCTACCAAAATTCATAAAACGAACCGTAAAACCGGTAGAACCGATATATATATATATATATATATATATATATATATATATATATATATATATATATATATATATATATATATATATATATATATATATATATATATATATATATATATATATATATATATATATATATATATATATATATATATATATATATGCAATCATATAACATAGGTGATGTTTTGCTTCAGTGGCGAAATGTTTGTTTCATTTTCAAAGGGAAGGGGTTCGAACCTCTCTTTCATCAAAATTCTTTTTTCCATCTTTTCCTTCTAACTGGGCTGGGCCGGGCCATCTTTTCCTTCTTTCTTCCTTCTAACTGGGCTAGCTAGCTAGGACCATTGTTTTATTTTTTAATTGTTTGTAAATTGTACTAATAGTTAGCTAATAATTTATTTAATTATTTGTAATATCCAGCTAATATTTTTTTAATTTATAATTATTTTAATGATATTTTATGTGAAAATTAATATTTATATTTTATTTAATAAATTTATATATAAATTACTATTAAATAATATAATCAATAAATTTTATTATTAAATATATGTAATAATGACTCCATGAAAATAAAAAATAAAATTGAAATTTACTTTCATTTTCTCAATCTTTACCATTCATACCAAATAAAAATAATTAGTTATTCAAATTTTTTTATTCTCATTTCTAGTGGTAGGATACTAAACACATTAAGACATACTCCATAATTCTCACTCCTTACCTCCATTGAATCCATTCTCATTTCTTGTGGTTTATTACGAGCAAGCAAACAAGTCATAAAAGTATCAAATGGAAACATGCGTGTGAAATTGTATAAATTCACGACAAACTCTTATTATTGACAATGTGACATGTTAAAAACTTAGCTATCTAACTATTAATATAATTAACAATAATATTATCATTTTAAAAAATTTATTATTATCATTATAATACAATCTCAATTCCAATAAACCATTCGAGAGAAAATAAATACATATAAACTCCCTATAATAAAACTAAGAAATGAAAAAAATTCTTTATTTCCTTTTGTTTTCTTTCAAAACAACGTCATTTTGAACCAAAACACACCATTTTAGTGCTTAATGTATTTTACCTCCAAATATATAATAAAAATACGAAGGCCGGATAATAAAAGCTGGTGTTGAAGATATACAGTACCAACAGTCACCGATTTGACTCTTTTTTTTTTTTTTTTTTTATATGGGCTACTGTTTTAGTGCTTGGGAACTAAGGGGCTGTTAAGGCTAGAAACTAGAGAGAGAATATTAGTGAGACATAGAGTTTGGAGGAAAATGCTCTCGTTATATTGATTTCTCGTTTTTACAAATGAAGGAGAAGTCTCCTTATATAGAAAAACTATCAATAAAGGCCAAAACAGGTGGCCATTAAAGAAAAGCTTATCTAAAAGGAATCTTATCTTTTTACAAAAGTTGGTCGGCCAAAGGTAGGATATATATATATATATATATATATATATATATATATATATATATATATATATATTTGCAATATACATCAAAAGTTGACTTTGGTTCAGTGGCTAAGTTATTGACTTGTCCTTTAAAGGGAGGGGATTCCCCTCCCACTCAAAATTTCCTTTTACCAACTTTCTTTAGGAAAATAATTATATTATTAAAAAAAAAATTTAAAAACATTTAAAAAAAAAAACTGGAACTAGGAAAATTAGTATATTATTTAAACAAAATTTTTTAAAAAAATTTTAAAAAATGAAAAAAAAAAACCAGAACCGGACCGGACTGTCGGGTTCCAGGCCGGACAGAATCGGAAATTTCCAGTTCTGTCCGGTTCTAAGCCCATCAGAACCGGAAGTTTTCGGTTCAGTCCGATTCTAAGCCCAAAATCGGACTGAACCGGACCGGTTACACCCCTAATCAGATTTAGGGTATGTTTGGCGTTCCGGTTCTAGTTGGAAAAGTTTTGTGGGAAAAAGTTCTGTGTAAAAATGACTTCTGGAAAAAAGAGTATGCTGTTTGGTAATTTTTTATTAAAAGTTCTGTGGGGAAATGAAAAGCTGTTTTTGGTGTTTGGTAAAAATTGGTTTAAAACTATGGTTTGAATATAAAATGACCATAAAGGGCACAATTCATTTTAAGTGTTATAATTAATTTTTTTAGTATCTTTATATATATTTTTAATCAATTTATTTATAATCTAATATTTACCACCTAATATTTATCTAATATTATAAATAAATTAAACTTATTAATACCATAAAAAATTTAAGTTATTAATACCATAAATTATTAATACCTTCTTCAATTTTTACCCCTTTTTCCCCGTATTTTAAGTATTTTTTCGTTCGATTTTTTTCTATTTCGAATAAAATTTCTCGAACCGTAGATCGAACATTTCCATCCGTTGTCACATTTTACATTTTTAACGCGTATCATTTAGTTTATTTCATTTTATTAATCCTTTCGGTATTTTCCATTCGGATTTATATTTATTTTTTGCGAGACTACTCGTACCAATAACTCGAACCAATTAAATAATTATATTCTTTTTTCCTTCCCACTCTCATCCTCACCGTTGGATCATCTTACCTTTTTGGCAAGACCCATCCAACGGTCATGTTTTTTTCCTCATTTAGCCATCTTCTTCATCTCTTTTCCCTTTCCCGCAAAACCATCCAGATCCAAAAATCCTCAATCCCTCACAGAAGCATCCAACAAGTCAATACAACAACAATCCAACAAATCAAAAGCATTCAATACACATATAATATACAAACCCATATCACCAAACAAAAAAACAAGAAGAAGAAGAAGGAATGGCTGCAACGAAGAAGCAATGAAGAAGGCATGAATGAGAAGAGAAGAAGGAACGGCTGCAACGAAATCGAAGAGGGCAAAATTGGGTTTCTGAGAGTTTCATTAAACTCTCAACAGTAGAAACTCCTTCGCGTGTTTTGGCCAAAATCTGATTTTGGCCACTGGAGCAAATCCCACAAGTGCCAGAAATGGCAATTTTTCTTGTTTGCAAGAATCTCTTCTCAAGAAGCTCCGTTTGAAATGGCGTAACCAAACACCTTGGGGCTGATTTTCTACTTGGAAAATGACTTTTCCAAGTAGAACCATAACGCCAAACGGCAACTTAAGCAATTGCTAGATGAATCCAAGCCAAGCCAATCAAGCCTAGTATGCCAAATAAGCCAAATCAAGCCAAGCCAGGCCAATCAAGCCATCAATTATTTCTCGGCAACCACAAACTGTTAGAACCAAATTAATCAATAAATTGTTGATTGATTTCAAAACTGCCGAAATCAATCTACCATGAATTCATTCCAATTAATAAATAAATTGTTGGATCCATCTGTTGAGTGATTTCGAGCGTGAATTGGAGTTGCCAAAATCAATCATGGATTCAATTATGGATCCCAAAATCAATCATGAAGTTGCCGAAATCAATCATGGAATTGCCGAAATCAATCATGAATTGGAATTGCAGTGTTAGTGATTTCGGCAATTTGAACAAACAATAAGTGCCTGTTTGGCCCCCTGGGTTGGGTTGGGAAAATCACTTTTCCAACCCAAAAGCAGTTAAAAGGTGTTTGGTAACACCTTTCCGGAAGTGATTTTCCCGGAAGTGATTTTGATTTCCTTTGTATTTTCCCTCAATGGCTCACTGCTGATATTTGGAGCAGTGGCCAGAATCACTTTTGAAGAAAACACGGGAAGCTGGTCACATTTTTTTTTTGACAAAAATATCCCTCACTATCCTTCTTAATTACAAAATAACCAGGTATAAATTAACAAAAAAAAACCTAATTCTTCTCATTTCCCGTGGCTGCCTGGTTCTCCTCTTCTCTCACTCTCGCTCTCCTCACCGCCGCTCACCATCTCTCCCAAATCTCAGCTGACTTCGCTACATCCTCTCATCCTCATCAGTGTCGCCACTGGAGCATTCTTGTTCTTCGCTGACTTGGTCCGCCAAATCAACCTCCCCATCTCCGTCGGCTTCATTCGCGCCCAATCCTACGGCTCAGGCACCCAGTCGAAACGGATTTGGATTTGGACAGAGAAGTAATTTCTGGGTTGGCTTCTTATTGCGTGAGTTGATGGTACAAATTGCTTGCTTGATGGGTGTGTAAGTATTGGTAGAATTCTTAAGGCAGAGGTGATGAATGTGTTGTATAAAATATGGCGTGGGCAAGGTGTTTGTTAAAATGCCTAGCTTAACTTCGGGTTTTGTTTTTGGGATTTTTGATTAGGTGAAGGAAGGTCTGCTAATTTATGGAATGATGATTTCACAGGGACAAGAAATGTTGATAAAACCCTTTCGACGCACGCACAGCCCTTCAGGCAAGGCAGTTGCTTGGACCCGAATTGGTGTCAGGAAATCCGCTGCTGAGACCTCCTGGTAAAAGTTTCCACTTGTTGGCATGTGTTTTGAAGTGGTATTTGTCTTCAATTCTGGTTAATTGTTGTTGATTGATGTTCTAGAGTATAATTTTAGTTGGTAAATGTTTGCCATTGATGTTGATTGTTGTAAAGTATAATTTACTTGATAAAATGGATGTCTAATAGGATCAATTTGATTCATTGTCATCCTTACTTGCCTGTGCATCCTGACACAAATCCTTGCATGTGTTAAGTTCATTTATGTACCTTTAGATTCACTTGTGCTGGAATGTATTCTCACATCTTTCATTCAACCAATGCTAATTCTGTTCTTTCATTTACAGAGGAATTCGAAATATCCAGATTTCAAGCACAAAGATACTGGTCAAGTCTTTTTGCTGTCAAAGTGCAGTCCAAAATGTTGCTTCAAAATGTTGCCTAAATGTCTACTGTTTGGAATTGAGAATAGAAACCGGAAAAAAAATCTTAAGCCAAACTCTTCATAAATCCAATTGCTAATCAATTTGTTTAAATTGTTAGTTTATCTGTTGTTCAATAATTCATACTCATCCTTTAGATTAATTAAATGTCTTCAATTTGATAATACGATAAACAGTTTGCTCGAATTTTTTATTCTTTATTAATTAACTAAAATATTGTATTTATCAAATTAAATTTTTTGTGTGTATTAATCGAACATTTGGTTCGAACAGCTGAATCGGCATTAAATTTAGAGACATTTTGGTCATTTCAGATTTTTAAACCATAAAAATGCATTGTACCCTTTATAGTCATTTTACATACTAACCATAGTTTTAACAACAGTTTTTACCAAACACCACAAACAGCTTCTAGTATCTCACAGCACTTTTAAAAAATATTTACCAAACAGCATACTGATTTTTACAGAAGTGATTTTCACACAGCACTTATCCAAAAAAACTCTACTCCAACCCAAACCTCAGGGCCAAACAGGCCCTAAATCAATCCCAAAAAATAATTCCAATAATCTGTTGATTTGCGCATCAAATACTTGTCATGAAATCCAATTCCAATAATTGTCATGAATGCGCAAATAGTAAATTAATCAAACAAACAAATCAATTTTGTCGGTTACCAATTGCGCAAACGATGCGCAAACAATTAGGGTCTGTTTGGCATTCCGGTTCTAGTCCGAAAAGTGATGTGGTAAAAGTGTTGTGGCAAAAGTACTTCTGCAAAAGCTAGTATGTTGTTTGGTAAACATTTCTTAAAAGTGTCGTGGGAAATGAGAAGTTGTTTTTGGTGTTTGGTAAAACTATAAAAATGAAATAGTTGGAGTATAAAACCCATTTTTAAAAAATTAATAAAAATAGGAAAAGTGGATCTAGAATTACTTATCTTGAGATGGAGATCTTATTGTGGTAGTTTTTAATTTATTTTGTTCTATTATATAAAGTAAAAAAATGAAATTAAAATTAAAAAAAAAAAAAAAAGAGAGGGCAAAAGCTCCGAGCTTTTGCCACTGGAGCAAAATAAACCAGTGCTAAAAGCCGAGGCCCAAGGCATAAATTCAACCCAGCTTTCTAAAAAGCTGGGTTCAAAAGGTAACCCCAAACACCTTTGTGAGCTTTTCCAACTCAACCCAACCCAACCCTTAACCCCAAACACTATCTTAATCAAAGCAATTCCCGAAATCAATTATGCATCATAAATTAATTACAATTCATGCAAAATTATAAATTGAATTTGCTCCGTTACCAATTGTTAGAACCGGAGGATTACTGTTGTCCCAAACCTTATGAACAACAATCCAGGACCGTAAGCAATTCAGATTATTGCATGAATTAAATAACCGAAAACGGAAGCGTACCTGATGATGCCATGAAATTGAAGAAATCACGGAATCTTGATCTTCTGGTGGATGATTGCTATGTGGGGTTGGATGGAGAACCAAGAGAGATTTCTATATTTTCTCTGTAAGTTTTTAATGTAAGTTACCTTTCTGTTTCTCAACTTCTCTTAAAAACTGAAAGGTAACTTATCCTTTTAGCAATTCCACCAGGGATCAATTCCGTCCTTAATGTTTTATTAATTCCGAATCGGTCCATCAACAATTCAGAATTAATCCGGAATCTACACAATCACCAGATTTACCCCCCACACTGTTTTAATTAGACGATTGGACCCCTTAACTTTAATAGATCATCAATTTGGTCCAATTAACCTAATGTTAACAATATATTATATGACGGTACACAAATAACATATGCGTCCATATGTTCTAACGTGTACGAACGGTGCTAACACATTAGTCCCGTTGTCCAAATTCCAACAATCTTCCCTTATTAATTTACAACAATTTGTTTGAAATGATCGAAATAGAATGAAGTTATGAAATACAAAAACTTGCTGATTGGGTTTTCACTCTCGGCTCTCATCTCGTTACTGCTTGTTTTTTTTTTTTTTTTTAATCGTTACTGCTTGTTTTTTTGATAAACACAATAGATTGAACCTAAGAATGACATATGTTTTAGATTTTGTCATCAATTTTGATCTTTACATCGTAAATCTTGGCCAGAAGAACTTAGACTAGAAGACAGACTGAATTCTGTGCACGCATTGACTAAAAACTCAATAAAAAGACATGCCCGTGAGATTGAACATTAAGAAGAAACATACTAAACACATAAGAATGGACCTCCAGAATTTCTTCTCCTCCTTTCTTTTCCCATTCCTCCTCTTCCTATTCATGGTAATTCTAATTACCAGCAAATCAAAAACAAAAATCTCAAATCCATCTTATCCACCGGGGCCATGGAAGCTACCAATAATAGGAAACATTCACCAGTTATCAGGCTCTTCGCCCCAACGTCGCTTAAGAGACTTAGCCAACAAATATGGACCTCTCATGCATCTTAAGCTTGGTCAAGTTCATCACATCATCGTTTCTTCCCCGGAAGCTGCTAAAGAAGTGATGAAAACTCATGACATCTCGTTCGCTAATCGCCCATCTATCCTTCCAGCAAGAATCATCTTCTATGATTCCAGAGATGTTACGTTTGCACCGTATGGAGACTATTGGAGACAGTTGCGCAAGATTTGCATGGTGGAACTGCTAAGTGCTAAACGCGTGCAATCTTTTGCATCTATCAGGCAAGAAGCAGTGTCAAATCTGATAAAAAACATCTCTTCATGCGCTCCATCACCAGTCAACCTTAGTAGGATGCTGTTTTCCTTAAACTATGGCATCATCTCCAAGACAGCGTTTGGCAAGGTACCGAAAGAGGAAGAAGCAGCATTCATTGAAATAGTAGAGGGCGTTTCAGAGGTGCTATCGGGTCTTACTTTGGCAGATTTATTCCCATCCATTAAATTACTCGAGAAGGTAAGCGGGGTAGGGTCAAGAATGGAAAATTTGCATCAAGAAGCAGATAGAATGCTTGAAAACATCATCAATGAGCATAGAAATCGCAGGATTATGGCCAAGAATGGTAATAAGCTTGAAGTAGTTGATCTCGTAGATGTTCTTTTGGATGTTCAGGAACAGAGCAAGCTTGGCTTCCCCTTAGCAACCGACAGCATAAAAGCAGTGATTCTGGTACTTTTTCTAATTTTTTATATATATGCAGAAGTAGGACTCGAACCCTGCTGGTACTAGTGAACTGCGAGCTTAGGGTTCATCATTTTCTTTAGAGAGAAGATCATTGTGATTTTTGTTTGTTTCAGGACATTTTTCTTGGAGGGAGTGAAACTGCAAGTACACTCTTAGATTGGGCAATGTCGGAGCTACTGAGGCACCCTGAAGTGATGGAAAAAGCACAAGCAGAAGTGAGGCAAGCTTTTGGTAGAAAAGCAAATGTTGAAGGAGAAAGGCTTGGTGAACTAAACTACCTGAAAATGGTCATCAAAGAAACTTTAAGACTCTACCCTCCCGTTCCATTGTTGGTTTCTAGGGAGTGTACAGAAGGATGCCTGCTTAGTGGATACCAAATACCCCCCAAAACCCGAGTTCTTGTTAATGCTTGGGCAATCGGGCGAGACCCAAATTACTGGAATGAGGCAGAGAGATTCAATCCAGAGAGATTCCTTGATAATGGAATTGATTACAAAGGAACTAATTTTGAGCTCATACCCTTTGGTGCTGGAAGGAGGATGTTGTTAGCCCAAGGGCAACTTACTCTTGTTTTGATGATTTTAGACACACAAACTAATTAGTATTACTAATGCAATTTGAAGTTAAAGTGTGTGTAGTTTGTGATCAAGCAAATAAGAAAAGAAGCAACAAATCAAGATATCACAAGCTAGAAGATCAAGTGTACATTAGAACTTTAATCATGTAAGTATGATTCTAATTAACACTTGATTCATGTTCAGGATACCTCAAGAAAAGTTTTCAAAAAGGTTTTGTGCGAAAACGATTTTCAGAACTCGAGTTATGGGACATTTTGTTCCTGGCGGCATACCTGGCGGCATACCGCCAGGAATGGTCTGTGTCTGGCGGCATACCGCCAGACTCGGCTATTTGAATTAATTCCCAAGCGAATGTAGCGGCATACCGCCCCGAGGTCTTCGTTTCTGGCGGCATGCCGCCAGAGCCCAGGAGAACGCGCCAACAACTATTTTCTCCACTTATAACGGCTAGTTTTAAGCCCATAACCTCTTGTCCGAGTTTCTACACCTTCCTACCTATAAATACTCATCCCATATGAGTTTAAACATAACAAGAAACACAAGAACACATTCATAAACACAAGAAACCTCTTTTACTCTTTCAAAGCCAAAATCTGAATTTTTGCAAAGCTTACAAATTCAAAATCTCATAACGCAAGCTTCACTCATCCGATTTTACTCATTCTTGCGTCAGTTTTTCAAGTAAGGTTTAAGCTTTCTTTTGAGGTATTCTTGTTCATTTATTGGTGTTGATTATTGAATCATACATAGTTTATTTGTACACCAATTTTGTGTTGCCATTTCACATTTTCTCTTGTCAAGTTTTCTTGATTGTGATAGGTTGTGATTGAGCCCGGAAAAATCACATTGTAAGGTTTGTTGGTTGAGCCCGCAAAAACCAAGTGTAAGGTTGTTGGTGAACCCGTGAAAACCAAAGTGTAAGGTTTATTGGTTGAGCCCGCAAAAACCAAAGTGAAAGGTTTATTGGTTGAGCCCGCAAAAACCAAGGTGTAAGGTTTGAGTTGAACCCGTAAAAACTCAAGGTAATAACGAAGTGTTCGTTGTTCAAAATCCTAAGAGGAGGACTCTTAGGTAGTGGAGTACAATTCATTGAGGAATTGGAACCACTATACATACTTGTGTTTTTACATTCTAATTTCCGCACTCAAATTATTTACATTTGTGTTAGAATTTTTATTTCCTTTTATTTGCCTATTCACCCCCCCTCTAGGCCGTTTATCAATTGGTAGCGGAGCAAGGTACTTGTTTTGTAGGTTTAATCGCCTCAAGTAAAAGATCAAATGGCTCAAGAGGGACTTTATGTAAGTGCTGCACTCAACCGTCCACCATTTCTTGATGGAAACAACTACTTGCAATGGAAGACAAAGATGATAGCCTTCCTAGGTGGACAAGATCAAATTATGCTAGATTGTGTTCTACATGGATTTGAAACTCCCATGGAACCAGCTGCTGAAGATGGATCAATAAAAGCTCTTCCGTTTGCTAGATGGCCAGCCGCATCAGTCGCAAGAAAGCAAAGTGAAGACAAGGCAAGGTTTGCTTTATTTTGTGCAATTTCTCAAAATGAATTTAATCGTGTTAGTGCTTGTAAATTGTCTAAAGATGTTTGGGAAACTTTGGAGACGGCACATGAAGGCACTCCTCAAGTTAGAAACATTCGTCTCAACACACTCAAACGTGAGTATGAATTACTAGGTATGAAGAGTGGTGAGACTATTTATGATTTAAGCACTAGAATTCAAAATATTTGTAATACTATGGGAACTCTTGGTTGGACTCCTAGTGATGAGGAGATGGTAAGAAAACTCCTTAGTATATTACCTAACGCTTGGAATGCCAAGACTTCTATTTTTGATGAGCTAGAAAAGAGACCTACCTATTCTCAACTTGTTGGCTCTCTTACGGCATTTGAGCACAAACTCAACATGGGAGAACCGGAGGTTCAAAATGTTAAGAGCAAAAATTTAGCTCTCCAAGCTCAAGAAGAAGAACGTGAAAAGGCTTTCCTTTCCAGAAATTTCAAGAAATTTTTGGATTCAAAGAAGAAAAATCATCAAAGTAAGTATTCTAACTCTTCTAAATCCGATTTTAGAAATGATGTGGTTTGCTTTGAATGTGAAAAACCAGGACATGTTAAGAGTGAGTGTCCTAGACTTGAAAAGAAGAAGAGACATGAGAAACACGGTTCAAAGAAGGGAAAGAAGCATCATAGGAGAGCATTTAAAGCTACCTCTACTTGGAGTGATGTTACATCAAGTAGTGATCCATCGGATTCCTCATCCGAAGATGCTATCGCAAACTTGTGTTTGCATGTCAACGATGATAGTGATGCTTCTCAAAGGAGTTCTTCATCAACGTCCACCTCATTCAATGGAGGTACAAATGTGTGTCTCATGGCACAAGGGCAAAGTGATAATGAGGTAAGTTCTTCTCAATCTCTTGATAACGAATATGGATTGCAAGAAGCGTTTGATGAATTGTCTAGTCATTTTAAAAAGTCTTGCAAGCAAAATGTTAAACTTGCTAAGGATTTAGAAAAGTTGAAAAATGATATTCTTGAGTTAGAATCTTTGAATAAATCCTTGAAAGAGGAAAATGATTTTTTGAAAAATGATAATGAAGATTTGAGAAATGTTTTGGCTAATACTAGAGATGAGCTTAAATCATTGGAAATTGCTAAAGGGAAGAAAAACTCTAGTTGTGAACTTTGTGCAAACTCTAGCAAAGAAGTAGCCATTTTGAATAAAAAAATTAATGTCCTTGAAGCTACTTTAGCTAAATTTATCCAAAGTGGACAAAGTCAACAAAAGTGTTTAAATGAGCAAAAGACTAATTGTGATAGAAGAGGAATTGGATTTGATCACTCTTCTAGCATGAATAATTCTAAAACATCTTTTGTTAAAACAAGAAATTGTGACCATGCTAGTTCTTCAAATCAATCACATGATAGACCTTTGTATAAATGTGATTATTGTCATAAGAATGGTCATTTGGCATATTTTTGCTTTATTCGTAAAGGACTTGTTTATGCAAAACAAATGTGGGCACAAAGAAGTGCATTTGCTAAGAAAGGAACCAAACGTGTTTGGGTTCCTAAAACTAACTAGTTTGTTTTGTAGTAGTGCCGAAAACCCCTTGAAGATAAATGAAATATATGTAGGGTTCGTGGCACAAGTCGGGTGATGAATCGAAGCTCACCCTTTTGGTAAATTATTTTGTAATTTTGCTATTGGTAGCCCAAGGGAAAACCGACAAGTATAATTTTGATTATCCTCTCTTTATCTTTTTGTTGATATTTATCTTTGGATTGGATAATTGTTTGATCTTAATACTTGTTAAAGTATTTTTGGATTTTAATCTTTGCTTGCTCCTTTCTTTACTCCTTATTTGATCTTTTGGACCTCCTATTTTTTTTACCCTTTTTGTTAATGACAAAGGGGGAGAATAAGGGGGAGAGTGAGTTAAGGGGAAGATATCTATCTATTGGTAATGAAGCTCACATCAAAGGGGAGAATGGTAAGATTTAGGGGGAGCAAAACTCTTTATCTTTGCTATGCTCTATGTGCAAC
Source organism: Viola odorata (assembly GCA_963691705.1). Taxonomy (NCBI): domain Eukaryota; kingdom Viridiplantae; phylum Streptophyta; class Magnoliopsida; order Malpighiales; family Violaceae; genus Viola; species Viola odorata. Next base: position 51,591,452 of record OY829546.1, on the reverse strand, counting down.
TAATGTTTTATGTAGGGGGAGCATTCCTTTGGCAAAGATAGGAGATGTAAGTTTTCTCCATTTTGACTTCAACTTCAATTGCTAGTTCAATTATGATTTATAATTAGCTTGTGGTTGTCATCATCAAAAAGGGGGAGATTGTTAGCCCAAGGGCAACTTACTCTTGTTTTGATGATTTTAGACACACAAACTAATTAGTATTACTAATGCAATTTGAAGTTAAAGTGTGTGTAGTTTGTGATCAAGCAAATAAGAAAAGAAGCAACAAATCAAGATATCACAAGCTAGAAGATCAAGTGTACATTAGAACTTTAATCATGTAAGTATGATTCTAATTAACACTTGATTCATGTTCAGGATACCTCAAGAAAAGTTTTCAAAAAGGTTTTGTGCGAAAACGATTTTCAGAACTCGAGTTATGGGACATTTTGTTCCTGGCGGCATACCTGGCGGCATACCGCCAGGAATGGTCTGTGTCTGGCGGCATACCGCCAGACTCGGCTATTTGAATTAATTCCCAAGCGAATGTAGCGGCATACCGCCCCGAGGTCTTCGTTTCTGGCGGCATGCCGCCAGAGCCCAGGAGAACGCGCCAACAGCTATTTTCTCCACTTATAACGGCTAGTTTTAAGCCCATAACCTCTTGTCCGAGTTTCTACACCTTCCTACCTATAAATACTCATCCCATATGAGTTTAAACATAACAAGAAACACAAGAACACATTCATAAACACAAGAAACCTCTTTTACTCTTTCAAAGCCAAAATCTGAATTTTTGCAAAGCTTACAAATTCAAAATCTCATAACGCAAGCTTCACTCATCCGATTTTACTCATTCTTGCGTCAGTTTTTCAAGTAAGGTTTAAGCTTTCTTTTGAGGTATTCTTGTTCATTTATTGGTGTTGATTATTGAATCATACATAGTTTATTTGTACACCAATTTTGTGTTGCCATTTCACATTTTCTCTTGTCAAGTTTTCTTGATTGTGATAGGTTGTGATTGAGCCCGGAAAAATCACATTGTAAGGTTTGTTGGTTGAGCCCGCAAAAACCAAGTGTAAGGTTGTTGGTGAACCCGTGAAAACCAAAGTGTAAGGTTTATTGGTTGAGCCCGCAAAAACCAAAGTGAAAGGTTTATTGGTTGAGCCCGCAAAAACCAAGGTGTAAGGTTTGAGTTGAACCCGTAAAAACTCAAGGTAATAACGAAGTGTTCGTTGTTCAAAATCCTAAGAGGAGGACTCTTAGGTAGTGGAGTACAATTCATTGAGGAATTGGAACCACTATACATACTTGTGTTTTTACATTCTAATTTCCGCACTCAAATTATTTACATTTGTGTTAGAATTTTTATTTCCTTTTATTTGCCTATTCACCCCCACTCTAGGCCGTTTATCAGATGTGTCCTGGCATAAATTTTGGTACAACTAATGTTGAGCTTGTACTTGCAAATCTGCTGTACTATTTTGATTGGAAGCTGCCGGATGGAATGGAGGTAGAGAGTATAGACATGCAGGAAAATGTTGGTGGTTTGCTTCGGAGGAAAACTGTTTTGGAATTAATTGCTGTGCAGTGCAATCCTCTGCTGTTTCCATAACAAGTCACAGGAAATGTGATTCTGATGTGCATGCTTTGGAAGTAAAATCCGGGACAAACATTTTTCTTGTGGCTTGTTATCACTTGGAGTAATCATTTGCAATAAAATTGTAATGAAATATATGCTTAGCTGATTGGATGTTAAATGCTACTAGCTCTTGGAAAAAGAAATAATGTTTAACCAGAATTAATCTTATTATATTTGCTCTTGGAAAAAGGTGTTTGTTATGTATATTATAGTAATTGAGTTGGTAAGGTTTTTGCTCTTTTTTTTCCTCTCGGAAAAAGAAGGAGAAAAGGCCAAGGGGCATTGAAAGTCCAAGTTGCTAGTCATTGGTCAACTTTATTTACTTGGGTACCAAACCATGACACACGGCCACAAAAGTGCGATATTATCATTGTCCATTATCCACCAATTTTCAACAATGTAATTCCTCGGCCACAAAAGACCTGCCTCACCTCTTCCTGTGCCTTCTCCATCAGTCTTGGTCCCCTCAGCAACTCTGACATTGCCCATTCTACAATTGTTGTTGAAGTGTCAGTACCAGCAATGAACAGATCCTGAAATAAGATCATCATTTGTGTCAATCAATGCATATGTTGTCTTCTGCATATGATAGATACCAGTATAATATTTTAGTAGTTGGCATCTTTGTTTTTTTCTTTCACGGGTGACCTCATTTTTGTCCATCTTGAAGTTTCTGCTTGACCTCAGAAGATGATTTGCGGTAACAATGTAAAATAAAACCTTGAATGTCTTAATAGAATACACGTTTGCAAATTCATGAGTTTTGTAACTGAACTATGAGGGAATACATATACTGACCAGTATGATTGCTTTGATGTTGTTGGTGGTTAAAGGGGATTCCACACTTTGTTCCTCCTGAATATTCAAAAGAACATCTACAAGATCTTTCTCGTCATGGTTGGCGCTTGGCTCTGACCCTGCTCTTCTTGCTTTATGCTTATTGATGATGCTTTCCAGTATCCTGTCAAACTCCTGATGCAGCCTCTCTATTTTTGGTCTCACCCCACTAATCACATGAAGTAATTTTATGGAAGGATACAGATCGGAAATATTAAACCCCGATGAGACTATAAGAATTTCCTTGACAAGTAATACAAAAGCTTCCTCATCACTAGATATCATATTGAAGGCTGCTCTTGAAGTGATGCTACTGAGGTTGATCTTTTGCCCTGCACATGAAGAAATGGATCTTTTTCCCTGCACATAAAAAAAAGTCAGTTTTTTTTGTTGGTGGGCCCGTATCAAATAACAATATAAAAAAAAAATCATTTTTTTCATAGTGTACTCCTATCAGAAATAATATTAAAAAAATGAAAATAGCACAAATTACGAACGCATTAATTAAAATCGGATTTTAGTTTTTACACTAAACGCGCCATATAAAAAAGTCGAAAAAAGTAGCTTTTAAAATATAATAATATCTTACTTTAAAAAAATCTAAAAATCTACCACCTAATAAAAATCTACGCCTAATAAAAAAGCATAATGTGATTGTACATATATATATATAATTTGGAGACATGACTATACCAGAACTAGCTAGGAAAATATGGTAAAGTGACAATACAAATTATCATTAACGTGCTTGGATTAGAGGAGTAAGAGAGGTGAGATGGACACAGAAGCAGAAAACAAATACTAGTGCAAGCGGCCGGTCTTTCTTTTTTTCTTTTTCTAGAAAAACCATTAATTTTATAAAATTACTTAACTATATAATTATTTAACTCAATACTTATATGGTTAGATAAATAGTTATATAACTATATATCTAACTAACTATTTATCTAACCATATAAGTATATCAAAAAATTTCATCATCTTATAAAAGGTAAACTAATTGAGAAAAGTGACATGTAGTGTGCACAACCACAACAGTCATGACAGCTCACATTGCATTTTCGCCAACCCCTTTAAACAATGGCTCCACCAAGAACAGCAATCGTCAAAGATAATCCAATTTTCTAAGCATGAACTGCTCTTCTTGGATCGTCACGACCCACTTGCCACAATGTTTGGTAGAGCAAACCTGGAGACTTCCTCATCTTTTCACATAAAGTTCGGCTCTTTTTTTGTAGTTTCTCTTTGGAAAACAACAAAGCCATGGCCTTTGTTTTTTATTCTATCCTAACAAACAGACGACAATGTATGTCTAGCAGGCGAAAAGATGCAGTGCAGAAATTTAAGCTGGAGTAATGTTGGCTGGTGATTTTGATTTGTAAGGAGAAGAAATAGGTGTAGAAATTTAAGCCGGTGATTTTGCTTTGTAAGGAGAAGAAGTGGGTGCAGAAATAATGGTAATTCCATTTCCAGTACTTAATAATTTAAGCTGGAGTAATGTTAGCTGGTGATTTTGCTTTGTAAGGAGAAGAAGTGGGTGTAGAAACAATGGTAATTCCATTTCCAGTACTTAATAATTTAAGCTGGAGTAAGGAGAAGAAGTTAGCTGGTAATTCCATTTTCAGTACTTAATATTGAATCCTTGGGTATCTTTAGTCTATATTTTGACCACAAATATCTAATTGGAGATGCAAGATGTTCACGATTTAAGGTTCAATTAGAATCGGACTGCTATCAGATCGAGATTTTAGTACGAACTGGAAAAACCAGGACTATAATATGGTGTGTCTTTAATGATAATTACAATTCACTTTTTCTTTGTTAGACACTGATGGGAAATGATTGGTAATGACACTGCCCCAACTGATGGGAAATGATTCTCAGCAGCATTCAATATTGGTGTTTCACAATTCAAAACAACTTCATTAATCCTAAATTGGTACTCTTTGAAGCAAGCCATCCTACCCAATTCTTCAATTTCTTCAATGACCTTATTTAGCCTTGCAACTGAATTGCAGCAAAAGGAAGAGCCTTTGAAAATTCAAGATTTGTCAACGCAATCTTGCTCAATTGTGGCCTAACACTTTATTATTGTTCCAACTCTTTTCATTCTTTTGTATTTCTATATTGACAAAAGATAAAAATTACATATTTAAAAGTACATCTTGAATAATTTAGAATATAAGAGTTACATAACTTAAAAGTTACTCCCTCCGGCTGAAATTAATTGACGTTTCACTGTTCACGTACGCTTTTTGAGGAGGTCGAATGACGTACTATTTGACCCCAAAAAAATTCGTCTTTTTTTGTGAACGTACGTTAATCCTTAACGTACGTCTTAGAAAAAAATCGAAATTTTTTTGGGTCAAATAGTGCGTCATCCGAGCCACCTAGGGACCCGTGCGTGAACAGTAAATGTCAATTAATTTTAGCCGGAGTGAGTAACATATAAAAAATAAAAGTTATATAATTCAACTTTTATAAAAGTAAATTATGTAACTTTATGAGTAAAAATTGTAGAAAAGTATCAATGGATGAAAAATTGTCACTATCTTGAGAATTAACATATAAATTCAAAAAGGCTAGAGGTGGTGCCTGACCACTACATAATTTTTTATTTGTTGTTTTAAGGAGTGACACTAGGATTAAAAAACTAAACTCTTTGCGAGATTTGATCTAATTAGGAGTCTACCTTACACTGGGAAAGTAAGTCAATATTTTTTTTGTTTTAAAAAAATCACGATTATTTAGAGATAATTCTTTTTTCTTTTATAAAATTATTTTTCTGGAACATTATATATTTACGTTTTCAGTATATTTTACAATTATATACTATATATTTATTTATAGTAAATAATATATATAATATTACATAATGTCATAATTAATATGTTTATTAAGCATCATTTATAAATCATTTATTTTTATACAATATATAATAATAGTAATTATAACAATGTATAGTAATATAATAGTATATAAATATTGTAATATATATATATATTGCTATATAATAATATAATAATATAATTTATAAAGTGAAAAAAAAATTATACTCCTACATTAATTATTCAAACAAGAATTTTTTTTTGAGAATCATGCATAATGCAAGTAAATAAGATAATTTTTATTTTTAGTATTTTCTAAAAACAATTTCCTAAATAATTTTAAAATCAAAACCCCTTGAAAAAATAACAGTGAGTGGGGTGTACATGGTCCAATTTGGTCCGATTTTAGGGCTAGAACCGGACCAAACCGGTAATTCACGGTTCTAATTGGGACAGAACCGAACCGGATTGGAATGTTACGGTCCGGTCCAGTTCGGTTCTAAAATATTTGGTTCTTAACGGACCGGTTCCGGTTACGGCCCGTTAATATTTTTTATTAAAAAAAATAAAAAATAAAATTTTCTATTTCCTGATGGGCCAGATTTTCGGCCCACCAAACCCAAACACACCTATTTCATCTCCAAAACCTTCCTTCTCTTTTTCCCGATGGGCCAAAACACACATATTTCATCCCCTTCATTTGGTCCATGACATATTTAATGAGGACTTTTAATTAAGTTTAAAAGAAAAAAAATGATGAATTTTAATTAAGTTTAGAAGAAAAAAAGAAAGATGTGGAGTTAAATTTAGAAAATATGAATAGTAAATTTTTATATTTAAAATAACAAATAAAGAAAAAAATGAGGAATTTTAGACTTTTAGTTAAGTTTAAAAGTTTAAAAGAGACAATATCTTTTACTCATAATAATTCTTATATAACTTTCTTAATAAATTTTTCTATTTAAAATAAAAAAATAGAAGGGAACAAAAGAGGAATTTTAATTAAGTTTAAAAGAAAAAATAATGAATTTTAATTAAGTTTAGAAGAGAAAAAGAAAGATGTGGAGTTAAGTTTAGAAAACATCGATAGTAAAATTTTATATTTAAAATAACAAATAAAGAAAAAAATGAGGACTTTTAGACTTTTAGTTAAGTTTAAAAGTTTAAAAAAGACAATATCTTTTATTCATAATAATTCTTATATAACTTTCTTAATAATTTTTTCTATTTAAAATAAATAAAAAAATAAAAGGGAACAAATGAGGACTTTTAATTAAGTTTAAAAGAAAAAAATGATGAATTTTAATTAAGTTTAGAAGAAAAAAAGAAAGATGTGGAGTTAAGTTTAGAAAACATCAGTAGTCAAATTTTATATTTAAAATAACAAATAAAGGAAAAAAATGAGGACTTTTAGACTTTTAGTTAAGTTTAAAAGTTTAAAAGAGAATATCTTTTACTCATACTAATTCTTATATAACTTCCTTCATAAATTTTTCTATTTAAAATAAAAAAATCAAAGGGAAAAAATGAGGACTTTTAATTAAGTTTAAAAGAAAAAAATGGTGAATTTTAATTAAGTTTATAATGAAAAAACAAAGATAAGAAGTTAAGTTTAGAAAGAAAAAAAATAAAATGCAAGTTTGGGGATTTGAACCTCTCCCCTTTAAGGTAATAGGTAAAACTTAAACCATTGAACCAAATTTATATTTTGATATTAATGTGCATATATTTTTATTTATATATATAAATATATATAAGAACCAATTCTCTCAGTTTACGGTCCGATTTGAATTCTTTAGTGTTAGAGAACCGGACCGAACCGGGACAGTACGATACGATCCGGTTCGGTTCCCGATCCGGATCGGTTTTTGTACACGCCTAAAAGTGAGTATTGTGTTTCTTAAACAAGAATTTAAGAAATGGTATGTTGTAAATTAAGATTAAGATGAGTGAATGAGATAAGTTACCTGGTCGGATATGGATATAGAGGTGAAATAATTACCCAAAATGCCAGGTTGGAAGTCTACGAGGGGGCATTCGATGCCCGGCGCCGTGCTTGTCGACGAACATTTCATCGGTGTAAGATTGCTAACTCCAGCTTTCTTACAACTACGTCTCCCGATCAAGTTATTGTTAGACCAGACACGGACATTTACCGGCGATGGACAAAACAAAATTTGTTTTGAGGAGTTCGTGGCTAATAAGGGAGTAGGTGATAAAACGGCCATTGCTGGAAAAGAATGAAGACAAACAAACTAAGGAAATTGACTGGGACTAATATACAAAATTATAACTAAATTAAGCATTAGAAAATGATGAATCCAGCTCATCCAACTGCATCATAGGGTTTCTCCTTTTCTTGATAAGGATCAAGAATGCAGAAAGGATGAAAATAAGGAAAGGAAAGAGAAGAGATGAGAAATTTGAGAGCTCCATTGATGACTTGGGTACTGTTTCGTCCTTCCCTCGGCTTTTAACTGGATTTTTTAAGAGAGTGAGTTTCACCAGGATGAGAAGTTTGTTGGCTCTTGTCAAATTAGAAAAAGAAAAGAGTTTGTTGGCTTGATAATACAAAAGTATATCACAAGGGCATAACGGACATTGTACCTTCACAAAGTACCGTTGACCAGTCAAAACGGCACATGACCGGTTTGACCAAGTCAAACATATGAAACGGCATCGTGACCGATTGATCAAGTCAACGGGAATAAGTGACCAAAGAACAAGTCTAGCCCGATCGCCTCAAAACGGCACGAAGCCGATCCACTCTCTAAGCTGTGAGGAAACGGATCGACACCTCTGCAAACATTGACCAGGTCAATGGTCTCCAAACGGCAGCATGCCGATTCGCTACAAACGGCACCTTGCCGATTTGGTATAAACGGCTTAAAGCCTACAATAAAGGTACACTGTATACTATTTCTATTAAATCAGTGGTCAAAGCCACACATGGGAGACAACATTTCCTGCTCCCACTCAACCATTATAAAACTATTACCCATAAGGAATATTTATCCTCCCAAAGGCATGGCCTCTACTTTATAATTATTAACTCTTACTTTTAAACCACTTTGTGGAAAAAAGAGGAAAGGTGTCAGCGGATCTAACCACTCTAACCACTCTAGTCCTACATAAGGACTAGAGGGAAAGAGAGGAGGGACAGATCGAGAGCTCCCAAAAAGAGACAGACACTGTTCCGATATACATTTTCTCTGCATCTTAATCCAAACACTGACTTTGGCATCGGAGATTCTCCGCTGGAGCAAACCTCTGGTGGTCTTGCAGGTCGCCCAAGGAGCTCCAACCACACTCCCCGGCATGCCATTTGACGGAAAAGCCCTCCTCATCCATCTTTGGATTATCAAATGGTGCTTTCATTGAGAGCTTTTGAAGTTTCAAGTGAGCAAGCCTTGAGCTTCAAAGCTTTTCTTTCTTAATAATTTGGGTTTTTTCACTTCCAAAAATGGTATCCAATCAAAATCTTCAATCAAACCAACCCACTGGTGTTGCTACGGGTCAACGTGAAACACCACCAGCCCAAGCTTCATCTTCTCGTGTGGAATTAAATGCTGCAGCCCGTCGGCTTAATTTTCCAGAAAACCCATTTCCAGGCCCAACCTCAGAGGTCATTAAATCAGCCATCAGCCTCGAGTTTGCTGCCCTGCACCAAAGGATGAACGTGATGATGCAAACGTTCATAGGAGGAGTTCCTCCGCCAGTCAACCAGCCAGTTGTTCCCCAACAGATCTACAATCAACAGGCGGTGGAACCATCTTTTGAGCCACCACCAGGCCATCAAAGTGCAGATCTACCCAGAAGGGAAGACATAGAAGAATTCGTCAATCAAATAGCTCAACACAGCGCAAGAAAGAGTCACGAACAATCACCTCGAAGTAGATCCGAGAAAAGGAGAAGCAGAGAGAGATCGGTGACTCCACATCAAACCAGGAGAGATCGTGACAGAGATAATCCAGATCTGTTTAAACGGTCTGTTCAGCAACCAGATCGCGAAGAACAGGACGATGATCCAAGAAATCCGTTAACCCTTCGGGTTCGGAAACATCAAGTGAGCAGGCATGTCAAGCTACCATCCGATCACTACCATGGGACAACAGATCCGACGGTTCATGTGAGTATAGTAAAGAAACATGTTAAGTTTTTTACTAGAAAGGATGAGGTTTTGTGCCAAATATTTGTAATAACCCTTAAAGGGATAGCCAACACTTGGTTTGAAAAATTACCGGCCGGATCCATTGACTGTTTCGAGAAACTAGAAAAAGCATTCAGAAGCCGATTCAGCTCATGTATACCGACGGAGAAATCTTCAGCCGTTCTGTTTGACATGATGCGACAGTCAGGAGAATCGTTGGCTGCATACGTGGCTAGATTTAACACAGAATTAGCAACTCTTCCTGATGTAGCACCCAATCTTGCAGCAGAGGCGCTGAAAAGAAATTGTAAATACAGAGAGTTGGAGAATGCTCTGATTGCAAACACTCCTAAAACCTTGGATCTTTTGCGGATTGAGGTAGAAAAATACTCCAGAATGGAAGAAGCAGACTACCGAAGGAGGAAACGGGAGGAACCCGATCTCCAAAGTTTAGGAAAGAAGCAAACGGCATGAAGCCGATATGCAAATCGTTCAACCAATTTCTCTGCAATACCGTCGTCCAGATCAGAGGGCAAAACGGCAATATTTGCAAAACGGCCTATTGCCGATTGAGTGCAAACCTCAAACGGTAATCTCAAAACGGCATCTGGCCAAACGGTCAAAACAGAGATAAGTCCAATTTGTTTTGTCTTTGTTAATTGTTTCTGGAATATTATGTATAACATGAATTATCAAATATTTCAAAACAATGAAAAATATATATTCGCAAGTATTGTTTCTCATATGACTGCAGATCTTGAGAAAGCAAATATTAAAACAACCGTGGACGTAAGTCATTTCAAGCTGAACCACGTCACCAAAATCCAAGAATTGACAATACGTATATTGCAAACGATACATATATTGCAAACGATACATATATGGCAAACGATGCATATATTGCCAACGATACATATATTGCCACCAAGGCATATATCGTTATTGAGGCATATATCGCTATTGAGGCATATATCGCTATTGATGCATATATCGCTATTGATGCATATATCGTTATTGAGGCACATATTGTCATCATATTTTCTTAAAGACCATTTTGGTCCTGCTGATCAGACAGACAGCAAAATTACAAAGTCCGCTCCAAAACGGCAAAGCTACAAGGTCCGTTTCAAGCGGCAAATTTTCAAAGACATCTTCTGCCTTATCAATCGGCAATATTGTCAAAACGGCCCAGTGCCAAATCGACAAAAAAGCCAAGTCAAAACGGTTGCAAACCTCAAAACGGCCATAACAGAACGGCAAGCACCCGATTCTGCTAAACAAAAGAGATAAGTTCAATTTCAATTGTTCTATCTTTGTTTATTTTTTCTGGAGTATGATATATATAACAGAAATCATTAAACATTAGCAATTACTAAAAATTGCAAAATTATATATATTCCGAATGATAATTGTTCATTACAAAATGAGCCAAATCGGCATTAATCAAAACATGGCTAAATGTTCATACTAACGGCCCAGATCCAGAAGCGGCGTTAGGGCCAACAGGAACATCATCATCATCTTCGTCTACATCTGAATCGGAGAAAGGTTCATACTCCTTAGCTTCGGCAATCCTTTCTCCAGCAGCAACATATCGCGAGAGATTGTCAGGATGGAAATTCTTCTCGCCATAATAGGAGACATAGCTCTCCAACATGATGTTCTTCATCCTCTCTCTCCACCAACCGATCTTCTCAGGAACTTTCAGCAGCTCTGCTTCCTTAACGGCAATGTCATTTCGGGCAGCTTGCAAATCGGATCGGGCTGCGCTAAGTTCCTCAGTTAGCTTGGCAACGGAATCGGCAAGAGAAGCTTTCTCTCCCGAGAGCAAGGCGACGGAATCGGATAGAGCAGTCTTCTCCTCTAGCAGCTCACCGTTTCTCCTCTGCTCATCCCTGACCATGGCAGAAAGACCATCTCTTTCTTTTAGGCTGTCAGCCAGTTTGCTTCGAGCATCCATAACGGCTTTCTTGTCCGTCTCATGAGCGGCCTTCAAAGTCTCATTCTCTTTCTGAAGGGAAGCGACTTCAGCGGTTGATTGCCGAAGTGCCTCTCTGCCCTTTTCAAGCTTTAACTCAACGGCCTCAGCTGCATAACGGGTAGCGCACAAGCCGCTGTAGAAAATACTTTGCATATGGGAGAAATGACAACTCAACTCCAAACGGTGATAATGTTTCCTGTCGGCATCGTTGGCAAACATCTCACCAATCAGTTGACCGGTCCTATAATCTTTGCTGCCAGGACTCTTCAATCCGAGAGATCGGCGGCAGCTTTCTCCAAAATTGTTTAAGCTAACCGTGTGAGTAATCTCCCCGTCAGGACCATGACTTGAGAGATAACCTCTATGAACGGAAGGAGGAGCTACTGCATGATCATCAGAAGTAAACGGCTCAGGCAAAGGTGGACCGGCAGCCCAGTGCAGGTTAATCGGCATCGGCGATGAAGGACCAGGCTGAACTGGATCAGGAATGCTCTCGGAAGCGACCGATGTGCCCGCGAAAATGGGAGAGTGATGCTGTAACGGCGTCTCCAAAGGGGGAACCGAAGCCCCTGAGCCATCAGTGCAAGCAGAAAAAGGAATGTTGGGAGCAGGCCTTGAAACGGTTTCAGCCGTTTCGATGTTCTCTGGTTCGGAAACGGCGGATGCCCGTTGTGCTTCATCGGCAACCCGTTTTGCTTCAGCTTTCCTTCTCTTTCTGAGAATTCTTTTGGCAGCTTTCATGACTTGGGGATCAGGATCTGCCAGATCGGAGGTCTCAACCGTCTTGCTGACCCATCGCCGTTTGATGATAAGAGGGGAATCTTCTTCTTCTTCTTCTTCAAAGGAAAAGTTCACCGTTGTGTCTTTCCTTGCCCACTGCTCACTTCCCTCAACAACAGTCTCATCGGCAACCGGTTCTTCATCAATCGGCTCATCAACTAAGGGACCTTCGTCCTCAGATCGGTCTTCAGCCGATTCATCATCAGCCCGCATTCTATCTTCAACATGCGCTTTGCCCTTTGCAGAGATCAGCCTAATTGAAGAAACGGAAGCAGGGGCAACCCTTTTATCTTTCTTAGCTTTCCCTGCAAAGCGGAACTTGTTTAAGAAGGCAATAAAGACAAAACGGAAATTGGCCAGAGTAAGAAAAACTCACCAAGAACACAGTCGGACAACGGCATACCGATTGCAAGGTACTTTGTGTGGAACGACGTGTTAACCGACAGCAACAGGTCAACCTGGGATTGAAGAGGCTCACCAAGGTTATCTGGCTTGAGCCAATGTTTCTCATTCATTTCCCGATTAAACCCAGAAGGCCATTCGGCCGAAGAAGATGTTATAACCAAAAAGAAACGCTCCTTTCAGTCTTTGACAGAAGAGTCGTATCTTTGGAAAATATCATTGAAATGAGAATCCCGTCGGGGGCGGATCATCATCAAGCTCCCACGATTTGTCAGATTAAAGAAATACTTAAACAGAGTCAGTGAAGGCGATTTAATCCCATTCAATTCACAGACCTTCAAAAAAGCATAAATTCCAGCCCAGGAATTGGGAGTAATCTGGGCTGGGCTCAACAGATGCTGAGTGAACATCTGCTTGATCATAGAATCCAGGGGAAGCCTAAAACCAAAGGCAAACATCCTAGAATACAAGACCCTAGTATTATTATCAAAACTACTGTTCAACCTAACATCGGGAGAAGCAACAATGGCAGAATACTCATCAGTCAGCTCAATTTCTAAAGCCTCCATCTCAGCATACAACTTGTCTTCACTATCTAACTTAGTGGGAGTTCTATCAATGATCTCATCAGTAACAAGAGGGCGTTTGGGTGCCATTCCTAAATCTCAAGCGATAAATCGAAGAGGGAAAAGGAGTGGGTAAATACCTAAAAATGCAGAGATCTTGAAGAACGGAACCTAGAAGTGCGGGAGGAAGTTGCAGAAATGAGAGAGAAAATAAGAGAAAATTTGTGAGGAAGAAGAAAGTGAGAGCGGCGTTGTGAAAGAAAATGAGTTAGGGTTTCCAAGAAAAACCACTTTTGAAAAGAGAAAACTCTTCAACTCACATCCGTTCCAGCGAAACGATGACAAGTGGCAGGACCGATTGTGATCAGACTGACACACGTCACTAAAGCTGCAGAGCATTAAATGAGAAAACGGCGCATGCGTTTCTGACAAGTTTTGAATTTCGAAATTCAAACCTTGTCATAGAACGAAGAGACTTTTCTCCTAGAAAGTTCAACCAGCAATCATCATTTTATGGGAAAATGCCACGTCAATAGGTATGCATTTAAATGCATTAATCCTTCTTTATTGACATTTATTATTTATTTGCAGGATTGAGAGAAAAAACTCAATAACTGCATCAAATTAAAACAAACGGCAGCATGCCGATTGCCAAGCATCAAGCCTGAAACGGTGGCATGCCGATTATCAAATATCAAGCCAGAAACGGCAAGCCCTTGGTAAACACTCGGGCTCGTTTGTTGTTGGGCCTCTGATAATACAAAAGTATATCACAAGGGCATAACGGACACTGTACCTTCACAAAGTACCGTTGACCAGTCAAAACGGCACATGACCGGTTTGACCAAGTCAAACATATGAAACGGCATCGTGACCGATTGATCAAGTCAACGGGAATAAGTGACCAAAGGACAAGTCTAGCCCGATCGCCTCAAAACGGCACGAAGCCGATCCACTCTCTAAGCTGTGAGGAAACGGATCGACACCTCTGCAAACATTGACCAGGTCAATGGTCTCCAAACGGCAGCATGCCGATTCGCTACAAACGGCACCTTGCCGATTTGGTATAAACGGCTTAAAGCCTACAATAAAGGTACACTGTATACTATTTCTATTAAATCAGTGGTCAAAGCCACACATGGGAGACAACATTTCCTGCTCCCACTCAACCATTATAAAACTATTACCCATAAGGAATATTTATCCTCCCAAAGGCATGGCCTCTACTTTATAATTATTAACTCTTACTTTTAAACCACTTTGTGGAAAAAAGAGGAAAGGTGTCAGCAGATCTAACCACTCTAACCACTCTAGTCCTACATAAGGACTAGAGGGAAAGAGAGGAGGGACAGATCGAGAGCTCCCAAAAAGAGACAGACACTGTTCCGATATACATTTTCTCTGCATCTTAATCCAAACACTGACTTTGGCATCGGAGATTCTCCGCCGGAGCAAACCTCCGGTGGTCTTGCAGGTCGCCCAAGGAGCTCCAACCACACTCCCCGGCATGCCATTTGACGGAAAAGCCCTCCTCATCCATCTTTGGATTATCATGGCTCTAGCTAGGAGGAATTAATTAAGGAAAAGGAGGAATGGGAAAAGAATGAGTTTTGTGGCTTGTATCATGTCCTTTTATTCACTTATGATTATTTATCATTGTTCATGGCTCGGTTATCCCGTGTTAAAATTAGGAGGAGGAGTGTACTGTAACTTTTTCTTTTCTTTTCATTTTTCAATTTCTTTTTTTTGCCTTTACTTTGCAGAAATGTAACTTTGTTTTCATCTGCTTGTGTGAAAGTTCTTGAAGTTTGGTTTACTAGCAGTAAGTTTTCTATTATTGGATTTCTTTTTTGACCACATTTTTCTATTGATTTGATTGATTCGTTACTTAGGACTAGGGGAGCATCTGATTTTCTTGGGCCAAAACTGACACCTATTTGGTAAATAAGTATTTTCTCTTTGTATAAAAAGCCACCCCATAATTATGAAATTTAATTTCAACTATTTGTGGAGCCAAAACCAGTTGAATGGTACTTTTAGACTGATCATCAGTCCATTACCTGCTGAAGGTAATAAAGATATTCAAAGAGATTGAAAACTAAAATGGGCGAAAATTATGTTAGTATTATTCATTGATTTAGTTCTTATCCTTAATAATTATAGTACTATAGTACAATAGAAACTCGATAAATTAATACTCGATTATTTAATAAATTCTCTAAGATAATATTTTTGGCCGGTCCCGACTCGGGGATAGGGTGCTAAATTAATAATTCGCTAAAATTATAAGATAATACATTTTTGATAATTTCTTTAGACCCCATATAAAATATAAATTAATAATTCCTTATATATAGCATATTACATGAATGATTTATATATAGCTTTTGAGTGAGACTTGGATTATCCTTGTTGTGCTTGCATAATGCTCTTCGAATCTCGTCTGTCATTGTTGTTTTTTTCACACCTTTAAGATGGGAAGCCATGTTGTGTGTATGATTTGTTTGTGTTAACCTACAGTATTTTGATCTTGTTTATATAGAAAATATTTTTAATGTCCATAAAGTGATACATTGAACACAAGAAGCATAATAAGGTGGGAGATTGAAGGTTTCTTTCAAATTGGGCCCTTCATTTGATATACAGTACATGCATTGTATACAATAATTACAGTAAGTGGAAGCTTGAAAGGTGTTTGTAAACTAAGTATTTTATTATAAATTAATAAATATTAATTATTAATTTATCGATTAATTAATAACTCTTTTAATTAATAAATTTTGGTCGTCCCAAGTGTATTATTTTATAGAGTTTCTACTGTATAATAATGGCACTATAGTACTATATTCCAGCAAAGGAAAGAATGGCACTATAGTATAATAAGGATAAGAATGAAGAAAGGATGAAAATAAGGAAAGGAAAGAGAAGAGAGGAGAAATTTGAGAGCTCCATTGATGAGAAGAGCCAACAAAATCTTTTCTTTTTCTAATTTGACGAGAGCCAACAAACTTCTCATCCTTATGAAATTCACTCTTAAAAAATCCAGTTAAAAGCCGAGGGAAGGACGAGAATTATGTTAGTCATATTCATTGATTTATTTCTTATCCTTAATAATATAATCCAGCAGCAAATGGGAGATTCATTAATTTAGTTCTTATCCTTAATAATTATAGTACTATAGTATAATAATGGCACTATAGTACTATAATCCAGCAAATGGGAGAGATTCATTTAATGTACTACTCCCTCCGTCCTTTAATAACAGACGTTTTAGGATAGTAAAAAAGCGTAAGCCGTTGATTTACGGACTTATTTTATTCCTCATTGTTTCATTTTTTCTTCTAATTTCCACTTAAATTACCACACCATCATCAAATTGGGTTGATTCAACAACAAAAAATTATCATTTGCACAAAATATATACTTCGGAAAAGATAAAATGACAAGTACTCCAAATAGTAAAAAAACGTCAGTTATTAAAGGACAGAGGGAGTATAATCCAGCAGCAAATGAGAGATTCATTTAATGTACTATAATCCAGCAGCAAGCAAATGAGAGAGATTCATTTAATGTACTATAATCCAGCAGCAAATGAGAGTGATTCATTTAATGTACTACTCCCTCTGTTTTTTATTATTTGACGCCGGTACTGTAGATCCACATACCGAGGAGGTCGGACGACGCACTATTTGACCTCAAAAAAATTTGATTTTTTTCTCGGACATACGTTAAGGATTAATGTACGTTAGAAAAAAAGTACGGAATTTTTTGAGGTTAAATAGTGCGTCATCCGACCTTCTCGATATGCGGATCTACAGTACCGCTCGATATGCGAATCTACAGTACCGGCATCAAATAATAAAAAACAGAGGGAGTATATCATTTAATGTACTATAATCCATTGATTGTACAACCCACGTGACACGTCAGGAAAAAACTAGAGCTCAAAATGGTCTGCCAGATTTTACATGAAGCAGTGCTCGAACCCACAACCTCATGGTAAAGAGCCTTGCGATCTACCAACTGAGCTAGATGGTTTCTGTGCTAACATTTAATAAAATCTGAATATTAACTTTTATGCTTTTCAACAATAACAAACAGGCCCAAGTAATGAAAACTGATGAAAATTGTACAGTTTTCATTAATTTAAAGATAACATATGTGATTTTCAACGCTTAATTTAATGGTTAGGATTAGAATGAGATTATATAATTGAAAAAAGAAACAAGATTAAGATCAATTCTAATTACATACATCTTCTCTTTCCTTAAAAAAATTAAAAGAAAACAACTTAAAACTATTATCAATTTGTCCATTAAAATTTAAATATATAAAAAAATGCAAATAAATAATTAGAAGTACTAATAGCCCACCCATAACTAAATTTATATATAATAAATATATAAACAAAATATATATATCTTATTTGAAAACTTAAATATTAGTCTTATTCATTGATTTAGTTCTTATCCTTAATAATTATAGTACTATAGTATAATAATGGCACTATAGTACAATAATTATAGTACTATAATCCAGCAAATGGGCGAGAATTATGTTAGTCTTATTCTGGGAAATGATGGATTATAGTACTATAGTGCCATTATTGATTTTTTTCAAAAAGAAAATGGTGAGAGGGATTAGCTTAGAGGGAAAAATCATCATTTTTTTAGCGACCTGTTTGCTGATTCCAAGACTCCAAAATCAAGATATTACTTTATATTGTCTCACTTCACTACTTCTGAAATTTCCTGCTCAAATTTACTTTCGCACCAATATGGTCCAAAGACATCCCACCAGTCATACATGTGTGTTTCTGTCTAATTTCTTCTTTCTCTGTTTTTTTAACCTGCCATATTCTGCTATTTTCAAAATGGCAAATTACTAATTGCAGTATCTCTTGTTCAGCTCATCCAACTGCACCATGTGGGATCAGGAAAACCATGGATCGGGCTCATCAGGATCCAAGCGGGGCGGGGCCTTAATTGCCGCAAGCAAAATATACTAGCCCATGTTTGGATCAGGCCTCTCAAATTATAAAGCCTGTTTGAAGAAACTCTGGACCGGGCTTAGAGAATGACGTATTGATCTCCTATTAAGACATCCCGCAGCTCAGTTGAGAAGGATGATGGAGAACAAAATAAATAAATGGAGGCAGAGCAAGGACTTTTGAGTTGTGAGGGTGAGCATTCTTACGCTTTCAAGTTTTTCTTCCACCGAGTTTATAATAATTAGCATGGTGAAATATAGATACTCTTAGTAGTATTTGGTTCACAGAATGTTATTTTATTTTTCGAAATCACTATTTCGGAGATTTCGAAGAGTGATTGAAAAAAATGTTAGTTTTTTGTGCTTGATTGGAATTAAGATTCCGAAAATATAACATTATCGTGTTTGTTTTGTACTTAAGAATCCTCGAGAAAAATTTAAAAAAAAACTATTTTATCATTTTTTATATTTGTTTTTATTATCTCGTTAGGTGTCTAATTATTCTTTTTCATATATACTGTGCTATACAGTTTACTCTAAACACGTTGAACTTTCTCTCTAGTTAGTTGTCTATCTTTTAACACTCAATATATCAAATGAGTTTGCTTTGTAGGTGAAGAGCAGACAAATGACATAACTTTTGTATTAGAGTTTTTGAAAATTATAGCAAAGTATGACACATATTGTTCTAGCAATGCAAAAAAAAAAACATAACTGCAATAATAGGTAAGTCTTTAAAATCTGATGTGCTGGTTTTTTCTTAAGATTCGGCTGATAACGTTGTAGGAATAGAGAAGGAAGAAGATGATGAGCAGCAGATGAAGTTTTAGAAACAGAGAAGGAAAAAGACACTTTATTAGATTATTTTCTATAATTTTTTTAGACAAATATATCATTTAATAAAAAAATTAGTTTTTCCTATATCAGAGAATCACTCTCCCAACCTCCTGGTCAATGAATAACTTTCTCCCATTTTTAGGAAAGTCAAAGGGTCAAAAAAGTTGGATTCCGGAAGAAATTGATTCCTTGTTGCAACAAAATGCAATAAAGCTCGAAATCTCAGATTTTCGAGTCACTTTCCTTTCTAATTTCGCAAACCAAACGCATCCTTAAAATAAATAAAAAAGACAAAACTAGGAAGGAACCAATTATCATGATAGTAATACAATAGTTAAATGACACTATTAGGGCTTGTTTCATAACGGAAAATTTTCAGAAAATTTTCCTGACTGTGAATGGAAATTTTTCTGAAAATTTTCCAGTTGGAAAATATTTTCTAGATTTTCAGAATTAACACTACAAATTTAGAAAATTCTGGAAACACTATATTTGGAGTTTTCCAAATTTTCCAAAAAAAAATTCATTTTCTCTAACTCAACCGATCCATATTGTTAATATAAAAAGGAAACAATGTTATTTTAAACATGTCTACCCTCATAATTTTGATATGCTAAATATATTCATGTTATAAATCAAATAATAAATATAATAATTCCGTTCATGAAAATAAAATACATATAAAATAGTTTTGAATTATTTGTTCATGACGTGAATACTACAAATTTGAACATTCAAAACATACTTAATTTAACTTGTTACTTCATATTCTAACAATTATTATAATTAGCCCATAATTAATCTGCAATATCTTCTCTAACAGCATTCATTAGTTGTTGTTGGGACATCCACTTGAATACCTTCTTGCGTCACAGTATCTTCTCTAACCGCATTCATTAGTTGTCGATCAGCTATCTTTCATTCGAATAAAGTTGTGTAGTGTACAGGGGTGGCAAATGGGTGGGTATGGGTATCATACCCATTTATTACCCATATAATTTTTTAAATGGGTACCCCATACCCATTTATACTCATTTAAATTATACCCACCCATTTATACCCATTTAAATTATATTCACTCAATAAATATATTTTTTTATTAAGTAAAATTAAAAATACTATGTTTGACCATTTAGGCTCGGGTTTCACTGTTTAGGTTCAGATTTTATCGTTTAGGCTCAAATTTTATCGTTTAGCCTCGGGTTTATTGACATTAATCCTCTTCATTTAACTTAAACTGGGAAAAAAAATTATGATTTGTTCAATTTTTACTATTTGACTATAAGTAATATTGGTGATGTGACCGTGACTAGTATTTAGTTTATGGCTATAATAACTTTCAATAAAGTCAATTTTTTAGGTGAAAAATAAGTAATACTCAAGAAATTTTAACTAAACTTAGAAAGTTGAAAATTTATAAATGAAAAGACTCACTGTATGTTACACTAAGTAATAGTTTTATTTTTAGATTAACTTGCAGTAATTTTTCAAAATGTTCAACAAAAAATATTAAAGTTGAGATGATATGAAATAAATATTAGAAGTATGAGTATATTTTTAACTTAAGAGAAGAATTTGAAAAAAAGGAAAGACTTCGGTTCAGTTGTGGCCCATGTGAACAAAAAATTGTAACCCAACCAAAATTAGTGGAATGAAATGAAATTACCAAAGGCCGTTAAAAAAAATTAACTTTTTCCTTTGTAGGAAAAAAAGAAAAGAAATTTGGATTCGTACTAATTACTCTCGGTAGAATTTACCGTATTCAACCATCACCATCATAGACAAAACAGTAGGCTCTATTTGATTGGGATCAAAATAAAATAGTTAATTATTATTAATTAATTAGGTAAAGTCAAAATGCTAACATAAATTATTTAAGTTTATATATTTATTTCAACATTAATGATTTAATTTTATTTTGGTCAAATATTAATGATTTAATATTAATTATAAGAATAGTTATGAAATTTCTAAATTAATTCAAAATATATTTAAATAATTTTGAATGGTGCATGACTATGATTTTTTCATACTTTTAAGAAGAAAACCATGAGTGATCTTATGAAAAGTATAAAATTTATTTTTAAAAGATTAAAAAAAATAAGAAAAGTGAATATAGAATTACTCATCTTGAGATAGAGATTACGTTGTTATAGTTTTTAATTTATTTTGTTCATTATATAAATTAAGAAAATTGAATTTGTTTAAAAAATAAAAAATAAAAAAGATGAGAAAGAGAAGAGAAGGAGAGGGATAGGGTTGGTTTTGGTTTAATTGATTTCTCATTAGGTACCCATTACCCAACCCAATAAAACTCACCTATTTTATTTTAAATGGCTACATACCCATTTAAAAATTACATTAACTCATTTAATACTCATACCTATTTAAATTAGTTGGATATGGGTGTATAATTGGGTATGGGTAGATTTTTGCCACCCTTTGACACACTAAGAGTTCGTTGGAATTTTCCGAACTATAGTATAGACCCAATTGAAAGAATAGCCCATGTAACAACGTAAGCCTACTATTCAAAGGTGCAGGTCATATCATACCATGTTTCTATTAGGGGTAATCGAATGATGGATGAAAGGTTACTACTCGTGAGACAAGGCTAGCCCGATCAATGTGTCCGCAACGATGTTGGCCTCAACGATATTGATTTCCCATTTTCACCGGTCCATCAGATCTAAAATGCGCGGGACAAGATCCATATTGACAATGAAAGAGGGCTGAGCTTGATTAAGCGCCAGACAAAATATTAAATAAGAGGGACAATCCTGACCGTCAAATTGGTAGTAGGATGCATCCACTGAAAATTGTCGGTGGAGGATTCTGCTGATCACTAGCCATCCACGTGGTATCCAGTCAGCCATCCTGATACTCTTTGGAGACGCATCACGCATCACGCATCACGCATCCCCACAATATTAATAAACACGCCACTCCTACTGGAACCTTTTCCCTTCTTACCAATTTACCCTCCCATTTTTCATAAACTACGTCATTACCCTAATTTAAGCTTCTTTTTTTAATTTTCCCTGGCCACTAATTTTCTAAACCGCTTCCACGCCGACACTTCTTAATTTGCGCTCGCAATTGACGCTGTTAGTTGACTGCGCAAGTGGTCAAATGTAGTTTATCCTTTTGGTCTCTTATTTTCATTAATAAAACTAGTTAACTCCTTAAGATTTTTTTACACCCTTAACACTTCCGTCTTAAAAATATTAACGTAACAGAATTCAACGATACTCGAATAAAAATAGTCATACGAATTTTAAAACCTTCACTAAAAGAGACAAGACAAGACAAGTGTTGAAGTTTATTTATTCTTATTCACCAAATTAAAGTGTTGCAAATTGAAAGAAAGTTCATCATGTTCATCTTTGTTTTAGCACCTTGAGAGTTTGTTACCAGCCCAACTGTCAGTAAACTGTCTGAAAATCCTATGGTCAACAATTTGACAGCTAATGATTGGTGATTTTGTCATCAATATTCGTGGAATGAATCTAAAATATTGTCAAAAAAATAAAAATGGTGCATTTGGCTCGTCTGTTACAAAAATGCAGGATCACAGCCAGACAACTGAAAGATACTATGGTGGTGGCAGGCCTACGTAGGACCCAAGTCGTGACATGATTATACCCTTCAGTCTTCACGTTGTGTTAGATTTTATTTTTTTTATTTTTTTATTTTTTAAAATAATCTCGTCAATTAAAACTATAACCTTAAAATTTATACGATTAAAAATAAATAAATTAGACATCGTACGAGCGAAAACTATGCAAAAATAATGGATAAATTAAACTTTATTAAGCTAGTTGCACTAAATGATAAATAATACTCCCTCCTAGTTTTATTAACTGTCATTTTGACTTTGCATATTAAAAAGGTCGGATGATTTACTATTTGAGACAATTTTACCCTTTACTTTTTCTCGAACGTATGAGCATACTTAACGTACGTTCGAGAAAAAAGTAAGGGACAAAATTGTCTCAAACAATGAATCATTCGGTTTTCTTAATATACGTGTCCAAAATTAAAGCGACATTTAATTAAATTAGAAGAGGTATCTATTATCATAAATTTGAGAATAATAGCATTTAATTTTTAATAATATTGGATAAATTTAAGAATGATAAAGAATGGAAATAGAAAAAAACAAGTAAAGAATTTTTGTACGGGAGATTGCACTTTAATTTAGTGCCTTGATTTCTGATGAAGTGATCCTAAATGCACATGACCTGTTCCCAACAACTTCTTTTCTTTTCTTTGCTCATCAATTACATTTTTTTATTCTCAAAAAAGTTTTCTTGTCTTTGTTTTTGACTATGCGTTACTGTTTGGTGTGTACATATACGGAACGAGACATTCTACAAAAACCGTATGCGTTTGGTCTTTGTTGTGTTGTGCTACGTTATATTGTGAGTGTTGTGTTGTGTTGCGTTGTATTATACGGTGTTGTGCTATAAAATAAAGCAAGTAAGTTATTTAATTTATAAACTATTATGAATTGTTTTAATTAAAATAAAATAATCTTTAAAGTTATTGTTGAACTTTTTAATCCAATGTTGTTATACTCCCTCCGTTACTGAATAATTGACACTTTCCTACGGATTCTTTGTTTCTAATTAATTGTTATTTTATGTTCTCCAACACACTTTATCTTGGTCAATTACCAATTACCTCTCTCCTTTTATTTGTATTCACTGGACGCTGCCATCCATTTCTCTAATATTGCTTCGTGTCCAAAATTGTGGAGGGAATTCCAAATCAGTTTCGGTGGGAAAGTAAATTTTATGTGGTTTGAACCTCTGTAATATCTGTTCTCATTTTGCCATTTCTTTCTTGTTCAAACCACATTCCACCTCCTGTTAATTTTTCAATTGCCTAAATTTGTTCAATTTCGACGAAATTAGGGTTAATTGATTTTTATAATTTCAAATGGAGGGTGTCGATTACTGGGCAGATTCTCAGGACGATAGCGTGGAGTACGATGCTTCCATGTTTCCAGATGCGCAGGACGATAGCGTGGAAGCGATTTGTCGCGACGAAGAGGTAGAAGACCATGTGATTGGAGAGGATGGTAGAGATGTTGCAAGGAATGAACTTGTCGAGGAAGAATGTATGATTGTCGAGGATACATTCCAGAGTGATGATCTTGTATCCATTGGAGAAGAAGAGGTTCAATCTACGGCTGGTTATGGGTCAAAAGTTGAGGAAATAGTGAAAGATGAAGCGATAACGGTGGATGATGATGCAACGATAATGGTTGATGATGATGTAGAGATAGTGGTGATTGATGACGATATTGTGTTGATTAAGGAAGATATTGTTGTGATTGATGATGAGATTGTGGTGATTGATGAGGAGATTGTGTTGATTGAGGAAGATATTGTGGTGATTGATGATGAAATTGTGGTGATTGATGATTTCGATCAGCCATCTATTGAAGAAGATTTGCAGGGAACCGAAGGCAAACGAGATAGGGATTTTGATCTTAACAAACTGCCGCTATCAGGTTTGCTGAAATACCCTGACCCTTCTGTGGAAAAATCCTTCATTGAGATGTTGCGCAATTATCAATCCAAATATTATTAGTCATCTAGCAGAATATTAGTGTAGTTGTTAGATTAGTGTAGTTGCTCCTGCGTTTTGGGGAAGAACTGGATGGGTGTATCAGTTTATTTGCATCTTCTGTCTACTGGAATGGAAGGCCTTTTGTGCATTTTCTGTAAACTGGAATCGAATACCTCTTGTAGATGTTTTGTTTGGTATTGATTCAAATGTAATGGAATACATTTTGTGTAAATTGTAATGGAATACCTTTTGTTTGATATTGATTCAAGTAGAACGGAATAGCTTTTGTTGTTGACATTCACTTATTAAGACTAATTGGATCCTTTTGCATTCTGGGTATGATTGAGTACTTTTCATCCTTTCTGGGTGTTGATAAGTATTCCCTGTTTCATCACTTTGATGTTGCTATTTTTAGAATATCAAAATCAACATACAAAATACAGAAAATTACTTGAACAACTTGTTAAACCATACCAATTGCTCATACAACCAAAAACTTGAAATTGTTCCCAACATAAATAAGCATACAATACATTTATTGATAGCATAAAACATCCAAACCTAAACAGCAAGACTAGAAACATAGAGCCTAACTTAATCAACTGTTGGGATCCCTGCAACCGCTTGAGCAAAGTGGAACATCTTATCTCCAGCACTGGCAACAATCCTCAAAGCCAGCTCCAAGACAACCCTCTTATGCTCCATATGAGCCAAGGCAGAACTGAGATGGGTGATGCAGTCTCCAATTGTTACTATATCCAAACTACTACACAGACTTTCATCTAAGCCACCAAAATGATTCCAAACTATACTGCACAAAAATCAGACTAATTCCTTTGTACAATTTCACATTACATCACACTAGTCAATACTCTATAACTTGTAATGCTATTCACCAAGTTAAACACAAAATTCCGCAATGCAATGGAACACCACACCTGCTTGTACCCTATAGCTTGTACTGCTATTCACCAAGTTTAACCAAAATTCCACAAAACTATTGGCAGTGACACTAGCTCAGAAAATCCATCTTCCATCCCTTTTAGACAACCTGATAAACATTGGGAATGAATTTGTCAATAGCATGAAACAGTAGTGCAACATGAAAGAATGCATAATGTAGGACACTTACAATGATTAATGAGGCAAATGAGCAATTGCAGCTTCAATGATAACTGAATCACATGGAAGTCTTGATGGTAAAATGCCTAGCCTTTCCAACTGAGCTTTCTGTAAGTGAGGGATCTTGTATGTATTGGAACCTAGGGTGCTAAGAATTTGGATCATGCAAGACTGAAGAGTGATGAAAATGTGGTTTGATTTCTTAGCTGAAAACTCATAAAATGACTTCTCTACAGCTGCAATCAATTGCACAACTGAGTTTGCACACTCTTTCTCTTGCAAAGATTGAATTGCTCTAAAGAAACCCAAATCCAACACATTAAGATCAGGGGAATTAGGTGGTTGACATAATATACTCACATTTAATCCTGAATTCTCTACTGCTAGTAAAAAATCAACATCATCACCATATATATGAGTCTTAGCATTATCTTGCTGAATTAGAATTGGTGTTGTTATGCTATCCCTAGGCCATTTTTCTTTAATTGCAGGCAGAATTTTAGAAATCATGAAAGTTCTAATGACTTCTCTACTTATCTTTGGGATTGCCTTTACTTCTAGTGTCCCTGCAACTCTATTCACACTAGACCTAATTGCAGGAGCCTCAACAACCATTGCAAACACACCAATTTTACCATCAAAAGTGCATGTTCCTTGGGAGTCATACCTTGGTCTAGCGACAACAGTCATGGACATGATCTTCGGAATAAAATTGGTGCGTCTGCAGGAGCGCACTGGAGCTTCTTCATCTGCCAAGAGGTAGTAGGTCTGAATCTTTTTTGTCATGCTGAACCATTTCTCATCAATATGTACTACATTTTCCATCTGAAGAAATGTTGGATTCGTTGCAACCGTTGTTGGGTCTATCATGGAGAGACAATGTTCTATCCTACGGAAACGATTGCCCTCTGTCAGCGATGGATGAATGTAATTACTGTGTCGTTTGAGTTCACTGCTCTTCAATTTCTTGAACAGAACAGTCGTTGATACACCCAAAGCCTGAGCAAGACACCGTAATGTTGTTCGCCTCTTCAACGGAATGTCTCTGATCTTCTCTAAATCAACTTCAACCCTCTTTCTCCCACAAATTTTCAATCTCATTTTAGAGATGTTGTTATGACCCGATTCCTTTCCTCGTTTCCACAAACGTTGAATTGATCTGATGGACACTTGGAGGAGTTGAGCTATCTTTATTGTTATACGTCTGTTAAGCTTGTCGTTGATGCTTTCTTGAAGGAGCATGGAATAAGCAAGCAGTCGTTCATCATCGCTGAGCTCCTTCCGCTTAACAGTGGATGGTTGCTGATTGTCAACTTATGTGCAAAAAGAAAAAGACGATTACAACAAAGATTACAAAAGTAAAATTGAAGAAAACAAGAGTGAAACACACTCCCAAACAACGGACTGACCTTCATTGGCAAATTGTGTCTCTGCCTCCATACAATGTCTTTCATAATCATCATCAGTTAAGTCCGAAAATTGACCGAGAAATTCTTCATCTTCATTGGTGAAGTTGTGAATTGGAGGTGATGGAGGATTGAGTGGAGCTTGAGGGAAGGATATTGATGAATCACTCTCGTAATCCGCCATTATTACTGTGCAGATACAAAGAAGGAAGAGGGAGAAGTGTTTTTTCTGTAATGAAATGGTAAGATTTTTGACTATTGGAGGCACCAAATGTTGTAAGTGTGGGAAAGTGAAAATTTTCATTTTCAATTCAAACGAATTTCGTGAATTTTTTGGCGGAGAATTGAATTTCCCAAAACCCTAAACGCGCGTAAGTTGAGAAGCTTTGAAAGAGCAGAAATGAGGAGAAAGGCATTGGCTGTAGTTTGAAGCAAACTCGGGGGTAATTTGGAAAGGAAAAATGAAATACAATTAAATAAAGAAATGCCCTCCCTCTGTTCCCAAACGTCAATTAATGGATAACAGAGGGAGTATTAATTAGTAAATACTAATTTAAAACATTAAAATTGTAAATATATAATTTTTTTTAAAAATAAATATATGTACTAATTTTTTTAAATAAATGTATATTTAAAATAAATATATATTTTTAATACATATGAGGTTAAATTATAACTATAAAAACAACATCATGCTTTTATTTTAAAATTAAACAGTTAAAAAAAGACACCCTAACCATATACTTTAGTATTTTTACATGCTTCAATTTAAAACAAAACAGTTAGAAGCAAAGACCAAATACAAACTCAAATTTGAAACCTAATTCCTTCACTATTTTGTAAAAATGTCATTAAACTACAAACTCGTCGATAATAATGACTTATTTTAGTTAACCTAGCAAAATTAAGGTTTGAAAAAAGCTATCTAAACCAACCCTTACCAATAATGCTCCTATATAGGTGACCTATTGTAACCGAGAGTTCAACTATAAATGTGCTAAAAACATAGGGGCCTCGCATGATAAAAACCATTTCATGCAAGGAAAACTCAATAATTGAGCTTCACCATAAAGTTTTCTTGCTCTTTATTGCACGATGAATACTCGTGTACATGATCACTTGCTTAATTAGCATAATCTCAATTAATACTAGTTTATGGCATACTCAACCCACAAGTTAAGAAATCAATAGAAACATACGAAAACCCATGAAGTGTCACATTATTAAATAATCTCTCCAAAAACATCATTTATCATTTTTTCTCCTTATTTATGATACTACTCTAAGAAATATATATTAGTATCTCCTTAAAATTCTCAAAGTAACAATTATTTTAAAAGAGAAATCGCGAAAATTAAATTGTATTATAAAACGCATTCAAAATAAGTGACTTAACGAGAGTATTATGTTGTCATTTTTGTTTACTTTATTGATAGTTTGTTTGATAACAGAGTTTTAAGCAACTTTTAATCTCATATTGTTACCCTAACAACTATTTTAAGTATTTTTTACTCTTTTTTCCCAACTTTCTCGATTGACTTTAAACTGCTTTGAAAAAATTCTAATTTAATTAACGGTTGCCAATTAACCAAATTGAAGAAGTAACTTTTGATTAAGAGTGTTCATAAATGATCTGAAATTACTTTTATTTTTTATAGGAGAGGTCCATTTTAGAAGCTTTACTAAAAAAATCTCAAAATACACCTTATACTTATATTTATTAAATGTATCTCCATTAATAATTTAATATTTAATAATTTTTGCCACCTTGTTTTATTATGTATATTCATAGTAGATGGTTGAATGCCTCTTACCTTGTACATTTTTTAAGTCCAATGGCCATACACAATTTGCCTCAACAAAATCCCACTTCTTCCTCACACTTACTCCACAAGAAGAAAACAAAATGGCTTCTCTTGTAAAATAATCAAAATCTAAGCCCATTTCCATCTCTTGTCCCTCCCTAAAGCTCCCCTTGTCTCAAGTCTCTCTACACAATCCCTCTCAAAAACCCACTCCACTACTCTTTCCTCACAGAGACAGCACAAAACAGAGCACAAAACAGAGCAAAAAGGAAAAAAACAGAGCAATGCAGCTCTTCACTTCACCCATCTTCCTCCTCCTCCTCCTTTCCGCCGTCGCCACCACCACCACCGCCCACAACATCACCAAAATACTAGCAAAACACCCTGATTTCTCCACCTTCAACCACTACCTTTCCTTAACCCACTTAGCCGGCGACATCAATGCACACACCACCATCACCGTTTGCGCCGTCGACAATGGCGCCATGAACACCATCCTACACAAGCACCCTTCCATAACCACCATCAAACACGTCCTCTCCTTCCACGTCCTTCTCGATTACTTTGGCTCCAAGAAGCTCCACCAAATCAGAGACGGCTCCGCCCTCGCCGCCACCATGTTCCAAGCCACCGGTACGGCTACTGGATCATCTGGATTCGTCAACATAACTGATGTGAAAGGAGGGAAAGTGGCTTTTGGTCCTAAAGAAAATGCAGGGGAGCTTGATGTGCTTTATGTCAAGTCTTTGGAGGAGATTCCGTATAACATCTCTGTTATTCAGGTCAGTAACCTTATGCCGTCGCTGGAGGCGGAGGCGCCGGCGCCGGAGCCCAGTGCGACGAACTTGACGAATATAATGTCGGCTCATGGATGCAAAGTGTTTGCTGATACTCTGTTGGCAAACCCTGAAGCTTCAAAGACATACCAGGTTTGTGGATCTAGTTTAGTAAAGTCAAGTTCTTGCCTGAATTTCTGCATTTTGTTGAGGTTTTGGACTTTTTGGTAATTCGGAAGTTTTGTTTGCACAGAAGTTCCAAACTTTATCTTGGGTCTTAACTTTAGTCCCTTAAAATATAAAAACTGAAGCTTTAATACTAAATGTGAATAAATTTAGTTGATTATTAAGCTTAAAGATTGGAAATTTAGGATTTTTTTTATGAAAATGATAATGGAAAATGAATAATAACAATAACCCATTTCATTTTAATGCTCTCTTTTCATTATTGGTTTCCTTAACACCTTGCCACTAGCTCAACAATTGCAGCATTATTGCTGGTGGGAGTTTGAATCTTGTTTGAAAATTGGAAATGGTAAAATTGGACTATTTTTTTCAGTGCATAAATGTTTGAATGGTGAAAACTTTATAGTAAATTGCACATTGGTAGATCCCAGAAATTCAACAGGGGGGCCATTTAGATAGGTGTGAGATACAACTACTCACACATGGGGAGACAGAGCTGAGGTGTGATGTGTAGATATGTTAAGAACTCTCTAGCAATTGACCTGAAAAAGGGCAGGAATATGACAGCAATTAGGCACAAAAATGGTGTGATGAGTAGTTAGCTTATTTTGGACCATGTGAACCTTTTGACTAACTTGCTAGCTTTTGCTTACTTACCTCCCAATTTTGGTATATTTTCATCTCAGAAATCCTAGAAACTCTATGCACTGTAGTTTTAACTGAATTCATCAAAAGTGTCTAGTTATAAACATATCCCTATTCTCAAATTGATGTAAAACTTTTTAAACTTGTGGTAAAGGTAAGTATAACTTGGTGAAAATGCAATGATGTTCTGTTGATTTATCTACTTTCTAAGCTTTTCTCAGTTTTGTGAATCAGATTGAGCGATGATGGATTATAATGAACATTTTCGCACCTTTTTTTTAAAAATTTGTTAATCTTGGTGAGTTTTGGATGTCACTGACTGTGGTTTGCTATGCTTACAGGGAAATGTTGATGGAGGATTAACAGTTTTTTGCCCTATGGATGATCCATTCAAGAACTTTTTGCCAAAGTTCAAGAACTTAACAGCTGCTGGCAAAGTGTCACTCCTTGAGTATTTTGGTGTACCAGTGTATGAATCTTTATCCACGTTGAAATCCAATAATGGTCCTATGAACACACTTGCTACTGATGGAGCAAAAAAGTTCGATTTTACGGTACAAAACGACGGTGAGGATGTGACATTGAAGACAAGGGCTGTGACAGCAAAAATAACCGGGACATTGATAGATGAACAGCCACTTGCTATCTACTCAATTGATAAGGTGTTGCTGCCTAGAGAGTTGTTTAAGGAAGCACTATCACCAGCTCCAGCACCCGCACCGGAGAAGGCAGCGGACGCACCGAAATCCGGTAAGAAGAAAAAACCGTCGAAAAAGCCAGCTGACGCACCATCGGACTCACCAGCAGATGCACCAGGTGATGATGGTGATGTAGCAGACCAACAAGCTGATGATGGTGTGAAACTTGCTGGTGGAAGAGTTGTTGTCATGTTGTTGAGTTTGTGGTTAGGGCTTTGGATGCTGTAAGTGAATCTTTTTTTCCATTCAGTAGTGGGGAATAAGTCTGGCCTCAATGGCTAATTTATTGCTCCTTTGATAATGCGTTTATTTTTTTCTTTTTTTATTAAGGTTTTTAGTGTGTGTGTTGTGTTATCTGGTGTGTTTCTCCTATTTTTGGGAGGATTTTTATCAGTTTGTGATTTGTATTTTGTGGTAGATGTTGTAGATCTATCAAATACGCACTATTTACTGTTATTAATCAGGAAGATTTTGGAATAGTAGTAATAAAAAAGAAATTTTGTGTGCAATCTGGTGAGAGTAGAGTTTTGGATGATATCCAATTTTAAACCCTAACTTAGGGTTTGATAGACAAACCCTAATTTGGAGAGACGATTTATCAGAACCTAAGCTGGATTTGGCTCCTTTTTCTTGGCACAAGATTGCAGCTTTTCCACGTACATGATGAAACATTTTTTTCTAATAATTCATCTCAAATAATAAATTAGTAGTTTGACCTTTTATCAGTAACTTTTTTGGTCTGTTACTTTTCTTGATAGTGGACCGGTGCTGCTTGCTTCTGCTTTGTCATTTTCTTAGCGCAAGAGACGTGAAAAATTGGATCATACCAAAGAATAACAAGCAAAACAATCATCCTACGTAAGACTGCCTTGTGCATAATGAAAAAGCCAGAAACTCAGGTCTCAGTTGGAGTTCGGAGTTCTGAGTTCGAAGCTCACAGCAACTGTATAAATCTTTGAAAAGTAAACTTTATTAGCTAGACTCAACTCATAGATACATAAGAAGACCACTGTTAAATGCTCCACTATTACAAATCATGATTCTTTCAAGAAAACAACAATTGATGGGCAGGTTCTTCATGTACAAAACTGATAAAAGTAAGTAGTACGCACTACTTTCACTCCTATATAACTTCTAGAACAGGCATGTAAAGTCCTAGATCAAAAGCAAAAATAGATAATAACAAAATCATGATTGAAACTGAAGTAAAAGGAGAGTAGGAATAAGAGTAGCTCTCCTCAGGTTGATACCCTAATGGAGGTTGGTATCCCATAGGGTAGGGGGGTGGCTGATACCCCATAGGATGATAAGGAGGTGGTTGATATCCTGTGGGATAGGGAGGAGGATACTGACAGCATGGTGGTTGTGGAGGGCAAGGAGGAGGAGGTGGTGGTTGTTGTGGTGGTGGTGGAGATTCATAGAACACAGTAGCTGGTGGTGGTGTTTCTGTGACTGGAGGAGGTTCTTGACATGAATCTTGACACTTTCTTGTTGCAGAAAATCCCTCTTTGGAAACCATACTTAATTCTGCAGAATCAATACTCATGACAGATAACAAGAAAAGTGCAGAGATCACTGCAGAATTGGTTGGTGACATTTTTCCTGGTTTAAAAGCTATGTTGAAAAACTATGCATAACTCTTTTGACACTTTTATAATCATAAACTCTCCCACTTTTTCTTTCTGCAATTCGGATTTTGTGCCACATGGCCGACCACCTGTCATGTCTACAAGGTTCTGCTCAGGACAAGTCAATGAAGTCATGATAGTTTGTACCTCTATGAAACTTTATGCATGTATTTGGATTTTTTCATTAAAATATGGGAATTCCTATTTGCATGTCACTCCAAATGCAAACTCATAGGACTTGTGAAAGGCATGGAAATATAGAAAGGAAAAGATTTCGAGTTCAAATTTTCTATCTCATAAAAAAAAAGCTACGGAAACGGTAACAAGATAATCAGCGAGCAAAGCTTTAATGCAAGTGATGTGATGGAGAAAAAAGGTAAAACTAGATAAAAAAAATCAAGTAAGTTTCAGAAAATAGTACACTTGTCATAAAAAAACACTCTTTATAAAATCAAGAATGTAGAATCTATTAAACTGGTGAATGTAGAATCATCTAGGAACATATTTCCTTGTTAAAACCAATATATAGGTGCAGTCCTGACATGAACAACTGAAACAATATAATTACATAGCATACATTAGCACAGCAACATTAACCCTATTCTACTTTCGAACAGGCAAATACCAAAAACTTTAAGAATAAGTAACTTATCTGATGGAATCTAGTTTAACCCCCCGTCTACTTTTGCCAAGTATAAGTCAGCTAGCAACAGAGTTTTGAATAGGTTATACTTATGGGTGACAGGATCAGCAACCATTCCTGAAATGGCATCAATTGAGATGCCAAATGCTAATCACTTAGAAGTTGATTGATCTCCCGACTGCGACTGCTTCAAATCTCGGACGTTTGCATATAGCAGGCCATTAGAAGTAGGCATTGGTGGTAATGGAGAAAATCCGGTGTATTCCCGGTCTACTTTCGCCAAGAATAAGTCAGTAATAGATTTGAAGAGCTCGTTCTGTTGGGCGATAGGCTGAGCTGCATATTCTTCAAATGGCATCCACTGTGGAAAAAAATGGCACATTTGAGCAGTGATCTCCATTTTTGCTAAAGAATAAGAACCATTTGCATATTACAGGTAATACGGTAACGAATTGCCGGCATCTACCTGGGCGGCTTCAATCTCTAGTTCTTGCTTCTGGATGTCAAAAGTTACTGGTCGCATCATGCACAGGAAAAATAAATCTGACTTCTCATAAAACGTTTTGTGCGTTTGCCTGTATGTCACGAGAATAAACAGTTAAGAAAACACACTATGACCCAAAAGGCTGAATTGACCAAAATGAGCAATCTCTTTTTAGTACTAGGTTATGCAGCAAAATTAGCAAAGGAAACTACAAAACGAAAAATGATGTTTGTTGAACTTGAGACTTGAAATATAAGAAATGCATGGCCATGAATCCTAGAAAGAACCGAGACAGAAGAATGATATTTTCTGTGCTTTAAATCCAATCAGGATACATGAGAAATTTTCTGCTATGGTTAATTCATGTATCTCCTAGAAAATTGGTGATCGGTATCACTCTACCAAATAAGGAAACTAAGAATACTAAAATTAATGGAATAAGATATACACAAGACAATCAAAGCAGTTTGGAGATATGACGGGATTCACACCTGAATGCTAGAATCTCCAGAAACTCTGCATCGATCTGAGCAATAAAAACATGTAGTCTCAGAAAGGGATCTATACTAGCATATAAGGCTAAAAGGACTAAAAAATATTCAATCACTTGATACTTACCCCTGTCTCTTCTTTAACTTCTCTTGTAGCTGCCATAAAGATATCCTCACCCTATACGTTTAACAGACCATCTAGAGTCTTAATGAGGATGAGTTACTTTTCAAATAATATATTTTTGTGAAAACAGAGATCATTCGCGTGTACGGTGTACCTCATCTACAACTCCGGTAGGGATTTTCCACACACCTGTTCCTCGAAAGTTGCCACATTTTTCCTGGACTACAAGTATCTGCCAACCAAAAGTATTTCCATTTCAAAACCAGCAAAACAAATACTGATGTGCAAGTCTTCTCTATATCAAAAATATTTTTGGAGAATTTCAAAGCCAAACAAGGGAGCTTTTCCCCATAAAAACAAATTTTGTGACAGAATCTTTTTGATTGTATCACAAATTGGTCATCAGCTATACAAATTCTCCACACTCCATCTTTACTATAAAGGTCATATTTTCAGGCACAAGGCTTTAGAAAAAAGTTCTGAAAGGAATGTTATCACACATATGAGAAAGGATATCAGATCCTGATAAGTCTAGAACTAGCACAGGAAAAAAATTACTTTTTTCATCAGATTGTCAATTCTGATGCCCCAGAAGGGTGCATAGCCTCGAGGATTTAGACATATGGACCTAAAATTGGTGCCAACTTGCAAGGGAAATAAGAAAGAGTAGGAAAAGAAGACTTTAAGCAAAGTGGATAGAGTACCTAGGATAAGAAAAGAATGTGCGAGGATGTAGAGGACTACCTCTCTTTTTTCAGTTAACACAATAGCACCAATTCCAACTCTGTGTGAAGCATTGGCAGGGATGGTGCTTGCAGTTACAGGGATCCAGTGAACAAGCATGAGGTAACTTGGCTCAGCATGGTGGTACGTGAATCCTTGCTATCAGCAGTACAAAAGATGCACCAAATGAAGTCAGTGTCAATGAAATGTTAGAAGCAAAGGCTAACACAGCCAAGAGTAACTTAGCATCAATATCCTAGGCGTTCTCTTAAAACAATTTCTTAGCTCAAGAATAAAAAGTTTAGTTGACCTAATATCCAGAAATCGGTACAAGAAGCCAGAACTTAAAAATGGAAGAAAGCTGACCAGGCACTAACTTCCGGTCTTATCACAGTATATAACTTGTCGCCAACTTATTTACTGGACAAACAATACAGTAAACCTAGAATTAGGAATAAGCAAACGATGCATAAACAAGAACAATACAGTGGGTAAAATGCATTATGATCTTTCTCTAAAGTACAGCCCACCTCTCTATTACACTTTTTTGACAGCAAACTGGGAAGAAAAAGCAAATTTCATTTTCAATTATGACTTAAGAATTCTATCACAGCTTCCTGTCTCCATCTGGATTGCAGACGTGACCACTCTTATGGTGGATGCTTGGTCCATATCAATCCACCAAGTCCAGTTCAATTTAAAGTTGCATAATTACAGCATAGTGTAGTGAGCACATGGTCATTTCTTCTACTACTTTCAGGGCCACTATTAGTATTCAGAAAAAACAACATAGTAATTACCTTAACTGCAGCTCCTATAAGATCTGCAAGTGCAATGGGCAACTTAATCCAAACTCCCCTTTTCCCCTGTAAAAATGAATTAGAAGATAATACTAACAAAAGAAGCTTCCAGCTGGGTATATTCAGGTCTAAAGAGCCTTGCAATCCATGAACTAAGTGCCAAGATAGTAAGATCATGCGGCTGAAAAAATGACTATGTTGAAACACAAAGATGTCTCTACTTAAACAGACAGGAGGCATGTAATTCCCTTATTTGAGAAAGTCCAGTTGTTAGTTGCTACAATCCTCATTTCATCAATTTTCAAAGATGTGCGTAGAACATCACCATGAATTCAGTGCTACCCTTTTCACCTTCAAGACATACATTACTAAGGAACAAACATTTCACTCATTCAGTGTTCTGAAGTACTTGAAGGTTTTCAGCAGAAGCTCGTTCTAAAAGGTATAAACAGGCCCAAATTGAAGCAGCCTTCATGCCATTCAAGTTCGATTCGTTTCGATTCAAAGCAAGTCAAGCTGAACTGAACTCAAGCTTGACATTGAGTCGAAAACATTCATCCCAAAATGAAGAAATATCAAAAAAAGGTTCAAAGTTTCTTCATTTCAGACATACTTAAGCTTGTCCATGAACCTACTTAACAAAGGAATCAACAGCAAATTCAACATAAGCTAACTAAAGATTAGCACTTTCTAAAATTGTTAATATAAATACATTTTAACAAATTTCTCCAATCAAAAACTAAGACATCTTGATTAATTTCACTTGCTGTTTGAACCTGGAAAAGGAATTTTATAAGATAAAAAAGAGAGGTGGGGCGATTTCACCACAACTTGTTCCAGCAGAACCCATTTATAACAATTACCATGAATCAAAACGAAAACATACATGACAGTAAAAAAGATCACCTGCCGCTTCCACTCCATTAAAGAAGCTCTAAGCATGGCACCAAACGAATCAGGATCTGCTGGTTCCTTCATTTCCACAACTACTCCACCATGCTCATCATTTGATGCAGTCAGCAATTTGACACCATCATCAACAGCTCCATTCTCACACACCTCCACCACCACTGACCCATCATCCATCACTTATTAATTACTCTTCTCCCTCAAAACTTAAGACCGAGAAACCAAGAAAATGTGATTTCTTTTTCTTCTTTTTCTATTCCATTTCAACGAGAAGAGAAAACAAGAAAAAAAAAGTATCTTGGGTACTTTTTTCTTTTGATGAAGAGTTTGATGTTTGCAAGTCAAAGAAGAACCACTTATTGGGGAGACGTGTATATCGAAGGAAAATCAAGAATCATACTCATGTTTGATATGAGAAGGGAGTGTGGCTTGTAATTAAAATCGAGGAATTTATCAGGTTACTTACGTCAATTAGATTGTCTATAAGTTAGTATTGCCAGCGGGACCGCAACTCATACTTTTAATTTAAACCTTTTTTTAACAAAATTAAAAAAGAAAAAAGAAAAAAGAAAAAGTGTGGCGAAGTGAGTAGTGAGGTCATGTTTTATGGATGTGCTGTCATCAGGGTGGGACCCATCTCAAATTTAGTAGCCGCCCTTCACAAGTTGGTCCTGCCCACAATCATAACAAAAGTAACCGGCAGCGTTGATGATGATGAGGACATCAAATGTTAACTTTTGTAATGCTAGACTTGGCCCAGGCCCAGGCCCACATACATAGCAACTATGAGACCCAAATGACATGGGCTAAAGCCCATATTAAAGAATGTCTTGGTTCTAATATCTTCTTTTCCATTCCCGTGCATTTTTCATTTTTTTATAATTTTATTAAAGCATTATATAAAGAAGATGGTTTTTTTACTAGCATAATTTTTTCAATTTTACGAATCCAAAGGTCCGCATAAAATACTATTATTTATCCAAAATTACGCCTTAATATATATATATATATTTATAGTAATTAAGCTTAATAATTCTTTGGATAACATTCTTTTACAAATTAGCACGATGTTTGCTAGGTAAGTGGAAAAGTAAACCGCACGGTAATTAGATGGAGAATGCTTAATCATCATTAGAACACGAATATGGTATCTTCATCAACAAGAAAGGAAGATAAACAAATCAATCTATTTCTAATTTTTTTATATATGTAAAATTTTAAAATAGTGCTCAATATTTAACTTTTTTTTCTTCTACTAATAAAGTTTTAATTCTTGTTATAAATAAAGTGTTAATTACTTATTTAAAGAAATTAGAAATAGATTGATTTAAATAATTTATATATATATGATTGACGTCTATTTCCATGCATTTTTACCATCTTAAACCACCTTGTTTATGGTGAAAATGGTGCATTTCACGTCAATCTATCTGCTTTTAAAGGAAATGAAGGAAATATCAGCTTTCAGCACAAACTAGCAATCTTGGGCGCAGTCTTGACTAAGACTGCCGATCTAAAGACGTGCAAAGCTAGGAGTCTTGGAATGCTATTGCTGGAGTGTGGATGACAGCTGGATTTGTGCTGGAGGAAATAGAGAAAAGCTATCTTTGAAGCAAAAATCAGACAAACGACCAATCTTAGCTAAGATTGCCAAGAAACGTGATATACTAGGAGTCATAGGATTTTGAGCTAAAATAGTGGATTTGACAGCTGGAGACAGCTAGAGAAGATCAGACGTGATCTAAGATTGTATACTTTGAAGGATTATCCTCTACTTGAACAAACAAATCTATTTCTAGTTGTATTTTATTTTATTTCGAATTTGAATAATGTTATCTTTATCTTTTGAAGTTTTGAATTTGGAAAGGAACGTGATTGATGGGGACTCTAACCTTATTTAAGGTTAGGGAAGGTTGTCAATTAGGAGATCTTCCATCTTCTTTTCTTCTGGTTTTTGTAAACACTTTGCTGCAATTATTATTTTGTCTTCTTAATTATTATGTCTAGTAGCTAAACACTTAATTCTTGGTAAGGGTTGAGTGAGCATACTTGTTATTCGTGAGACCGATCTGTTCTTATTATCCTCTCAATCATAATTGATTCAAGTTCTGTTTTAACAAATCGGTTCCCGTCTAGGCTAAGACTCGATCAATCTTAGGCAAGACGACGAATTTGCAGCCAGTCACTGAGGGGACGAGCGAAACTGAAGTGACGAAGTAGGCAGCTAACCTTGCGGGGGTTAGTGAGTTTGAATCGATATAGGCCTAACCAGATTGACAACCTAGGGCTCCGAGTTTGGAGTAGCTTGGCCTAGACTCTATCTTTCCCTATGCCATTGAGAAAACGCATGTGCCTCAAGCCAGCAGCAAATTGGATAAACCCTTTAGCCAGCAAGGTGTCCACTGGCCAGGATCACTAAGAAATGGGGTACCCTCCGAGTGATTTGAATAGGAGGAAAGTATGATTGGAAAAGGGTTCCTCCCAATCTATAGCGGAGTTATGAGAGAGAAGGAGAAAATCTAGAGTCGATGATCGATTAAACAAGTAAAGTGCTCACGAATTCGCCCTTACCAGGAATCTA
This sequence comes from Viola odorata, assembly GCA_963691705.1. NCBI lineage: Eukaryota > Viridiplantae > Streptophyta > Magnoliopsida > Malpighiales > Violaceae > Viola > Viola odorata. The sequence goes on along the minus strand of OY829546.1, from coordinate 51,551,860 downwards.
CCCCACATCAGTCCACAACCAATCTCCGCTGCCAATCTTAGCTAAGATTCATTTCTGCCTAAGATCATTTCTTTATTTAATTTTTGTCTTGTTCTTTTTAATTGCTTTGTTTATCTTAACTGCAGAACAAAACCCCTCAACTCCAGTGACGAGAAAGTCAAGTCAAGACTACAATATACCAACAAGATCTCTATGGACGAACCTCTTATCACGATCTACAAGTCCATTGTGGACAGTGTTAAGTTGTATCCCCTACCCCATTTTTATATCATTTTATACAACTAAATTTGATGCCCTCGACACGCAATCAATATACTAAAAAATATTAATTTTAATGCTTGAAATAAATTGTGTCATTTATAGTCATTTTACATTCCAACCATAGTTTGAACAGCAGTTTTTACCAAACACCATAAACAACTTCTGCTATCTCACAACACTTTTAACAAATATTTAACAAACAACATACTAATTTTTCCAGAAGTGATTTTCACACAGCATTTTTTTCTACAACACTTTTTCAATCAGAACCGGAACGCCAAATAAAACCAATTTGTTTTGGTAGGTCAGCTTATTGCTAGTACTGCTCTGCTCTCTACTTTGCCTTTTTAGATTGGTGAGATAGATTTAATCAGATTGCAGGAAATTGAAGGTGTGAATTTCAGAAAATAGATTTACTAAAAAAAAAGGAAAATTTAGAAAATAGAGTGTAGAGTTTAGCTAGAAATTGAAATTGAAATTGAAGTTGGGTGTGGACATGTAGTTTTTTTAAGGGCAAACACCTGAGCAACTATGCACAGGAAATTGCCATATTTTTACGGTGTTAGATAGTGATATCATTGATTTGAAAAGATTGGAAACGAGAGGCCACCAATTATTATTTTTGATCTATAAAAGATTGCAAGAAATGGGGTATGGTCCATACAGTTTTTCCTTTTTATGTGTTGGTGTCTTTTGTAGCTCTAATCTGTTTTCCAGTTTGTGTAAGGAAAACAATAATGGAGGTGGAGATGGTGTCTCAGTTTTGACAAGTATGGAAACCTGATTTTTACTAGCTACCATTTCATCTAGTTTTTCTAGCTTCAACTACTGTCTTTTTTTTTTTGTATATATAAGCAATTATCATTGCACATAAAAAAGAATCCAGTATTAACCAACTTATATTCAGATCCAATTATCTTTCTCAAAGAAATGCACAAACTCTAAGGTAGTCAATGGAGCTCCAACATTTCTCATCTCTTCTCCTTCCCTTCCTTCTCTTCATTTTTACTGCATTCTTCATCCTCATCAAGAAAAAGAGAAACCGTAACCCAACCTTACCTCCAGGGCCATGGAAGCTACCGATAATAGGAAACATTCATCACCTAGTTGGCGACTCTCTCCCCCACCGTCGCCTAAGAGACTTGGCCAACAAACATGGACCTCTCATGCATCTTCAGCTCGGCCAAGTTCATCACATAGTCATTTCCTCCCCAGAAATCGCCAAACAGGCCCTAAAAACGCATGACCTCAACTTTGCCTATAGGCCTTCCATCATTGCACTAAAAACCGTTACTTACAATTTTAAAGACATTGCAATGGCACCATACGGAGAGCACTGGAGGCAGATGCGCAAGATTTGCGTCTTAGATCTTCTAAGTGCTAAGCGCGTGCAATCTTTCAGATCAATCAGGGAAGTAGAAGTATCAGGGCTCGTGAAAAGAATAAGTAATTCTGCGCGACAGGGATGTTCTGTTCCTGTCAACCTTAGTAAAATGTTGTGTTCTTTAACTTATAGCATCATTACAAGGGCAGCGTTTGGCAAGATACCAAGAGAGCAAGAAGATTCGTTCCTACGGATCCTTCATTCTGTCAACGATGAAGGACTAGGTCTGAGTGTTGCAGATCTCTTCCCTTCCTTTACTTTCCTTCAGCTGATTTCCGGGCACAATACGAAAGTAGAGAGGTTGCATCAAGAATCAGACAAGTTTCTTGAAAACATTATCGGACAACATAAGCAGAGGAAAACGTTGGGAAAGAGTGGAGATGATGATCTTGTTGATGTTCTTCTTAACTTTCAGGATGAGGATAAGTCTGGCCTATCCTTATTAGAAGCAGAAAGCATCAAAGCAGTCATTTTGGTATGTATTTCTCTGATAGCTAGCTTATTATTCATGTGCAACAAAATTATTAGAACCTATGTGTACATTGTATAACTTATTATACCTAAACAAAATTAATTTGGTGTAGGACATGTTCGGCGCTGGAACCGAGACCTCATCTACACTCTTGGAGTGGGCAATGTCAGAAATGATAAAAAATCCAGAAGTCATGCAGAAGGCACAAGCTGAGGTGAGGCAAGTTTTTGGGATTCAAGGAAGTGTTGATGAAGCGCGAATTGGTGAATTAAATTACATGAAATTAGTCATCAAGGAAACTCTAAGACTACACCCTCCTCTTCCTTTGCTACTTCCTAAACAATCCGCAGAAGCTTGCGAGATTAATGGACACCACATACCGGCCAGAACCAGAGTGCTTGTTAACGCGTGGGCGCTTGGAAGGGATCCCAGTTCCTGGACTGAAGCAGAGAGGTTCTATCCGGAGAGATTTCTTGACAACAAGATTGATTACAAGGGATCTAATTTTGAATTTATTCCGTTCGGTGCTGGAAGGAGGGTTTGTCCGGGGATTGGACTCGGTATGGCCAGTGTTGAGCTTCCACTTGCAAATCTGTTATACCATTTTGATTGGAAACTCCCTGGAGGGACGAATGCGGCAGAGAGTTTCGACATGGATGAAGCATTTGGGACTTCTGTCAGAAGGAAAAATGCATTGGAATTGATTCCTGTTTTGTACCATCCTCCATCTGCTGCTGCATAGTCAGTGGCAATGAAAGATGATATATGATAATTGATGCGCACGCTATTTCAAATCAGTCACCCAAATAAAAATTCCTTAGTAGAAATACAAGTTCTGCTCACATTGCAGCTCTTGTTTATGGTTCTTGTTACAAATATATATGCAATTTTATATACAAATATATAATTATCGCTGCAATTTTAATCTATAAAATGCATATTAGTCAATTACAAAAGTTTAGGAGCCAAAAGCAACTAGCAGGAATAACAATTATAAAACATGTGATGCATTGTATTCTCTTGTTCAATAAGTTCCAAAAAAAGGATATGGAAGTTCAAAACGCTAATAAAGAAACCATAAAGCCCTCTACTCCAACACCGCAAAGCTCAAGAACCTTTAACTTTTGTGTTTACGATCAAATTGCCCTTCAGTTGTACAACACCCTCCTTCTATCTTACTCATCACCTCCAAAAAACTTCAAAAAATGGACTGATCGCCTGAAACAATCTTTCTCTGAAGCGCTAACTGTCTTCTACCCTCTGGCTGGACGGATCAGAAGTGATTGGTCCCGCATCGACTGCAGCGATGTGGGCGCCATATACATTGAAGCCCATGTTGCAGGCGACATGTCCTCGGTCGCGCTAGTGAAGCAAGCCACACTAGAGTTGCAGCAGCTCCTTCCTTTTTGTGATTTTAGCAAATGAAGAAAAGAGTGTTTTTTTTACATAATACAAAAAGTATACACCTATATATATTCTATACTCTCTACTGTATTTCTATCGTATAACATACCAATACATGTATATACAAATAATATTCTAACACCCCCCTTAAGCTAGAGCATAGATATTAATCATACCCAACTTGTTAGTTGTTACAAAAGTAATTCATTCGAGGACCTGGAAGAGCTTTCGTGAAAAGATCATCCAATTGTTTTCCTGTCTTCATATAATGAGTAGAGAAGAGATTTTCTCGAATATTCTCACGAATAAAGTGACAATCTACTTCAATGCGTTTAGTCCTCTCATGATAAACAGGATTTGAATTTAAGGCAATGTGAACTAGGGGTGTAACTGGGCCGGTTCGGTCCGGTTTTGAGGGTAGAACCGGACCGAACCGGAAAATTCCGGTTCTGGTATGCCAGAATCGAACCGAACCAGAATTTCCGGGTCGGTTCCCGATTTTTTAAAATTTTGTATTTATTTTTTAAAACGACGTCGTTTAGTGGTTAAACACGTTGTTTTAGTTCTTTCACAAAATGACGTTGTTTCGGTATTTAGAAAAAACGACGTCGTTTTAGTGTTTGATCAAAACGACGTTGTTTTGTTGTTAAACACACAGTTTTGATTTTTAAAAAAATATTGCTTTAATTTACCAATTTATAAATGATAGCCTAATATTATAAAGATATTTTAGTAAGATAAATATTTAAATTTTATGATAAAAATATATAAAAATTTAAAGTGATTAAATATTAATAAATAATTGTTAAACATATATTGAAATGTAATGAATATGTTTAACAATTATCTAGTCAAAAAGTATCGTGCTTCATGTCGAGCCTAACATATACATATAAATAATTTTCAAGTATAATCATACTTCATACAAAGATAAAATTAGATCACTTACATTTAGAGCTTCAAAAATATCTCTGAACAATAAAATAGTTAATTAGTTATACTCATGTATTGCGTAACACATTAATACAATTTAAATTTAAATCCTAAACACCTAAACAATTAACTCAAGTAAATAATGATATTGAAAGATAGATACCATAAATCTAAATCATATCATAAATGTCCATTAACCATTATGCAAATTCATTATTTTAGTTGTCATCTAATTAGTAATTACATTTTTTATGACAATTTATATCATTCTTTTTTACAACAATATAATTCTCTTTTTATTAAGTAAAATACTAAACAATAAACATATATCCACGATTAATGTATGTACTAGAGTAAGGATTAATGGAAATATTACTAGTACATGCCGTATCATTAATAATTAATGGTTTTAGTTTATACATATAGTTAACTGACTAATGACATGGATATTATTATTATTTCTTTTTTTAAATAATTGTTCTCAGATGGAGCTAAATGCATGTTAAAAAATAAAATGTGTCAATGTATGTACCCAAAAATAAAACAAGGAAAATAATCTAATATACTAATTAATTAGATACGTGTTTATAATGAGATCGATTGATGATTAGGGGAACCAAATAGGATAATATTTTATTTGGATGATTAGGGGGACCAAATACTTAATTAAAATATCTTGATACAATTATAAAATTGTTAGTTGAATTATTTATTCCCAAATAAAGAAAGTTATAAAATAATTTGAAAATTAGAGGGACCAAATAGGATAATATTTTTTAGAAGGAAAAATATGAATTTATTGACAAATAATAGTTCAAACTTTAAAGGTCAATACTTAATACCATGCAAATTTGAGGGGTAAAGTACAAACTTTTTTGAAAAATTTATAACTTAAGGGACTATTATGGGAGAAATATAAAATTTTTGAGCTTCCCAAGCCAGCCCAAGCCCAGTTAGGGAAGGAAAAAAAGATAGAGATTCGAGGGTAAGGGGATTCGAACCCCTTCCCTTTAGAAAGCAAATCAAACGTTTAACCACTGAAGCAAAGCTGAATATTGTTAGATTATGCATATATATAAAAATTTCTGGTTCAAACGATTCTACGATTCGGTTTTACGGGTTTTATATTCGTAGAACCAGACCGAATCGGAAAGTTATGGTTCGGGCCAATTCGGGTTCAAAATTTTTCGGTTCAGGTTCAGTTTCCGGTTCGGTCCGGTTTCTTACACTCCTAATGTGAACCAGAGTTTTGATGGTGATGAATGTTCTATACCAATTTCGGCTAGAAGATGCCGCAACCATATAATTTCGCAGGAGGATTGTACCATTGCTCTGTATTTAGACTCTGCACTAGATCGTGATACCACATTCTATTTCTTGCTCCTCCTTGAGATCAGATTTCCACCAACAATTTTTTACAAATTAGCACGATGCTTGCTAGGTAAGTGGAAAAGTAAACCGCACGGTAATTAGATGGACAATGCTTAATCATCATTAGAACACGAATATGGAATCTTCATCAACAATAAAGGAAGATAATCAAATCATTCACATTCATGTCCAAAAGGATGAAGAAAGGCAAAGAAATCCACGAAAGGGTAGCAAATCTAGAAAAAAACAAAAAAAAAAAGAGCTTGAGGCTTTTTTAACTAGATAAGGTATTGTTTAACTAGATAAAAAAAGAAGTGAAAAACTCAATTCCAATAAATAGATAAGTGTGTGAAATATTTTAAAGTATGTAATAAAATAGCGATTTTGAGTCTAGAAATTTCATTTCTAACGTTATTATGAATCGAACCCATGATCTATTTTATACGAAAAAAACATGCATTTATCAGCTGAGCTACAACATTGATGCAAAATATAATTTTTTTAATGACCAACTTTAATTTTAGTAATAATATTGAAGTACAATTTTAATTAATTAAATAAGGATGGTTCCTATGTAATTAAAAAACCAAAAAAGAAAAAAAGAGTTTTGCAATATGTGGTAGTTACATATCAATTTTGGGACCACAACACAAAATATGAATTGTTCTTTTTAATTTTATATATTTTCAGTGATGATTATAACAATTATCAATAATTTACCAATTTAGTAATGCATTTATGCGGCCACCTAATACCAAGTAATTGTGGAAACTCTAACCAACCTATAATCTTAATGGTCCATTACTAAGAAAAAACTCTCTCTGCCTATAACTTTTAATTACACTGAATAAATCAATTAACTAATTTAGGTGTAATCGAGTTGTAAATAAATATTTATTTTTAACCAAGAGAATGAATTCAAATAAGGAATGTGACACAAAAGTATTAAAGTTAAAAGATTGAAAAAATTCGACCTACAACAAGTTACCAAATAATAAACCCTAGAAACAGTATAAAATAAAAAATGGTTGCAGATTTTCTTTGGAGGATGACGGGATATTGGTGAAATGCCAATATTGAAATGTTAAAATTCCTACCAAAAATGGGGGGAAGTAATTAAAAGTACCATTCTTTTGGCTTTTGGGGTCTCCTTAAAAGAAGCAAACACTTCTCATGCTTTTTGTTGAGCAAAGGCTTCATAGAGACACTCCATCGTCATAAGCTACTTCGAATTTTCGATCAGCTTTTCTAGATAGAGAAATCAAGGAAAGCAGGCCAGGCAAGCTAAGAGCTTTTCCTGTGTTGTTGTTAGAGAGAAAAGTTTGGTTATTTCGCCATGTCTCTTGGGTATGCAGAGAAGCTTTCTTACATTGAAGATGTGGGCACAGTTGGAATGGCAGAATTCTTCGACCCATCTCATGTTTTGCAAGAAAAAGTTCGTAACTTTTCTCTTATTCTCTAAACTTTGTCGCATCGAACTGTTTTTTATTGCTCAATATTTGTGTGTTCTTCTTAGTGTATTGTTAAAGTTGGTGTTTTCTAATGATCAGCCGATAAAAAAAACATTGCCATGGATGTTAATCTCTTTCTGTACTGCTGAAGTGGTGAAAGTTTCGAGCTTGGTGGGATACATTAATATGTTTTCCTTTTGAAGTTTTGTGCTTAGAGGCCGTACAATGTTGTTTGAATAGATCTGCTTCCTGGGGTTATTGGCATTTCGTTTCATCAAAATTGTGCATTTGCTTGTTTCATTGCTATTTGGAGGGGAACATTGAAAGTGGTACTGGTTTAAGAGTTCAATTCTTTAGCCAATCGCGGTTTGAGTTACTAATGGTAATTGAGTGGGTAGGCAAGTCGATTTCTATCTGCAGGTTGTAAGCATGTAATAGATTATGATTTCATAAGGAAATTCATCTGATGTCTTTGTGGGGATTAAGACTTTTAACATGTAATGTCTTTTAAAAAAAACATGTAATGTCTTTCATGTATTGTACTTAGGTTGCAGTGCTGAGAATTTTTGAAATATTCCAGATCTCCTTAGAGAGATTTTGTATCTTTGTCAAATTTTTGTATTTGATAATAGAATTTTTTGGTGAAGTCACTTGTTCTGTGCATTCGAACTGCATTGCTAATTGCTAATTGCAACTTGGTTTGACTTTGAATGGGCAGATTGAACGACTTGCAAAGATGATTCAAAAGGTTTGAACTAACAAAATTCCTGTTTACTATGAATGATTGCATATTGAGTTTTATGTGATCTAGTCCAGTCAGACTCAATGATTTTTTTTGTTTGTTTGTATATTTCAGAGTAAGCATTTGGTGGTATTTACAGGAGCAGGAATATCAACCTCCTGTGGCATACCTGATTTTCGAGGTCCTAAAGGAATTTGGACGCTGCAGGTGAAAATTCTGAAGTTGTATTGGTGGTTGATTCTTTTAAAAATAAGCTTCATGTACGAGTTTTATCTCTGAAACTATTTATAAACTTCCAATTGTCAATCATAGTTAGTAGCTGACAGTGATAGTGGAGCCACTATTGGGGGGATACTATACTTTATCTTGACTAAGGCTTAATCCAACCATGTTAGTTAATACTCTCTGTTGAAGAGTTTCTCTACTATTGATTTTGTCCATAAGAGAGGCAACGGAGGAGGAAGATTGTTGAAGACCTGTAGTTGACTTACCTACTGACCAAAGAAATTAAAACTGTCCCCTTAATGGTGATTAAAGGCTCCCAAAAGAGCTAGAACCAAACACCATTTTAACTCTTTCTTGCTTTAGCAACCATAGTTTTGTAGGAGGAAGGTGTTTAGGGGAAATTTGAGCTGGCACTGCCTAAGACCTAACATTATTAAGGTAGGTTTGGTTGCTGAAGGCTCTTGGGTTTCAGCTATGATTTTCTTTTCCTAAATTCCCACCATCTATTTATTGACTGGATTAATTAATTAGTCTAGAAATTAATTAGGCTATATTAATTATTAATTAAACTATAACTCACTTCTTGGTCTTCAACCCCCTCAGTCACTACGATGCCCCCCGATCAGTGCAATGGGACCTTTTCTTGTTTTCTTGTTCTTTATTTGTTCTGCACTCAAAAGATAAAGAAGTATCGTTAATTTCTTCATGCTCATTCCAAGTTCATTTAATTTTATTCTTGAATTTTCTTGAATTTTTATTTAATTAATTAATGTTTAATTTATTTAAGAATATTAATTAATATTCAAACCCAGAGCTAGCTGGTTCTCCCCGAAATGCGTTGAGGCGGCTATGGGGTTTGCTATGACTTTTTACTATCCTCCGAATGTTACTGAGGCTTTTGCAGGAAATACCACTGTGGCCGTTCTCTGAAGGAAGCAAAATTATCAGGTTTATGTGTTTCTTTTGGATGGTTTTCTGATTCCCATTTATGAATATAGCGTGAGGGCAAAGCTTTACCTGAAGCATCACTACCATTTCATCGAGCAATGCCAAGCATGACACATATGGCTTTGGTTGAACTTGAGAGGGCTGGCATTCTAAAATTTGTTATTAGTCAGGTAAGTACTGCTTTATCATCCTCTTTATTGCTTCTAAGAAATGCTTTGGCTTACTTGAAGAGGTTGCTGCTCAAGAGTGTATTATGATTCATTATGTGCATGTTTTACTCCGGTAAATTTAAGGAAATGGTGCATCTCTTGAAGGTCTTTTTCTTCTCGCAAAAGTTGCATGCATACGAGAGAGATCAATTGATTGAAATAGCTTTTGTGTTGCTCAACCATAGACTTCAATGTTGGGACCTGACAGTCACCTTTTATTTTCCCTTGAGGAGTTTGGGACACGTGATGCAAACAGTTCAACTTTCTGATTTTTCGTTAGGCCCCATTATTTGTCAGTTACTCTTGCTATCTTAAACAAAATGTTAATTTAACACTATCATTTGTGCTATTTAACCCTATTTATCCCTCGAACGTGTCATTAGTTGTTTTATACTCCTGAAATGGCTTGCTTCCCTGATTCTGTTTCTACACGTTTTCATCTCTGTTAGAATGTTGATGGTCTCCACCTTCGTTCTGGAATTCCAAGGGAAAAACTCTCTGAATTGCATGGGAACTCCTTCATGGAATCATGTCGTTCATGTGGAGCTGAGTAAGATATGATGCTCATGGAAGCCTTTTATAGTCGTTATTTATTGAATGTCTGTTTTGTGCTTCTGGCGTTTGGTATTTCACTTTGCATGTTGTAGCTATTTCATATGATTCATTTGTTTTTATAATCGTAACTGCTACTAAGAATTTCTTCCATTTATAAGATGGTGTCAATGTTAAACTTGTGAAGGTATTTGAGGGATTTTGAGGTGGAAACAATTGGCTTGAAGGAAACATCACGCCGCTGCTCTGATGCAAAATGTGGAGAAAAACTAAGGGACAGTGTTCTTGACTGGGAGGTGCTATTCCCTTATCCGTTCCTTTATTTGTCAGATCATACTATGCTTTCGCACTTGTTCATTTGCTTGAAACAATATGGGAAGTTAACTTCTATTAGCGAGCCATGTTTGCAATTTTGAAACCACGAGAAGTGGGCACTCAATTCCTGAGAGATTTCAGGTCTGGGTTTGTCACCCAAGTCATTTACTGTGAACAACTGTGGCCCATGCCCACAGCATGTGAAGGAACAAATTTATGTTGTTTATTCTTTTGCATCTTTGTTAGCCTCTCTGGGTTCTGGTGCTTTATTTTTGTCTCTAAATTAAATGAGTCACAACACGTCTGACTTGAAAATTGGATATAGTTGTCCCATAATGTTGAATAGAAGGATAAATTTGGCAATTAATTCATATAATAAATCCTTGGTTCTGACCAAATCATGAAGCTGCTTATGCAAATAGTTAAATAAATAGCTTGCGAAGAAGAACACTTTCGCTTGATCAAACTCTTTGTATTTCGCTAGTTTAGGCTAAAAGTACATGAGAAACTTGGACTACTTCGATTTTGAGAACTTTTTCCTCTCTATCTCTTGTTCTTTTTAAAGAAAGATCCAATGCATCGTTTGCTAAAACGTTCTGCCGCTTCTCTCAATCTCTGCAGGATGCACTGCCCCCGAAAGAAATGCTTCAAGCCGAGAAGCACTGCAAGATGAGTGATCTTGTATTATGCTTAGGAACAAGGTAGTATTAGGTTTCCTGGTTTTGTTTTCGTCATCATAAATACAAATTTATGTTGTTCGATGGATATTATGCAATTTTTTTTTTATCACCATAGCCTTTTGGTTTTCCATGTGTATCCTCTACACTTTTTTTCGGTGTGAGATTAATGTCGTCCAAGCATTGTGTATCCTCCTTAGGATGGTTGCTCAGTGCACCTTGTCATTAGGTAACTGACTTTGTTTTACCGCCATAGTTAACCACCTTGATCAAAAACCAAAAGAAATTTTTCCTTTTTTCTTTTCTTTGAAAAGAAATATTGTACATGTATACATTTCCTCTGTATTCTTGTGCTTTCAATTGGTGAAAAATAAGTGCTTCTTCATTGCCCTCTTAAGAGAACTAAGTGTAGAATCTCTCAGCACTTCCAGCGGGAATGTAGAAATTTATAATCATAAGAGTTGTTCCTCAATCACCCAAATAGATGCTAGTCTTCCCCAAACAACTTAACAACTGATCTCTCTCTCTCTACTCTGTTTGTGTGCTTTACTTGAAATCATTTGAATATGGCGTGTAGGCATGTATTCTAGAGAAAGAAAGAGAACGGCAAATTTTAGTTATGTAAGTGTAAAATGAAGAAATTTGCACTATAGGAAAAATGCTTGAGCAATGTTAAGATTGTTTTCTTACTTTTATCTTGCACCTTTATTTCTCTTTGAGAATGACATGACATAACCTTCCTTTGCAGTTTGCAGATCACTCCTGCGTGTAACCTGCCTCTGAAATGTCTCCGTGATGGAGGGAAGATTGTAATTGTGAATCTTCAGGTATTTTGTTGTTTGCACGAGTTCACACTTTTGTTCAAGATAAACGTTACAGTTTCATTTACTGGAAATGAGTGGCACTGCTTGGGCATCATCTATGGAAATCCTTTGCTCATTAAGAAAAAAATAATTATGAAATGAGTATGTTGCTGAAAAAGTTTCCGTAAACTATTAATGGAGGGAAATTACTAATTTATTACCTTTCTTTAACAATGTGATTCCAAACTACCACATCACTGATCTTGTGATGAGATGACGATCCACATGAAAATGAGAAACTTAGTTAAAGATTTGAAAGCTATGAGCAGGAATGTGACGTTTTGATGGCATTTACTAACAGTTAGATACTTAGCTATAGATGAAGATCTTAAGAATGAAATGGACCTGCAAGCTGGCTAATATATGCATCAGCCACCTGTGTTGTGGAGATGTTATATACTCTGTTAAGTTGATTTAATTTATAGAGTGCTGTGTTGCATGTGAAGCTTGACACCATGTAACTCTTTGGCTTAATTTTACAGAAAACTCCAAAGGACAAGAAGGCAAGTTTGGTGATCCACGGCCTTGTAGACAAGGTATTGATATTTCTTTGTTCGTCTGAAGAATGGTCTTTTCATGTTCAGCCTCTTTCTTTATTTTTATGTTCTTTAACTTTTGAGATAAGCCTTGAATGCACATTTTTTCTTATTCTGGGAGCATCATTACAAAAAATAAATGAATAAAAAAATCTTAGTTTATCAGCACTATGCATGGGTCTCAGGGATTCTCACATCTTTACCTTAGAGCCTTTGCTAAGTATTATCTATTAATTTGAACAAGAACAGATCATTGCAGGAGTCATGGACTTGCTTAATATGCGGATTCCTCCATTTGTCAGAATTGATTTTCTTCAGATCATCATAACTCAAAACTTGAGTTCAGGTAATCTCATGTGCATTTCTACTTGTTTTGATCACTTTATTCTCAAAACATAATGCAGTTATTAGACATGCATATAAAAAGTGCATATGGAGTTGTGTGATCATCCTTTCCTTGTGCCAAGTTTAAGGTTAGATGCCATTAATGAAGAAGATAAGCAGAGCTTACAATGTAGTGATCTTACATTGTTACTATTAATTCAGAAAGAAGCTAGTCATTGCCCTATTTTGTCCATATATATAGTTTATTTTCACATTGGTAGTGATTTGAATGACTATCATCAGAACAAAGCGTACCTCATCAAAATGTTTTGATGTGACAACATGGTTTTGAAATGCGAACTTTTCATGCACCCATAGCATTAAAATGAAATCAGACTTGTTTTGAAAGTCTGCCTCTGGAACATCCAAAAATTCATTTGTTGCAAAAGCCCTTGATTTACAGCTTCTCATGTGGTCCATCCACTTGACAGATAAAAGATATGTAAACTGGACTCTCAGGGTGGCAAGTGTACATGCACTGAAAGCACCATTGCCATTCATCAAGTCAATTGAGGTGAATTTACTTTTATAAAGTCATTCCGCTAGGTTCCTGTAAAAGCAATCATCCTTTACTGAAGTTAATGTGGTTGTCTTCTGCTCTAAATGTTATACTGCACTAGTCAATTCTTAGTTTTTGGAGCTTTTAGAAGATGACACTGTAGTAATTCCTTTGATTTGTTGTTTCCGCTGATCTGGTTCTTGATATCCCCAAAAAGCAAAGAGGAGGATTCTTCATTGTTTTGGAGACGGTTTAGCATTTTGTCGAAGAGCATAACCATTGCAGTGAAAAATTTCCCACTATCATTCTCCTGTCTAAGGGCCTGCTATATACACCTTCATTATGCCATTCCATGCTACATCATAGTCATCAATAATTGCATTGCACGGGATCTCATCACCTACTTTAGATGAGACATCAAGTGTACCCTTGTTTATTTTTGTCACATCCTTTTGCTTTATTTGCATCCAGGTTTCCTTCTCGGACACGCAAAAGTACAAATCAGCTTTACTACATGAGCAGCCTTTTAGCCTCAAGAGGTTGGTTCAATCCCATCCAACTTAGAGCCCATATAAAACTTGCTGCATTGGAGTTTCTGAACTTGCTTATACAAATATTGTGACAAACATTATGATTTATCTTTATGGAAGGGAGAATCTATGATGTATTCTTATACAGGATCCAGGATATTCCATAGGTTTCCTTATGTTATCCCCTTAGGGGAGGTCTTTAGCAGCCAATTGGTCTCCCTTGTCCAATTCCACTTCAAGGAATTTCAGGGTGCAGCACAACTCACTATTGGGAGATAAGCAACTTTCAGGCAACCAGTATGCCTACCCTAACTCCTTATGGGGACTAAGTGGGGTAGTAGCGGTACCTGAAAGCCACCTCCCTTGTGAGAACAAGTAACGACTCCCCTGTTCCGAAAAGGGTGTGAAATTAATGTTGATCTTGGTATAGACTTGACAATAATGAAAGTACCCTGTATGGTTGAGCTTGAGTCAATTTCTGATTGTAGTGAGCTTTGTGCCTTTAGTTTTCTCTTTCAAGTTATCTGGTCTTGGTGGATAATTGAATGTGGTGTATATACTTGGTTATCCCTGACTGGCCAACATTTACTCGGTTATTCATGAACAAGAAATGGTTGAATTGATCCTATCCTAGGTTGTGTAATTCAGTGTGAGGATGTGGGACTTGTAGAGTTGCATTTTATTGGTCTTGTAGGCCAATGTCTTTTACATAATCTTATTATGCTCGTTGTAATCTGTTATATCTTGTACTGCATCAGGAGAACTGTGACGACAGAAGCATTTGAAATTCTGTTGAGGCTCGAGTTCAGTGATGGCTGTGGTTGTCAAAGCACCCACATTAAGGTTCCTTTTAATTTTGAGGTGAGAAGAAGGAACACATCATATCTCAGTAAATACATTCGCGTGTCTACTTAAAGATCAACTTTCATTTCCTTACTTTGCTGCAGCTCAGTAGTTGTTTGCTATCTAACAGAAGCCTTACGGAAGTTGACCTTATTGTTGGCCAGGTTTCAGCGGACGGTTTTAACCTTGATAAGAAGGTGGTTTTACAGAATCTGCAAGATGAGGCAATCCGAGACACGTCATGTGGCCAGAATGCAGTGATTGAGAGGAAAGCTGTTTTAGCCTCCAAAACTGAGGTTACAGTTCATGCCATTGTAACTAACATTAGAGCATTTGGGTCTGATTGTTTAGGTGATGGAGATGTGAAAAGTCTAAGAAGTGTGAATGGGATTCCAATATCGCGGAAGCGATCAAATAGTCGGAAGCGGAAATCAAGATTTTAGAGCTGGCTCGGGATGTGGATGTATGCATAGAGATATACTTGAAATAATGATTTGATTATGACATAAAAACTATGTTAGAGACTGGGTGAATTTTGTTAGAGATCACACTCAAGTCTTCCAGTTAATGGAATGGAATATGGGGTGACACTAGTTGGGGGGGTTGCCCAACTTGTTGCTGAACAGATTCTAAGATGGTAGGCTTCTCAATGGCAGATTCTATTTATTTGTTTGTTGATAAGAGCTGAGGCTTCTTTGCACAAGATGAAAGGTTGTTGATGCAATGCAACAAAAGAAAAAGTCACATAATCATCAACAAATAAATGAAAAGAGAAACTAACAATGAAAGATTAATCAAAGACCAAACAATGCATATAAAGATGAAAATTGCACATCGGAAAACAAATAAGTCCTGAAATAGTACTAATGTTGGAAAAGTACACAAATGAAACCATTCGAATATGCTAATTAATCTGCAGCAAGAGACACTAAACTCTCCATGTGTAGCACAGCATTGTTTTGAAAATGGTGATCAATGTTAGAGCCGTTTCCATCTCTGGGAACACACAACAGAGTTTCAAACCTGACCACCGCTCCTTTCTCAATTTCCAGCTTCAAAATCTCGTCCACGTCAGCATCCCCGGACTGCTCACAGACATTATCAAACATGGCCACAATCTTACCTTCCTTTGAGAACAGGATGGGATAAAACCTGCCAAACTCAAAGCCGGGGATGAACGTAGAAGGTATCGATACCAATTTTGTCCACGAAGACTCCACGCCATACTCTTTCATCATCCACAAGTCCATCCCAATACCATCCTTATCCATATAAACACTGCACAAGCAAAGACATCCTCCTAATAAGCTTCCTACCCAAGTGTTGATGTACAACGGACGGTGAGGAAATTCGAGCAGTCGAAACTTCTCGGTGGCTAAATCAAGGGCTAGAATACGTATCTCGGCACCAGGATGATAATTAGTAACCCAATGAATTGCTCCATTGGAAAGGACCCCGATGGATGTACTATTATACTTATCTATACCACTAATGATAAAGTCATCTGTAGGTGGATTATGCCTTCTCCAAGTATTTGATTTCGATGTGAAAACATCAAGTTTTATTG
This sequence comes from Viola odorata, assembly GCA_963691705.1. Lineage (NCBI taxonomy): Eukaryota > Viridiplantae > Streptophyta > Magnoliopsida > Malpighiales > Violaceae > Viola > Viola odorata. The sequence continues at coordinate 51,535,694 of OY829546.1, read as the reverse complement.
TTACTGTAGTAGCGCCATACGGATATCTGCAATTCACCCAAACTAACTTATAATCATTCACCAATTCATCGTACCCGAACCAAGCATAGGTCCAGCAGTCGTCCTGATAGCATCCGGGACGAGGTAGTCTCCTGAATTTTCTGGTTGATGGGTTCCACAAAATCAAGCCGCTCCTGTCAGGACTACTACTTTTATGGTCGACACAAACCAGGCCGTTGCATGACCCCAAAAATTGAGTTTGAGTGCTACGTTCAGGTTCAGGTTCCCATGGAAGGAAACGAGGAGTAAGGTTCGTCATGCTTGCCCTATTCTTGCTCATCAGTAAAGATTCAATGGTTATGGTTGAAAACTTTTTAGATTTTTCACAGATCAAAACACAAGGCTGCATCCAATGCAATTTATTACAGAATTGAGGATCGGAAATAACAGAGTACCATGTTTTGCAGGCGCATCTGAACCGCAGAAGAGATTTGACAGGTAGCCTTGCAAGTATTTCTGCAATCACATGGTCAGGTTTCATCGGAAGAACATTCTCGGTTTTCGCCTTCTTGGAGACTACATCCGCCATTATCGCTATGAAATATACAGTTCAAGAAAAACACCAAGCTAATTAATGTAACCTAACCGAATTCGCTATTTATAATTTGTAAAGCGGCAGACACATAAAACAAGTACTAAGGTAAGAGTCCAAAGTCCAAACATCTACTTTTTCTTCTTCTACGTCTACACATAAAAGAAATATAGGGTAAGAGACCCACTGAACTTTAAATTGCTAACATATATTACTACTCTTTATGTCTCTGGGATGACTTGCTGCTCACATTCTAGATGCAAATATGTCAATGCAGAAGCCAAACCAACAGCAATGCTTTGCCTTAGGGACCAACTCAAAACTGTGCCCTTCTCAGGTTCTTGGTACAGCATCCTGTCTAGGCTCCCATAAGGCATAAACTCGTAGACAAGGAACACTTCACCCTTCCCAACACACCAACCTTGTAGTTGAACCAAATTCTTATGCCTTAAACATGCTGTAATTGACAATTCAGCCAGGGATCTGCTACCTTCGTGCGAATGCTTGGATCTTTTGACAGCAGCAAGGGTGCCAGTGGAGATCATTTAGGCTTCATAAACATTTCCAAATGTACCTCTTCCAATTATTCTGCTGGAATGGAACCCTTTAGTTGCTGCACTCAGTTCTTTGTAACCGAACTCTTTTAGGCCCTTCACCACCTTCATCTTCTGCCATTTCTTGACAGAAATATAACCAAAAGCCACCAGGAATGCACAGAAGAACGCCGGACCTGAAATCCCAAAACCCAAACCAAACCCCTTGTTGTGCTTATTGGTGGGATCCGCTATAGGCAAACCAGGTGGTGCCACTGTCACTGAAGTATCAGAAACATTGTGAGTTGGCCTAACAGGAAGAAACCCAAGAGTTTGAGAAGTCCAATTCTCATTCAAAAGAAGTTCAGCAGCCTTCCATTCTCCCAGGCGGATATCTTTCTCATCCTTAAGCCAAGCCATGACATGAGAATACCATGTAGCACCATTGCTTAGCATCACTTACAGAATAGACAATCCCCAACAAAAATATGCAGATTCTGAAATACGACGTTATCCCAATAAACCCGCCTAGAGAGGGGGGGTGAATAGACAAATATAATTTTAACACAAAAAGCTGAAATTAAATGCGGAAATAAAAACACGAGTTATAGTGGTTCCAATTCCTCAATGAATTGTACTCCACTACCTAAGAGTTTCACCCTTAGGATTTTGAATAACGACACTTCGTTATTTACCTTGAGTTTTTACGGGTTCAACTCCAACCTTACACCTTGGTTTTTCCAGGATCAACTAATTAACCTTACACTTGGTTTTTAGACGGGCTCAACCACAACCTATTACAATTAAGAAACTTGACAAGAGAATTGTAAAATAGCAACACAAAATTGGTGTACAAATAAACTATGTATGATTCAATAATAACACCAATAAATGAACAATATTACCTCAAGAAGAAAGCATAAACGAACTCGACAAAATGACGCAAGAATGATTTGAAATCCGTGAATAGAAGCTTGCGTAAGAGAATGTTGATTTTGGAGTTTGTAAATGGTATTTAGTATTTGGAAGTTTGTAAGAGCTTTCTTGTTTGTAAAAAATGTTATTCTTACAAACTCATATTAGATGAGTATTTATAAGAGCCAAAAACTAGCCGTTATGAATTTGAAAAACTAGCCGTTATGTATTTAATACAAAATACTTATTTTTATGTTAAATCTTTTGACACTTTTTCTTGAGGTATTATCGAACATAAATCAAGCGTAATAAGGAATCATACTTACATGTTTAATGTCCTAATGTACACTTGATCTTGAGCTTGCGATAATTGATTCGTTGCTCTTTTGTTGTCTCGATCGCAAACTACAAATACTTTAACTTAAAATTGCGTTAGTATATTAATTAATTTGTGTGTCTATAATTCATCAAAATATGATAAATGCCACTTGGGCTAACAATCTCCCCCTTTTTGATGATGACAACCACAAATTAATTTAAGACAATATAAACATACAATTTTAAATTAAAGATCAAAGGAGAAGTATTACTCCCCCTATATCTTTGCCGAAATGCTCCCCTTATCGATATGCTATCAATTTGATCATATCAATTTGATTATGGAGCCTCAATGCTCCCCCTACATAAAAGCGTTAGTGCACATGGAGCATGGCAAAGTATTGAAAAATTGTTCCCACATATACGTTTTTCTCCCCCTTTGTCATTAACAAAAAGGGAAAACAATAACAAAATATTTCTACCAAGTAAATAAGGCAAGGAAAATATTTAAGGAGCAAACATAATTTATAAATTACTTCATAAAAGTAATAGCACAACAATTATCCAATCCAAAAATTATTACTAACCATAAATAATTTATAATAATAATAATAATTATTATTATTTTAATACAAACGGTAACACAATTTGAAAAATTGAAAATTTGAGTTTTGAAGTGTTTTTGCCGAAGGTTTCATGGTCAGCCTCATGGGTGAGTTCATGCCCATGACCCTGCAATTTTATAGGAGAACGAAGAGTTCATGGTCACCCTCATGGGTGAGCTCATGCCCATATGACGTTCTTTCCCATCAATTTTGAAGTACGAAATAGTTCATGGGTAGCATCATGGTTTAATACAGCAAACCATCTGCTAAACTATGAGACCAGTTTTTCAGCAATTTGAATTTCAAAATGCATTTTTCTTTAATCAAAACTTCCACAAAATATCTTTATACAATTAATCAAAGCCTCATAATCTAATGTAAAATCAATTTCAACCCATTTCTCAATGATCAACCATAAATAAATTATATATATCATATCATATTGCCAAAAATTAGAAAGGAAATGACCGATTTTACCAATACCAAAGCTTTGTGGCCTAAGGTCACATTTCCTTTTTCAAAGTGTCGCGAACACCCGCTATTCAATTACCATTTGTTTACATGGGGTTTTTGGCACATCTACAAAATAAACTAGTTAGTTTTAGGAACCCAAACACGTTTGGGTCCTTCCTTAGCAAATGCACTCTTTTGTGCCCACATTTGTTTTGCATAAACAACACCTTTACGAATGTAGCAAAAATATGACAAATGACCATTTTTATTGCAATAGCTACATTTATACAAAGGTCTATCATGTGAGTGATTTGAAGAGCTAGCATTGTTACAAGTACTTGCCTTAACAAAAGAAGTTTTAGAATTACTCATGCTAGTAAAATGATTGAATCCAATACCTCTTCTATCACCACTAGTCTTTTGATCATTTAAGCAATCTTGGTGACTTTGTGCACTTTGAATATATTTAGCTAAAGTAGCTTCAAGAACTTTAATCTTTTCATTTAAAATAGTTACTTCTTTACTAGAGTTTGCACACATTTCACAAATAGCATTTTCATTTTTGAGCTTATTATATGCATTCTCAAGTAATTTATTTTCACTAGTTAACCCTTCTGATTGCATTGCATTTAATCATATTTTTACTGTCCATTTACATGTTGTTTGGGCAGTAAATCTATTGATATCCTTTTTATTCCTCATGCTTCGACAGTTCTGGTTCTGGAGAGGAGCATTTTGGTGGAAAGCTGGAGTTGATTACCAGATCGTCTTGGCCTAGAGCTTGGCCAAGACCCCCTTCGCGCAGCAATAAACGATTACCAGTTCGTCTTGACCACAAGCTTGGCCAAGACTCATTTCGCGAAAGGACATCTCGAGCGACAGCTTCAGCAAGCCTTTTGGGCCGCGTTTCATCTGGGCCTCGCGAGCTGACAAGTCGTAGCTATCCAGCAACTCTAGAGGGATCTGACGCCAATCTTTCGAAGAATCCTAATTAGGATCTCCCTCTTTATTGCGATTTATTTCCCAAATAGAAAACATTACTATCTTTTTAGATTTGTTTGAAGAGTTAGAGTTAGAGAAGGACAATGGGGCTTTAGCTAGTATTTAGCCGGATTTTGTCTTGCCTCTCAGACTCTCTCTTCTTTTCCCTTTTTCGACATTGAATTACTTTCCTGCTCCGGAATTTTCCAAGTGTAGAATTCTCGGATTCAATATTGTTATGCAATTAAATATTTTCATTCTTTCATCTATGAGTACGTCTAGCTAAACGTCTATTCTTAGTAAGGGTTGAGGAGTTGCGTCCTTATATATTCGTGAGATCAAACCGCCCTTAAGAGTCTCTATAATTCGTATTCATTTATTCCTTGAGTTTATTAAACCGCTAACTCAGTAGAGACAAGACCTGATCGTTCTTGTGCCCTAGTAGAGAAGAGTTGCAACCAGCCTAGAAGGAAAGGGAGCACCCGTCGGCTAGGCAAAGTAGGTGACTAGTCTCGCGCCAAACTAGAAGGAATAAACGATCTAGACCAAGACTAGATTGACAACCTAGGGTTTCCATAGGGAAACAACTTGGCTAGGTACTATCTTCCCCTATGCTATTGATGAAGCGAACAACCACTCAAGACAACAGTCAAACGGATAAACCCTTTAACCAGCAAGGTGTCCCTTGGCTAGGATTATCAGGAAAGGGAGCACCCGCCAGATAATTTGAAGAGGAGGGAAGTCAGGAGTGAATAGGAGCACCTCCACTCTATAGCAGTACTACGAATTCAGAGATAAATACCCTTGAATCAGTGATCGAATCATAAGGACAGAAGCTCTCACATCGCCCTTACCAAGGATTCCCTTTTATTTGATATCTTATAATCTTGACCCTTGTCTTGGCCAAGCCTTTGACCAAGACTACTTTGAACTGTTTTATTTCCTTTGTTTTCATCTTTAATTTCAGATTCACCCAACCAAAATCACTGACGAGGAAGTCAACCAGGAACTACATTTCCCTAGAGGTCTCTGTGGACCGATCCTCTTACTGCAATCTACAAGTCTTTGTAGACAGTGATAAGTTGTATTTCTACCCCCATTTCTATATCTATTATACACTTAAATTTGACGTGTTCGACAACGCGATCACCTTCATTTAGTTCTTCTAGTTCACTAATGTCCTTTTTAAGGTTATCTAGTTCCTTAACAAGTTTAGCATTTCTCCTACAAGAGTCTTTATACATTGTGCCTAACTCATTAAAAGCATTTTGCAATTCATCAAAAGAATTTTCATCATCACTAACCGAATCATTGTCGCTTTCTTCTTTAGCCATGAGGCAAAATTTAGTTTCTTCATTGGAGGAGTCATATTCATTTGCAAAGAAGCATATGTTGGATATCTCTTCTTCTTCTTCCGATTGAGATTTGTTGCTATTTTCTTCATCTTCATCATCATCCCAAGTTGAAGCTTTTAGAGCTCTTCTAGGATGCCTCCGAGTATCCTTCACATCTTTAGAGCCTCTTTTCTCAACTCTCTTCTTCTTATCAAGGTTGGGACATTCACTCTTAACATGTCCTGCTTTTTCACATCCATAACACACAATACGGTCATTCTTAAATTGGTATTTAGAAGAGTTAGGATGTTCACCTTGATACCTTTGCTTCTTCTCGTCTTTTTGCCAAAATTTCTTGAATTTTCTAGCAAAGAGAGCTATGGACTCAAGATCTTCTTCATCTCCTTGAGCCTTGCTTGTGAAAGCTACATTGTGATTCCTTACCTTTTCTCCTACCGATTCCTCCATCTTGAGCTTATACTCGAAAGCGGTAAGAGAACCAATAATTTGAGAGTAGGTAGGTCTTTTCTCCATTTCATCAAATATGGATGTCTTAACATTCCATGTGTTAGGAAGAACACTAAGAATTTTTCTTACCATCTCCTCATCATTAGGAGCCCATCCAAGATTTCCCATAGCATTGCAAATATTTTGAATTCTAGTGCTTAAATCATAAATAGACTCACCACTCTTCATATTTAATAATTCATACTCACGTTTGAGGGTGTTGAGTCTGACGTTTCTTACTTGAGGAGTACCTTCATGTGCCGTCTCCAAAGCTAACCAAACATCTCTAGACAATTTGCAAGCACTAACACGATTAAATTCGCTAGGTGAAATTGAACAAAATAAAGCGTACCTTGCCTTGTCTTCACTTTGCTTTCTTGCAATTGCTCCGGCTTCCCATTTAGTGAATGGAAGAATTTTTGATGATCCTCCTTCTCCTTCTTTTCCCGATGGTTCCGTGGGAAAAACAAATCCGATCAATACACAATCTAGCATTTGTTGATCTTGAGCACCAAGAAATGATAACATCTTTGTTTTCCATTGCAAATAATTGTTTCCATCAAGATAGGGTGGACGGTTGAGTGCAACACCTTCTTTGTGAACATATAGTCCCTCTTGAGCCATTTGATCTTGCACTTGGCGATTAAACCTACAAAATAAGTGACCTTGCTCCGCTACCAATTGAAATACGACGTTATCCCAATAAACCCGGCCTAGAGGGGGGGTGAATAGGCAAATATAATTTTAACACAAAGAGCTGAAATTAAATGCAGAAATAAAAACACAAGGAGTTATAGTGGTTCCAATTCCTCAATGAATTGTCCACTACCTAAGAGCTTCACCCTTAGGATTTTGAATAACGACACTTCGTTATTTACCTTGAGTTTTTACGGGTTCAACTCCAACCTTACACCTTGGTTTTTCCGGGATCAACCAATTAACCTTACACTTGGTTTTTAGACGGACTCAACCACAACCTATTACAATTAAGAAACTTGACAAGAGAATTGTAAAATGGCAACACAAAATTGGTGTACAAATAAACTATGTATGATTCAATAATAATACCAATAAATGAACAATATTACCTCAAGAAGAAAACATAAATGAACTCGACAAACTGACGCAAGAATGATTTGAAATCCGTGAATAGAAGCTTGCGTAAGAGAATGTTGATTTTGGAGTTTGTAAATGGTATTTAGTATTTGGAAGTTTGTAAGAGCTTTCTTGTTTGTAAAAAATGTTATTCTTACAAATTCATATTAGATGAGTATTTATAAGAGCCAAAAACTAGCCGTTATGTATTTAATACAAAATACTTATTTTCATGTTAAATCTTTTGACACTTTTTCTTGAAGTATTATCAAACATAAATCAAGCGTAATAAGGAATCATACTTACATGTTTAATGTCCTAATGTACACTTGATCTTGAGCTTGCGATAATTGATTCGTTGCTCTTTTGTTGTCTCGATCGCAAACTACAAATATTTTAACTTAAAATTGCGTTAGTATATTAATTAATTTGTATGTCTATAATTCATCAAAATAGGATAAATGCCACTTGGGCTAACAGATTCAAGTTAAGTAGATAGTCTAAAGTACTAGAAGACGAACCCATTGACATAATTCATGCTCTATTTTAAACTTCTTGTCATTGCTCCTCTTCATGCTCCTCTCCTGATCTTCTACCCTCGTCTCCAGGAATTCAATATCCTACAGTCAAGCCACAAAAATAAAAATAAAAAAACCAAAAAGGAAAAAGAAAAAACAAGGTTTAGAAATCAACAAAAGGATAAGTGACAGCATCCAACACAAACTGGCATTAGCATTATTATACAGGATACGATTGAATTCGGGACAAATGAAAAGAGAACAGTGGTACAAAGCTGATTAAGATAAGGCTATATCACAAAAAGGGGGGGTGGTGAGGCAAGGAAAACAAAGAAAACTACCAAAAATAAGGAAAGACCTTATCTCAAATTTCATATGTTTCAGTTTTGTCCGAGTTTGTCAAGAGGAGGATAGGGAGATTGAGGGTGACAACTGGGTATCTAGTCGTCACATGGCTTATACAAAGAATGATCTTCCAGACTTTCCAAAATTCTAAAGTTGTAAAGCAAGACTTGGTGACAGAAGCACACATCACCAGTCAAATTATATTCAATCTGACTTAAAGAAGTAAAAAGTAGACAATATTAGAGCACCAGAATCAGCAACAGTACCTTTAATCTCAACTCTTCACTAATAACCTCCCCATCTCTCACAGGGTCAACAGTATCATCAATATGGATGATATCTGGGTCTTCAAATGCTCCTGAAGTTTACATCTGCTGTCATATTGTCTAATCTGTAGTAAACAACAGATACAGAGACTTGATTGTAACAATGCACTGATTAGTATATCTCTAATCTTATATGGCAATACCTACACAAAACACCAAAAAGAAATGGTTGGTGCTGTGAGCCTGAGGTGCATATGCTCTGTAGAAAGCAGAGCAACATGATCTATTCAGACATTTCTCTTCTTTAGACGTACTTTTTTTTATGGAAAAACGAGTTATATTAAGAATTGGGAGACTGCAAAACAACAGTAAGTAAGGATACAAATATAATGTAACTTTAACAGTCACAAGCAACCGAATCTTAAACTGCAGTCGCAAGCTACCAATAGTAAATTACAGCCAAGCAACAAAAGCTTCTGTTCGCCTTACTCCTTGCTTTGCTAAGCAGTCTGCTATGCCATTTGCTTCTCTCTTGATGTTCACAAAAGACACACTTTTGAAAGCATCACGAGACCACTTGATTTTATTTAACATATGCCAATACTTCCAAGGTGCTTCATCCATCTTCTTAACCCAAGTTAAAGCATTTACAGAGTCTGACTCAATCACCATCTCGTCATTACACAAGAAATCAACTTCTCTACTTAGCTGCAACGCTTTCAGGATTGCAACCAGTTCCGCTTCATTCGAATCTGCTATGCCAATGGGAATACAGAATACTCTCAAGAATTCACCTCTATGATTGCGTAAGGCTCCCCCAACAGCTGCGTCTCCAGGTTTGCCTATAGATGATCCGTCAGTATTCCACTTGAATGTGTTCGGGTCAGGCGGCACCCAAGAAATAGCTCTCCGCGCCTTCTTTTTTGCATTGCACCACCTACGGACACCTTCAACAGTTCTAAGTAACTCTGCTCCAGTATAGGGAAAGGAGGTATCAAGAGCTTTAAGCCAGGCAGCAACTCTCTGCAGTATAAGATATATTAAATTATAACTCAATCCTTCCTTCTCACCAAACCGTAATTGGTTTCTTTCCAGCCAAATAGTCCAAATTGTAGCAAAAAGTGTTATGGTTCTAACAATTGGTAGCGGAGCCGTTTCAATTTTGATTATGCATGAATCAAATAATTTTTAATGATGCATGGTTGGAAAATCCATTTTCGGGTCTGTTTCCCGAATTATGTTTGACACCATTTTTGTGTATCTTCTGGCTGGATTCAGTTTTTCCCCTCTTCTTCAAAGTTGTGGATCTGGGAATTAAGAATCTTTTAGAACTGATTTCGTAATTATCAGACAACGTTTGATACAGTTTCAAATCATATTTTGAAGATCTGTCAAGAAAACTGTTGGGGGAAAAACGTTTGTATTCGACACCATTTTTGTGTGTCTTCTGGTTGGATTCAGTTTTTCCCCTCTTCTTCAAAGTTGTAGATCTGTGAATTAAGAATCTTTTGGAAGTGATTTCGTAATTTTCAGACAACGTTTGATACAGTTTCAGATCATATTTCGAAGATCTGTCAAGAAAACTGTCGGGGGAAAAACGTTTGTGTTCGACACCATTTTTGTGTGTCTTCTGGTTGGATTAAGTTTTTCCTCTCTTCTTCAAAGTTGTAGATCTGTGAATTACGAATCTTTTGGAAGTGATTTCGTAATTTTCAGACAACGTTTGATACAGTTTCAGATCATATTTCGAAGATCTGTCAAGAAAACTGTCGGGGGAAAAACGTTTGTGTTCGACACCATTTTTGTGTGTCTTCTGGCTGGATTCAGTTTTTCCCCTCTTCTTTAAAGTTGTAGATATGGGAATTAAAAATCTTTTGGAACTGATTTCGTAATTATCAGACAACGTTTGTTACAGTTTCAGATCATATTTCGAAGATCTGTCAAGAAAACTGTTGGGGGGAAGAGAAAAAAACGTTTGTTCGACACCATTTTTGTGTGTCTTCTGGTTGGATTCAGTTTTTCCCCTCTTCTTCAAAGTTGTAGATCTGTGAATTACGAATCTTTTGGAAGTGATTTTGTAATTTTTAGACAACGTTTGATACAGTTTCGGATCATATTTTGAAAATCTGTCAAGAAAACTGTTGGGGAAATTTCTTTTTGTGTGTGACGCAGAATTCATGTGCACATTAAAGTACCGGTTCGGTTCGCCGCACTTAAAGTTGCTTCAATTATTTTGAACATGAACATCATAAAGTTTAAGATGTTTGTCGAAGTTCAAAAATAATTGATTTATGAAAGAAAGTGGAATAATACTAAGGAAGCTTTTAAGCTTAGCTTGTTTGTCTAACTTGATTAATAAAAGTAGTAAAGTCACCAAAGTGACCTCTGCTATGGACATTACCGAGTTAGACATTTCAAGTATGGTGTTCATAATTTCATGCGGATAGTTGTCGGCCCAAAGAAAGATGACTATTTGGTAGAAATTATAAACACGATAGTGATGAATTTCAAGACCTATAGCTATTAAGAGATTTATGAGATTGTTTGATCAGCCAAAAGGAAGATTGAATGATTGGCAAAATCAAGCTATACGATTCACACTATGATAGATTAATTAGCTGTGAGTTGTGCCTTTAGTCCAAAGACTAGACACAATGTCATATAATTAATCTTTTGATTTAATCAATGTGTTATTCATTAAGTTTATTTCTTTCATATTTTCAGTAAAATGAGTTGATTAAATGTTGTGTTCTTTCGGATATGAACTCAGCAAGCTCGTTATCTGCCAATTTGAACAGTGTACCACTGTTGTCTTCCAGTAACTTCAAGTTATGGAAGAAAAAGGTAGAGACAACACTGTGTTGTATGAATAAGGATCTGGCACTCTATAAGGATTGTCCTGAGGAACCAGACCTCGAAAGTTCTGATAAGGAACTCTAGGTTTTCGAGGACTGGCAGCAATCGAACAGAGCTTGTCATTTGGTCATACTCAGTGCTGTCCCTATGTCCATGCAGAGCACACTAGATAAGGAAGCTAGTGCCAGCAAGATCCTAGAGATCTTGGCTCGTCGCTATACCCATACAGAGAAGGCCGAAATTAGCGATACTATTCGCCAATTTTCGACCATAAAGTACAGAGGGGAGAGCGACATACGGGAGTATGTCCAGGAGGTCATCAACCTAGCTGAGAAGCTGAAGGCACTTAAAGTTGAGTTACCAGATGACTATCTGGTACATCAGGCGTTGGCTTCACTTCCACCTCAATACAATCATTTCGAGGTGAGTTACAATTGTCAGGAAAAAGAGTGGACAATTGATCAGCAGACTGTTCATCTGGTCCAGGAACAGGAAAGGTTGAGACACTCTCAACTGGATAGTGCTCATCTAGCTACAACCTCTTCATTCGGTTTTAAGAAGAGGAAAGACAAAGAGACTGCAGGGTCTGGTTCTCAGAAGAATCATAAAGGCTCAGATACTGAGCATAAGGGACCAAAATGCTTCTTCTGCAAGAAAGTAGGCCACTTAAAGAAGGACTGCTCCGAGTATAAGACTTGGTGTGATAAGAGAGGTATAAGAATCCCTTCTAGTTTCTGTGGCTAAGAACACTTGGTGGTTAGATACAGGAACCACTAAACACATAAGTGTTTCTTTGCAGTGTTGCAGAGCATAACTTGGATTTATTGCATTCGGTTGACAACAATAATGAATGTTATGCTAGCGAGTCTAGAGGGATTAAGCGTAAATTGCCAACTGAGGATTCATTCAGGTTATGACACAGGCGGTTAGGTCATATCTCCGCGAGGAGAATAGATCGACTTGTGTCAGATGGAATTCTTAGTGAACTCGATTGTACAGACCAGCAGGTTTGCATCGAGCGCATAAAGGGCAAAACAACTATCAAAAGACGGTTTGAGGCCGAGAGAAGTTCGGAAACTCTAAAACTGGTACATACAGATATTTGTAGTCCATTCCCTACGACATCCTGGAATGGTCAACGATACTTTATTAGTTTTATAGATGATTTCTCTCGATACGGATATCTATACCTCTTAAAGGAAAAGTCTGAGGCATTAGACACTTTCAAGTCTTTCAAGACCGAAGTTGAAAATCAACTCGGCAAGACTATTAAGGCTATCAGATCAGATCGTGGTGGTGAGTACTATGGTCGATATGATGGATCAGGCGAACAACGTCTTGGGCCATTTGCCTAATTTCTCGATGAGTGTGGGATAGTTCTATAGTACACCATGCCGGGGTCTCCGACCATGAATGGTGTATCTGAAAGGAGGAATCGTACCCTTAAGGATATGGTAAGGAGTATGATTTCCAATACCACCTTACCTACATCACTCTAGGGAGATGCCTTAAAGACTGCAGTCTACATTCTCAACAAGATACCAACAAAAGCGACTAACAAAACCTCATATGAGTTATGGACTGGCCGAAAGCCTGTCCTAAAACATTTAAAGGTTTGGGGATGTCCAGCAGAGGCAAGGCCTTATAGGCCTGATGAAAGGAAACTGGACTTAAGGACAGTTAGTTGCTATTTTATTGGTTATCCGGAGAGATCGAGGGGGTACAAGTTTTACAACCCTACTACCCGAACCTTTTTCGAGACGGGAAATACTAGGTTCTTTGAGGATGTTGATTTGGGGGGGGGAGATAGAAGGTCAGATGTCATTTTTGAGGAGGATTTAGATATACCTCATCCTCATGAAGTTTCTGAGGGACAGGATGAACTTATTGTTCCGATTCCTGCTCTTATTACTCAGAGAGCAAGAAACAACGTCATTAATCTTCCTGCAGGACCAGGACCAGATCCACAGGTTATACCTGAGGATCATCAAGATGTCCATGAGGGTCCACAACCGGATCAAATTCAACAACCTCAAATCATTGAGAACCAAGTAGAGGCAGATGTGCCGTTAAAGAGATCCACTAGAGTAAGGAGAAATGCGATTCCGGATGATTACATCGTATTTCTGCAAGAACATGAGGATATTGTTGACCTTTTGGAGGATGACCCGCTCACCTTTAAAGAGGCTAATAGTCGTTCTGATGCTCGAGAGTGGATAAAAGGGCCATAGGGGATGAACTCCAATCCATGAAGGACAACACGTTTGGGAGTTTGTACCATTGCCTGAGAAGAAGAAACCGATAGGTTGCAAATGAGTTTTCAAAACCAAAAGGGATTCTCAGGGCAATATTGAGAGGTACACGGCACGTCTTGTTGTGAAAGGATTCACCCAAAAGGAAGGAATAGACTATAAAGACTGCTTTCCTCAATGGGGATCTTGAGGAAGAAATCTACATGAGGCGACCAGAAGGACTATCCTCCAATAAGGACAGTGAATTGGTTTGTAGATTAAAGAAGTCTATCTATGGGCTCAAGCAAGCTTCCCGCCAATGGTACTTGAAGTTCCACAGTGTTATTACTTCATACGGTTTCGAAGTAAACGCTATTGAGGACTATCTGTATCATAAGTTCAGTGGGAGTAGATTTGTTTTTCTACTGTTATATGTGGATGACATTTTGCTTGCTACTAACGATGTAAACCTTCTTCAGGATACTAAGGATTTTCTCTCAGATAACTTTGAGATGAAAGACCTTGGGGAAGCTGATTGCGTGTCGAGGGCATCAAATTTAGTTGTATAAAATGATATAAAAATGGGGTAGGGGATACAACTTAACACTGTCCACAATGGACTTGTAGATCGTGATAAGAGGTTCGTCCACAGAGATCTTGTTGGAGTTTTGTAGTCTTGACTCGACTTCCTCGTCACTGGAGTTGAGGGGTTTTGTTCTGCAGTTAAGATAAACAAAGCAATTAAAAAGAACAAGACAAAAATTAAATAAAGAAATAATCTTAGGCAGAAATGAATCTTAGCTAAGGTTGACGGCGGAGATTGGTTGTGGACTGATGTGGGGTAGATTCCTGGTAAGGGCGAATTCGTGAGCGCTTTACTTGTTTAATCGATCATCGACCTTAGATTTTCTCCTTCTCTCTCATAACTCTGCTATAGATTGGGAGGAACCCCTTTCCAATCCTACTTTCCTCCTATTCAAATCACTTGGAGGGTACCCCCTTTCCTAATGATCCTGGCCAGTGGACACCTTGCTGGTTAAAGGGTTTATCCAATTGGCTGCTGGCTTGAGGCACATGCGTTTTCTCAATGGCGTAGGGAAAGACAGAGTCTAGGCCAAGCTACTCCCAACTTGGAGCCCTAGGTTGTCAATCTGGTTAGGCCAATATCGATTCAAACTCACTAACCCCCGCGAGGTTAGCTGCCCACTTCGTCACTTCAGTTTCGCTCGTCCCCTCAGTGACTGGCTGCAAATTCGTCGTCTTGCCTAAGATTGATCGAGTCTTAGCCTAGACGGGAACCGGTTTGTTAAAACAGAACTTGAATCAATTACGATTGAGAGGATAATAAGAACAGATCAGTCTCACGAATAACAAGTATGCTCACTCAACCCTTACTAAGAATTATGTGTTTAGCTACTGGACATAATAATTAAGAAGACAAAAGAATAATTGCAGCAAAGTGTTTACAAGAACCCGAAGAAAAGAAGATGAAAGCCCCCCTAATTGACAGCCTTCCCTAACCTTAAATAAGGTTAGAGTCCCCACCAATTACGTTCCTTTCCATATTCAAAACTCATAAAAGATAAAGATAACATTATTCAAATTCGAAATAAAATAAAATACAACTAGAAATAGATTTGTTTGTTCAAGTAGAGGATAATCCTTCAAAGGATGCAATCTTGGATCACGTCTGATCTTCTCTAGCTGTCTCTAGCTGTCAAATCCACTCTTTTAGCTTAAAATCCCGTGACTCCTAGTATATCACGTTTCTTGGCAATCTTAGCTAAGATTATTTTGTCTTAGCTAAGATTGGTCGTTTGTCTGATTATTTGCTCCAAAGATAGCTTTTTTATTTCCTCCAGCACAAATCCAGCTGTCATCCACACTCCAGCAATAGCATTCCAAGACTCCTAGCTTTGCACGTCTTTAGATCGACAGTCTTAGCCAAGACTGCGCCCAAGATTGCTAGTTTGTGCTGAAAGCTGATATTTCGTTCATTTCCTTTAAAAGCAGATAGATTGACGTGAAAGCCACCATTTTCACCATAAACAAGGTGGTTTAAGATGGTAAAAATGCATGGAAATAGACGTCAATCAGAAGCATCTTTTGTGTTGGGGATTTAGATACACCGTGATCGTTCACGGGGTACCCTTGGACTATCACAAAAGGGTTACATCGATAAAGTACTGAAGAGGTTTAGCATGCAAAATTGTAAGCCACATGATACCCCTATCTCCAAAGGTGAAAAGTTTAGCCTTGATCAGTGTCCTAAGACGGACTTGGACCGCAGGTTCATGGAGGGTGTACCATATGCTTCGGCTGTGGGAAGCATCATGTATGCACAAGTTTGCACCCGTCCGGATCTTGCATTTATTGTCGGTATGTTGGGTAGATACTAGAGCAATCCCGGAAGGGATAATTGGGTTGCAGCCAAAAGGGTCTTTCGATACCTGCAGAAAACGAAATACTATATGCTCACATACAGGAGATCAGATCAGCTAGATATCATTGGGTATACTGATTCTGATTTTGCTGGATGCCAGGATAGCCGGAGATAGACTTCAGGTTATGTCTTTCTTCTGGCTGAAGGAGCCATTTCATGGAAGAGTGCGAAACAGTCACTTGTTGCATCTTCCACTATGGAACCTGAGTTCATAGCTTGCTGCGGGGCATCTAGTCATGCTATATGGCTGCGGAACATGGTTAAGGAACTGCGAGTTGTCACTGGTATTGAGAGACCATTGAGGATCTTTTGTGACAACCGGGTTGCAGTGCTGTACTCCAATAGTAATCGGAGTACGTCAAGGTCGAAGCACATTGATATAAATTTCCTTGCCGTTAAAGAAAGGGTTCAGAGCAATCAAGTTAGCATAGAATTTTTGGGTACAAACGATATGGTTGCGGATCCGCTCACTAAGGCATTGACACCTGTAGCATTTCATGGCCATGTATCGAGTATGGGTATCATTAAGTTAGATGCCTGAGATTAGTGGGAGTTCTGTTTGTACATTTTGTGACTCATATATGTGATGACTGTGTATTATGTTATTTCACAGTTTATGGATATTGATTTTATTCAATATATGCTCTGGATGTTTGATCTCATAAAGTAAAAAGGACCAGTTGGAAATTTAACAAGTATAGATCGCTTGTAATTTCCATGCTGCACATGCACACTGGATCCATGTCGTTAGTTAGTTAGTACTCGTAATCATTATGAGTTTAATTGCTTGAACTGCGATGACTGCTCTTTTGGTTCTTGTATTAATGAAGCTAATGGACCGGATTGAATTAGACGGATATATGCTAGCATTCGGGGGTTAATATATGATTGTATGACAAAAGGTAGAACTATAAGGAACGCATATTGTGTAGTTGTCCAAGTGGGAGATTGTTGGGATTTGGACAACGGGACTAATGCGTTAGTACCGTTCGTACATGTTTGGGACATATGGACGCATATGTTATGTGTGTACCGTCATATAATATATTGTTAACATAAAGTTAATTGGACCAAATTGATGATCTATTAAAGATAAATTGTCCAATTGTCTAATTAAAACAGTGTGGGGGGGTAAATCTGGCGATTGTGCAGATTCCGGATTGATTCCGAATTGTTGATGGACCGATTCGGAATTAATAATAATATTAAGGACGGATTTGATCCCTGGTGGAATTGCTAAAAGGAATAAGTTACCTTTAGGGTTTCATAAGGAGAAATATACAGAAAATATACACATATAGATATCTTTTGGTTCTCCATCCAACCCCACCTAGCAATCATCCACCAAAAGATCAAGATTCCGGGATTTCTTCAACTTCATGACACCCTAAAGGTAACTTATTAAATTATCACTCAATCCTTCCTTCTCACCAAACCGTAATTGGTTTCTTTCCAGCCAATAGTCCAAATTGTAGCAAAAAGTACTATAAACCAGCATCTCCTTTGCATCTTACCCTCCACCATGACACCCCATTGATCAAACAATTCAGCAACTAAACTTAGCAGACAAGAAACAATTCCCCACCACTGCATTAATTTACACCAAATCATCCAAGACACGGGACAATGGATGAGTAGATGCTCTATGGTTTCAGGGTGATCTTGGCAGAGACTGTAAACATTAGCTTCAGCCCCTATTATAACCCTTTTCACAAGAAGACCTTTTGTATTAATCCTCCC
Organism: Viola odorata; assembly: GCA_963691705.1. Classification (NCBI taxonomy): domain Eukaryota; kingdom Viridiplantae; phylum Streptophyta; class Magnoliopsida; order Malpighiales; family Violaceae; genus Viola; species Viola odorata. The sequence continues at coordinate 51,517,983 of OY829546.1, read as the reverse complement.
CAACACAGCCATCCATGCAAACAATTCAACTTCGAGTGTCACCTAAAATATAAATAAATAAATAAAATTCTAAATGATATTTTTCGTCCCTCTATTTACAACAAAATTATATAATCTCATCCCTCTACTACATTAATGTATATAAAACGCACCCAACATGACATTTTTCGTCACTTCACCGTTAAATCGCTAACATGACATAAACCCCTATTAAAGTTTTAAAGTTGTTGATGTGGCATATAATGATAAATGGTCCAAACGGTCCTGTTTTCATTTGGAAAAAGATGTACCACATGGAAGATAAAAAATTAACGAATATAATTTAAACAACGTTTTTTTTTCTTCCAGAAAGAAAATCTCATCTTCTCCATCTCACGCAACTCCTGGCTCCTTTAATAAATTAACAAGCACCAATTTCAATCACAACAATTAACAAAATTAACTTCAAAAAGTTTCGACATTCTCAAAAACCCAAACCCTCTGTAACCATTCGAGCTCAAGAGCTCTGTTTCCGCAACAAAAGTTCTTTTACAGTTTAGGGCCCATTGGCCTGAAAAGGCCTGTCCAGGTGGATTCTACCATTTTCTCAGCCCAGCCCAGACCATCCCAGCCCATCCCAGGCCAGCCCAATATATTGTTATTCGTTTATAGTTTGGTTAATTAATCAAATGATTCTTCTTACCAAACCATCTTTTTCTTCCCTACCAATTTTCTTTTTACCTCTCCTCCTAATCATCATCTCCTGCATGCTAAACCTCTATCCCTTTCAAACCAAACCACCCTTAAACATGGCTTCTTTTTCCACACACTCTCGTCCTCACACCTCCTCCTCTTCTTTCTCTTCTCTCTTTCACTTTCCTACCTTCCATTCCACACCAAAACTCCGGCAATACCTTGTGGTCTCACCTGCCTCCTGAACCGCCATCAAAACCGCCGCCGCCGCCGCAAGACCCAAATAGCCTCTTTACTTTTTCATCTCCTTTCTGGGTGTCGACTTTGTTTCTGAAAGTGAAAACTTAGATGCCCATCTCGTAGTTTTTGATGTTTCTGTTTGTTAACTTGGTCAAAGTTATATATCGGTGCGTCTCGGTGCTTTCTAGCTTGGATTTTAGTTTCCTTGACTTGGTTACTGATCTGCTGGCAGATCTTCGTAGCACCGACTTCTCTGTCTTCTGGTCAGCTCTCTCCGGTACTTATTTGTTTGGTAGAGTTATTTGAGCTTGAGCGCTGACGTCTTGGTTGGTCGGTACGGTTTGTTTAACCTGAATTATTATTTCTCCTTGCGTTGTTTTCCTTATACTTTGGAATTGTGGATAAAGAGTTGGTGTTGGTGTAAACCAAGTTGGTTGCTTTTGATCATTTGACCTGTTCGTAACTTCTATTGGGCACCTCTAGCTATTTGGTTAGAGTTTAGGATCTGATTTTTGTTCTTTAAGGAGTGTATTGCTGGTGGGTTCTGGTCAAATTTGTGAAATTCCCACTTTTTTCCTGTTTGGTTTGCGATACATTTGTGCTGATGGATCATGCGTGCAACTAGGGTTATAGCCATTTGCGGCACTAATTTAGTTTTACATTGTGAGAGTGGCAATCTTAGGCTGTTTAGCCTTTTAGGTAGCTAACATTATAGGGTGTTTGAGCTTTTAGCCTCTTCTGTGGAGGATCTCAGATATGTTGATAGCGTTATAGACAGTTTTCTGGTTTTTTGTGATCTCCCTTGTGGTGGTTGCTGGTGAAAATGACTGCAAATGGTCATTGTTTTGTGGAGTGGAAGGAAAAGTTTATTTCCCAGGAGCGTGGAAACCGAGTGGTTCATTATTTCCTGAAGGATTCCGCTGGGGAATCAACCCTTGCTGTTGTGGGCACTGAGCGAAGTGTTAGGCACATGTTCTATGTGGTTGCTGAGGAGTTCGTGCAGGTATATGGTGCAGAAAACTCTATTCATGCTGGTTTTAAATGGAGGTCAAGAAGGGAAGTTGTGGATTGGCTTACATCTATGCTATCAAAGCAGCATCTACAGGGTGATCGCTCCAGTACGTATTTTCTCCTCTATATACTTGGTTTTCTACGTATTCTAGGTTGTCTATATTTAGTCAGTTATGTTTGACATGATTTTTCTGTTATAGTTGATTGCCAAAGTGGATTAGCCTATGAAAACTCAAAGGTTTAGTTGACTGGAATAGACTGGCTAATACTTTGATAACCAAACGAGATTTTAAGACATGGCATATTGTCTGGCATCATTAGGCATGATGCGGAACTTGTCATCCTTGCTTGTTGTTCAGAAGTTGATCCAAAAGGTATTTGTAATATGTTATTGGAAACACTCTGGGCCCTCTTCTGGTTTGCAGTACATTGCGACATCTTTACACCTTGCAAATGTCTGTAGTTCTTTGAACACAAATACTTTTCCTGTATAAATGAGGTAGGCCTAGCAAGTTGCAACTGTAACCTGAAGGCAACTGAACTTAAGACTGATTTATTGTAACATTTGGATGCTTTATTCTCTCACTTCAGTAGTTATATGCACCCACATGGGCTGGCAGTTGATAGTTTTTTATCATGAGATTCAGTTTGTCTATACTTCCCTAGCGAACTTTGATTATTAAATATTTCTTCAATTACAGAATCACCGAAACATGATTTAGCACAGGCTTTAGAATCTGTCAAGCATCAAATGAATGGCTTTGGCACTCAACAGTTGCAGGTATTCTATTCAGTAAATGCTTTTTCCAGCCATTAATTTTTTATGTATGTTTATTTATTCCTCATGTATCTGCCACACATTCCAGGGTCGTCTTTCAAGGAATTTAAACGGGGACGGTTCAGATATTGTATGGTCAGGTCTTGCATGGGCATGTGGGAAACAACTCAAGCATTACCAAGCATTCTGCAGGAATGCGATTACAATTGCGGTAAGGGGCGGGGGTTCAGGTGTTGAGTTGATATGTGTGTGGTTAGATGTGTTGGTCTTCTTGATCTTACTTCTCACCTTTTCTGATGTTTCAGTTTTAACTTCTAAAAGTTAATTTAGATGAGTAAATAAAAGTATAAATGGTCACCAATTGATGCAGAAGTTTAACCCAGTGTTATTCAAACTTCAAAGCCTCAGGCTCCCTCAAGGCACCTAGGTTAATTATTGTTCTTTAACCTGATCTTGACAGAAGCTACTATGAAAACAAAGGACTTCTAACCTAAAGATCTAGCCTTTAGAAAATTGAAATTTCCTTACTGCTTAAAAATAAGGAAGAAAAGTTATGAGGTTGTTATTATGGAATGGTTAGGTGAGGTTATGTGGAGAAATCGTGTTGCCTTCTCATACCCTTGGTATCCAGAATAAGGGCTTGCAGATGTTACCCTGTCCTCTTTGGTTACATTAACCCTACTACGTCATGACTTATTCCTTTTTTTGTCACGCAGGTCCAATCCTTTGTTTTTGTCCTGGGAAAAGGAGAGAATCCTTATGTTGCTTATTTGGAAGATATGTACGAAGACAAGAGAGGACAGAAAAAGGTAAAAGTGAGGTGGTTTCACCATAACCAGGAAGTCAAGGGTGTTGTTCCTTTAAGAAATCCCCACCCAAAAGAGGTTTTCATGACACAGAACTCACAGGTTATTAGTGCTGAGTGTGTTGATGGTCCTGCCACAGTCTTAACACGTGAACATTATGAGGAATGTTTGTCTGCTTTCCCTAATGCTTTATCTGCAAGGGTCCATTTGTGTCTTAGACAGTTCAGAAACAATAAAGTAAAACCCTTCGATGTAAGAAAATTGCATGGCTATTTTGATCAGCCTATTCTTGCTTGTTTGAATTCCAAATGCTTCCCCGGTGCTGATTCCATTGGCCATGTCCATACTGGTGAAGAAGATGAAGATTTGAGCCCAAATGAGAATGTAAAACCAGGAGCTAAGAGGACCAGAAGTAGTAGAAGTTGTGAAACATTTACGACAGATCGTTTGAGGATTTCTGCTAATCAGATGTTATCATTTTCACCTTCATACCTGAACTTCAAGCATGTCAAGTATGGTATGTCAGGCAAGAGGATGCTTCCCTTCAAGCATGTTGAGTGTCAAAGTTGGCATAGCTTGCTTTTTCAAGTTGATGAGAAGATTGAGTTGTTGTGTCAAGATAGTGGCATACGAGGCTGCTGGTTCAGGTGTACAGTCTTGCAGGTATCCAGGAAACAAATTAAAGTGCAGTATGATGATGTTCAGGATGAGGATGAGTATGGCAATCTTGAGGTATGTGCATGTTGTAATGTTATGTTTTCTCCCAGCCTGGGATATGTGTAGTAGTCTTAGTGATTATGAAATTGCATTTGAAGTGTACTTATTTAAGAAAAAAAATGACCTAAATTTCTAGTTGCCATAGCATTCTCTCATGGTACTCAAGTGGTTCCTTATAGAGTTTTTTTTATTCATCTATTCCTGAATTTATAAACCATTCACCATGGAGAAAGAGTTCTAACAACAAAGCAAGTACCAAGTATTTTCCTCTTTTCATTTGGATTTTGTAGTACTGGTGAGAGGAAGGTTGATTTGTCATTAATTTCTAGGAATGGATCCCGGCATTCAAATTGGCTGCACCTGATAAACTTGGCATGAGATGCCCAGGACGGCCAATAATTCGACCCACCCCACCCCTGAAGGAGCTAGCAGAACCTGCTTTTGAGGTTGGGTCTGCAGTTGACGCATGGTGGAGCGATGGCTGGTGGGAGGGGGTTGTAACTGGAATCAACAATAGCAATGATGATAGTCTACAAGTTTATTTCCCAGGTATGCATGTTAATATGCTACAGATGCTGTTTATTTGTTGTCCTGTTTCTTCGCCATTCTGTTCCTCGTGCTTATTTGTACAAGGAACTTTTTTTGTATTAGGTGAAAACAACAACTTGAGCATAAACAAAAAGGATCTAAGAATTTCCAGAGATTGGGTTGGAGGTCAATGGGTAGATATTCAGGCTAGATCTGACATACTTCCAGTCATTTCTCCAACTGTTAGTGCAGACACCAAAGTTTCCATTTCCTCAATAGTTGCCACAGATACAAGGTCTAATGATACTAAAGACATGAAGTCTAATGGTGTTGCTGCACCTGGTACTGAAGTTCCAATCAGTCCTAAAGTCGATAATATTGAAGAAACAAAAGCAGGCATAGTAAAATCAACCAGTCCTGATAACCTTCCAGAGGATATGGACTGCGATGATGATGATAGAAAGCCTCCATTATTGGATCACAAAGCCGATGGGGACATTCTTGTTGAAATTGAGGTCCAGGAGAAAGTAGGTGGAGTTCAATGTGATAATAGTGAAGGTGATGCTGATGCTACTGACAGTTGCGGCAAGTTAGATACAGAGGTGACACCGGAGAAGAATTGTAAAAGTATAGAGCTCATGGAAGTGACAGCATAAGCTGTTCAAGATGAGCTTGCAGAGCACCATCTTATGTTGCCATGGTGCTACAGTTCGTAGTTAATATAGATAGGTTTCATTTGGTGCCTTGGTGTGTTGTAGATAGTAACTAGAGAACCGGGGACATCATTGCTTCCCTACCTCTCGATTTGGTGCCATAGATGTGTACAGGAGTGGAGTTAGAAGGTCTAAGGTTTCTGTCATAACTGGTTATATATGAATCGCAGTTGGCATTTATATTACGTCTGTTGTAACGTAGCGTATCGAGTCGCATCTCCATAAACTGGTTTACCACTTGCTCTCTTGATTATAAGTTGTACTATGTACCAAAATTTGTACCCTAATAATATCAAAGTTAAGGTTTCTTAGTTCTGCGTTCCCTATGATTGTTTCTCTTTCGGCAAGTCCTCTGTGTTAACACGAATTACACAAGGAATGAGACTATTTGATTACTAGTTGATCTGCATTGTACTCGATTTTGATTGAGTGACTTTGATGAACCTCGTAGAGCGTAGTTGAAGAGTTCCTCATTATACTCAATTTCGATCAAGACAGTGAATTTTGGCAAAGAGGTCAAGGCACAAGTCGAGTTGGGTCAGGCTTTTGCTCCCCTAGGTGATTCTATCGTTTTAGGGAGTTTAGTTAGTTTAGATAAGTGTACATTGTTTACATTTGCCGACTTTCTTTAGATTGGTTGAGATAATTTTTGATCGGTTCAATCTGTATTGATTTAGAATAAAATAACGTGTTTCGTTTCATCGTAAAATCTAAAAAGTGTGAGAGGATCATCTAATAATGTCCATGTTCTAGCCATTAAAGAGAATTAAGGAATGATTGTAATAAAAGAACAAAATATATACATTCTTCAATATCAATGGAACTATATATAGTTTAAGCCATTGGTTTCCACTTATGAATTCCAAGTCTAGGATAGGAAAGGCCTCACGTCCGCAAAGCTGAATTTTTTTGACCAAGGCACCCTCCCTTTTGTATCTACTCCTCTTCCACTGCATCCGTATTCTCCAAAAACCACTGTCCTGCATTTAACCGCTGACGTATAAATCCTCAGGTCTCAAGATTGGGTCCCTAACTTACATTTTTCACAACAAAAAAGAGGAAAAAACAGCTATTATTTTTGCCTGTTTGGGTGGTTCCAGTCACTCCAACCAGAAGGATGGATAATGTCACCAATATTACAGTACGCATATATTGCCCTGGAATAGTTTCCCCAGGCTCTTCCCAGCAGGATTTTTCCTGTCCCGTTTATGACACAGTCTACGAACGAGAAACCGGTGTCTTCGTCAGGTGAATCCCTATGATGAGCAGCAATCGCTCCAGCGCTTTTCGCTGTTGACTGCAGGAAACAGTCCTGTTTCAAGAACAACAACCTCAGATCATCAC